>CM031373.1:58582179-59182179 GCA_018208015.1 Medicago ruthenica
CAATAATAATATTACATCACAACAGAATATATACATGTTTACTCGTTTGTACAATAATCCAAAACTGTTACAATACTTTTACATATATCCATTAAGCTTCTGGCTGGTACACAACGAGCAATTGCACTCCATCCAGCCATCTCTATGAAGAACTTTATCACGAACCTCTGATATGCCTGCAAACCTACACCAGAAGGAATGGGATGAGACATAATGTCTCAGTGAGCTCCAGCCCAACCAACTGTTGGCAACCACAGGGAACCTAGGGTCGCCATGCCTACCCTGGCAATCTCGGGGATTTCCTATAATCGCCAAGTCTTTATCTTCCTATGACTTTAAATCTTCCCATATCTTTAACTGTCTATGACTATAAATATAATCTGGCTTTAACTATAACTATATCTTCCTATGACTATAACTTAGTGGCCGAGGGGAAACCTAGGACCACATTCTGTTAACTGTCTATAACTCTAACTGTAAGTTTCCTGTGACTATAACTGTAACTGTAACTTTGACTATAACTATAAAACATAAAACATATACACAGTTCGATAGCAGTTTTATGTTAGCTGTTAGCGTTGAACAAACAATTAATCTGAGTTCAATTTTACGGAGGGCACCCGGGTGGAGCAACCCCGAGATATGTCTCCCTATAAACCGGTGAAACTCCTATCATATCAGGCTAACACCGGACTCCCTATAAAACGTGTGGACAACCCTCTCGGAGAAGTCCCATCCGGCGAATCCCGGAGTCTGATGAACACGCCCTGTAACTGTAAAACGTGCAAGCACGCCAATATCTTTAATTCTTTAACTTTAACGTATGAACATATAATCTGTTACTATAATCATAAAGCATTCCTGTAACTTATAATCTATAACCTATGATTCTTGGCTTATCGTTCTCATAAGCCACCTATAATCGTTGGAGAACCAACACTATAAACCTGTGACTATGATTGTAGAAACATACCTATAATCCTTGTATCCTAAACTGAATACATCTATGATTTCTTATACCTAAAGTAGGTTCTTGACTTAGTAAAGTCGTCTGCATTTCCTAAGAGTTATCAACTCACGTGCAAGGAATCTATCCATAAAATCATTGCACTCATACTATGATTCATGTTGCCCTATCAAGGGATCCGACACATCGTTGTCATGTGCCGCTATTAGGGTTTACCTATTCATATAACCATTATTTCCGCAATTCCCACGCCTTGCACATTCCTTGCTCCTCTAATTTCTCAATCATTAAAAGACTTTGGATGAGTTAAAATGGTGGTTAATGTTTCTAAAATATGTTGTAAGAAATCAGTTGCAAAAAGCCATGCCCGCGCGCACCAGGACCCCCAGAACAGCTCAACGAAGTTGGGCTGTCCAGGGTTGGTCGCTACAAGTGCCCCCCTTGGTCGCTACAAGCGCCAGTGTGGTCGCTTGAAGCGCGGGTAGGCAGGGATTTTTCCTGCCTGGTCGCTACAAGCGACAGCCCGTCGCTACAGCGACCGTATCAGTAGAAAAATGTGTAAAAATGTGATTTTCCCACCATTTTTGCCCAATCAAAGATACCCAAGCATCCAAAACATGCTAGGGATGATTTTCTATTACAAATTGATAGATTAAAACATGTATGGGCAAGGAATTAGCAAGTAGGAAATTAGGGTAAAACTCTAAAACTTCTATAATTTTTTCCTATGAGATCAAACACTATAAAACTCACAAAGAGAGGTTCTAAAACCTCAAGGGAGCTCACCTTAAACTTGCTTGGTGCTGGCTTAACTTGCTTGCCCATTTTTCCTCAAAACCCTAGCTTGAGCTTCCTTGCTTTTCTTTAATTTCTTCATGTTCTAGCTTTCCCCACAACCAAGTTGGCTTGAATCCATGATTAAAGGAAGAAGTTTGATGAATTGGAGCTTGATGATGGCAAGGAGAGGGAGGCGTGAGCCTAGAGAGAGAGGGGAGAGGAGCTTATGAGTTTTTTAGAGAGAGAAGTGGAAGAAGAGAATGAGGGAAAAATCTTAATTCCTCCTTTTAATTAATTCTTCCTTCCAAAATTACAACTTTGCCATTCTATACGTTAACTTCTGTGATACTGATAAAAGTCATGTTTAAACGGGATATTACAAATTTCTTCAACAATAATCTTTTATAATTTTTTTAACATTAATTTTCTTCTTCCTAATTTCTTCTTCTTCCTTTTTCAACAACTCTACCACAACAATTTTTCATCTTCATTAACACAAATTTTTCATCTTCTTCAACCATAAAATCTATTTATTTCTTTCAAAAATAATTTCATCAAAATAATTCATTCCTACATTTTTTTTATTCAAAACACTTTTACTTCATATATTTCTTTTTTAAAAATCATTTTTTAATATATATTTTTTCGAATTTTTTTTCAAAATTTGAATTTCGCGCAATTTTTTCAAAAAAAATTCAAATTCTTTTGGCGCAATTTTTCAAAATTCAAATTTTGGCCCAATTTTTGAAATTTTGGCGCTTTTTTTAAAATTTTGAAATTATTTTGAAATTTAAAAATTAATTTTTTTTTAAAAATAATTATTTTCCTCGGAAATAATTTTAAAAATTTTCAAATTTTTTTGGCGCAAAATTTTAAAATTTTGGCGCAATTTTGAAATTCGAAAAATTTAATTTTTTTTTTTAAAAATTAATTATTTTCGTCGGAAAAAAATTTTAAAAAATTTTCAATTTTTTTGGCGCAAATTTTTTAAAATTTTGGCGCATTTTTAAATTCCCAAAATTTATTTATTTATTTTTAATAATTAATTATTTTCCTCGGAAACTAACCATTAAAATATAATAAATTTTCCTCGGAAATTCGTCGGAAACTAAACCATTAAAATATTAATAAAGTTTTGTCGGAAATTCGTCGGAAAACATGTGTCAGACGTAGCAGTTTGCATGAAAGCTTTCCTAGGAAATTTTCCTCGGAAATTCCTAGGAAAGCTTCTGACTAAAAATTCCTAGGAAATTCCTCGGAAAATCCTAGGAATAGATCGAAAATTTCCTAGGAATTTTTTCGTCGGTAATTTCCTCGGAAAACACTGTTTCCGAGGAAATTAGGCTGTTTTCCTAGGAAAAAATTCCTAGGAAAATTTGTTATTTCTTGTAGTGCTTGTAGTACCCTAATTTTGTCCTAAGCATTTTAAAACAAAAAATCAAAAAAATCAAGAGGGGAAAAAAGTCAAAAGTCAACAAAAGTCAACAGAAAGTCAACATTTTAAAAATGCTGACTTCGCACTGCGAAGCTCACTTCGCAATGCGAAGTCTGCGATTTTTCTGCAGATTTTTGGTTTCTTTGATTTAATTCCAGAATTTGTTGCATATCATTTCCATAATTATTTTAAGTAGCATTCATGGCTAATTGGGCCAAGCAAAACCAGAATTGAAGGACTTGCCATTAATGCCAAGGTTGGAAGCTTTTTCTTCCAACCTAGCATGTGACAAGCAAGTGGGCTTGCCCTTGGGCAGCTCTAGTCCCTCCCATGTGACCTGCTAACCACCACAAGGTTGCCAGCCACCTGCTTGAGGACTTTCCTCCTGCTTGCTTCCCCAAAAACCAGTCAAACTAGCTGGATTTTCTCACTTGAAAAGCCATGAGTGCCTACCCTGTTTTTGCAGCAGCTTTTCACCCCTCACACCCAGCCATAAGTAGCCTTTTTCATCCCTCAATCTCTGCACATTACAGTGCACGTTTTCATTGATCAACCATTGAGATTGCAAGGATTGATCCCCAAGCATTAGCCAATTGCAATTCAGCTTTATTCTTCATCATTACCTTCTAGAATTGGTTGAATTTGTGGCTGAAATCAGGCTGAATCTTGCCCCTTGGTACAAGGCAAGGTTGCCTCTATCCATTAGCATTTAATGCAAAGGGATTCAGCTTGATCTTAGCCACAAATCAGCTGAATTTTGGGATTTGGTAATGATGAAATAGATTTGGTTTTGGCCTATAAATAGAAGGCAATGCCCAAGGTTTCAAACACAACTGATAACAGCATTTCAAGAGCAGAAACTCTACTCATTTTAGCTTACAAACCCCCACAAACAACCAGAAAAAACCAATCCAACACAAAGCTTTACCAAAGTTCAAGTTCATCACCAATATCAAAAAAACCTTTGTGAAAGCCTTCAACCAATTCAAATCCATTGCAGCTGGAGCTTTGCTAAGGAGTTCTGTAAGTTTCTAAGCACTCATCTTGCATTTACAATTGTGTTTGCATAGCTATTTTGGTTCAAAACCATTTGATTCTAAAAAACCCCTTTTGAATTTCAAAGAAATCCCAAGGTTTTCAAAACATCAAAACTGGTTTGTCCAGCCTTTTTCACCCCAAAAACTCAAAGCTTTTCACTCACCTAAAAGGTCCTGAGTGTGTTCAGAAGTTGTTTCTGAACAAAAGTTCAGAAACAGCTTCTGAACTCAAAATTTCGCATGCTTCGCAGTGCGAAGTCAAGGTCGCAGTGCGACCATGACAGAACTCAGAATCTGAGTTTTTGTGTCAAAATGACCAATTTTGAGGTTCTAGCCCCAGAGCTCAGAACCTAAGAGTTTTTAAACCCATGTCTTTCAAACCATAACAAGGATTTTGCATAATCTTGACAAAATCACAAGTTCGTATGACATTATGTGGATAACTTGCAAAACAAGTTATGTTCCCAAACTTTCAAACAAGCATGAACAAACAAGCTATGTTCATCATTCCAATCTAAACTTGAACAATAAATATTGTTCATGATTTTCAAAACTCAAATATGAACATACGCCAAATACGTTCGCTTTTTGCAAAATGAGCCGAACTTGTGCGTTTTCTAGCAAAATTGCTAAACCTTCCCATTTTGGGTTTTCAAGCCAAATGTTTTGACATACCTTGGGATTTCTAAAGGATTCAACCCAAAAACATGAATGAAAAAGGGATGGTGTGACGTATGTCTCTCCATCGCCCCGATTGTACGAATGCGTGACGTATGTCTCGTCGTTCGGACAATCGTCATTCCATTTTCAATATGTACAACCCTAACCAAACCAAAACTTGGCCCCTTGTGGTCAATCCAAACCTTTTGGTCCCCCGTGGCCATTAGACTCGACCCCTCGACTCGTTTGAGTCACTCGGTCAATGTTCGACTCGTCCGAGTCCATTGTACCTGTTCTTGATCTCAGTGGATCAATCGAACAATCGCCCGACTCTTCGGAGTCCACTCGGTCAATGATTGACTTGTATGAGTCCATTGCACCTCTCTTGGTCCCTTAGCGACCAATTAACCCTTTACCCTAACGGACGTACCTTTTAACAATTCTAATGTGATTCACGAACAAACGCTTAATAAGTCTCCCAAGCGCGAGCATACAAGCTACGTTTAAATCGCAAGAATTCGGTTAAAACATCGTCCATTTAAAATTAACCAACACATGTACGTTTTTCTACCAAAGAACTACGTACGCTTTGAATTCTCCGACTACCGGGAGATACGTAGGAGCAAGATCGACATCTTGTCAAGCGCAATAATAAAAAACTTTTTTTCTTCTTTCTTTTCTTTCGTTTGTTTTTATCTCTTTCCCCCCTTTTATTATATTTTTGACATAAATGAACATGCGCGCAAAATATTAAAAAACAATTCAAGCTTTGACCAAATAGAAGGTTCCCGTTGAGTACAACGGACGTGAGGGGTGCTAATACCTTCCCCTTGCGTAACCGACTCCCGAACCCGACAATGGTTACGATGACCAATCCTTATCCTCATCGTCAAAGGGTTTTATTATCGTTTCCCTTTAAACAAAAAAAAACTTAAGGGTTTATCAACGTTCCCTTTACACAAAAACTTTGGTGGCGGCTTCACAAAGGCCCTCCGAGCGTTTGCGAACGACCTCGGAGGATTTGCGCGTCTTTGTCCCAAGGAAAAAAACGAGGTGCGCACAGTGCTATCCACTGTCAATCAGAGACAAAATAGGATTTGTAAAAATACTTAAAAGAATAGAAAAGAAGAACCTACAAAAACCAATAACTATTCATCGATGTGGCCAACAAACCTTTGAAATCGAAAGAGTTTGAAGTTTGGGACAATAATGAAGCATTTGCACTACCTCATACCAATCATGAATGCAATAATTAAACCAAAATAGTTGAAGTTCAATTAAGTTTTCAAACACAGGATGGCCTTGGTAATATGAATTGATTTCTTGATTGGGGAGACATTTCCCCATCTTCATACAAAAAAAATACATATTATAAAACCAAACAAAAGTCATAGGTCATGTTTAGATAAACAACATAATTAAGTGCTTATATAAGCACTTATCATATGAGTGTTTATGTAAGTTATTTCTACCCACAACATAAATAAACATTTTTCATATGAGCTATAATTATTTTCATAAGCTAACTCAGTGAGCGTATGGAAATAAAATCAAAACAGTTTATTGACATATCATAAGTTGTTTCCCTAAACTCTAAAATAGTTTATTGACAAAGAAAATTGATACTCGCGGGATATATGATTTTTCTATTATTTTGTTTTCTTTAAAAAAAGAAAGAAGAGTTACCATGATTTTTCTAATTTCTTAAAAAAAAAACATTATGCATTAGGTAATGATGTTCTCTTCTTAAGATATATGTAATTGACTAAGTAATGATGTTTTTTATTTGGGATATATGTAATACACTAATTGTCACTTTCCTTATTATCAATATTACTTATATTTATATACTGTGCATTTAGATATTTAATTTTAAATTTAATTTTTTATTAAAGTATCTCGGCCATATGTATCTTGAATTTTAAAAAAATTTCATATCGATGCTATATCGTATCAAGTATCTGGACTTCATAGCAGTCAAGTGATTTATGTTAAATTTATTTGTGTAAAAGTGGATTTAACAATAAATTTAAAACTAAAATCAATTGTAGAAATAAAAAACTAGAAATTCTAGTTTCAAGTAGAATAAAAAATTGGTAAAATTTTGGAGAGAAAACAGTCGGCCCTAGTTTTTTTGTGAGAGAAACTCCACATTTTCTTTCACTCATCGAGGATGGGTGATTTTAGGTCATTTTTTGACCTAGAATTACTCATATGCATCTTTTATCCTATTTCTTTTAATCTAAATAAGTGATTTCCACATATTAAGTTTTTTTTTTGTTTTTTCGTCGTCTGAGTGTGGCATTGTGTTGTTTGTCGTCTTGTGCGGCGTTGTTTGATTTCGCGTCTTGCTGTGTTGTTAACTTGGTTCCTATTGAAAGATCAACTTCAGTCAATCACATGTTCAATCAATGATTTAGATGTCAACGTTGCAGATCCGGGAGTATGAGTATTCTGGTGATTTAGATTTTATCATATTATTTGTAGGCAATTTGTTATTCTATACTATTAACTTGGGTGCTGTGAGATTGTTCGTAGATTTACCCTTTACGTTTTTAGCGATATTGATCATGTTATTGTATCTGATGTATTCTATCAATTTGAATGAATGAATATTGTTTTGCTTTTGTAAAAAAAATATACAAGCAAAATTAATTCTTCTTTAAATCATCCAAACATGATAAAATCAATTTTACAACTTCTAAAATCAATTTTGACCTTCCAAAATTGAATCCAAACATATGCTAAATTATTACTCCCTCTGTGATCCGTCCCTTTTTATAGAACCTTATAGCAAAAAACACGTGAAAAATTGTTAGAATAATAATTTTGTCTCAAATGTGTGTGACTGTTACTAACATACCCTTCGAGTATTAGATATATTTAATGTTAATTTTTCATATTTCAAGACAAATGGGTAGTATTAATAAGGGATATATTTGAAAAAAAAAATTAATAAATGTATCTAAAAATTTGTAGAAGGTATTATATTTAGGACAATTTTTTTTTTTTAAAAAATGTGTTTATATTTAAAGACCATATCTTTTTTTTTAAATCTTAAAAATTTATTGTTTGAATACAAAATTTCTCTTTCAATTTCATTTTAGCTCTTTATCTTGTGCCTTAATTAGAACAAAAATTATCATTAACATGACCCTTACTTTTCTTTTTTTAAAAGGATATCTTGATTAATTTTTATAAAATGACATAATACTACATTTATTAATTTTTATAAATTATATTTATAAACATTAAATAATATCTTGATTTTTTTTCTTTGTGTAAACTAGAAATTCTCTATGTTCAACTGCAGAGATCAACCCCTGGAGCCGGGTAGAACCGCAATGGGTGGCATACTATAGACTAATCCCTTGAGTCGGGTATGACTGCAATGGTTGACAAAGCTCTCCCTCAAAAGATTTAACACTACTACATTGCCAGGGCTAGTTTCGATCCCAGGACCTCTTATTAAGCTATAAGTTACATGCTTTTAACAAGTTAGTCTTTAAGTTTTTTTTTTTGCAACAAGTTGGTCCTTTATGTCGTAAAATATTTTTATTATTACCCTAAAAATTCAATGTTTTTATTAAATTATTTCTTAACAATAATAAAAAGTATCATAATCAAACATATTATTTTCACAGAATTCAAAATTTTTATACAAGTTATTTAGCCAGGCCCAAATTTTAGGCTCTCTTTGGACCACCAAAATCTCATAAATGGACATGGTTGACAACAAGATCGTTAGACTCGAGTTTTTACTTCAACTCACTTTGCCTAGGTGAAACCAACTCGTAAACTAGCCTCGTAAAATCGTACGAGTTTACCTAAAATTAAAATTTTATTAAAGTTATAATATACATAACATATACACACACCTTGTCAAAAAATAACATATACATACACTAATATAATTATATAATTTTGTAAGTAGGACAATAATTCAAAATATAAACTCAATTATAAAGCCAACATATACTTGATCACCGAAATAAAGCATCAGGCTCAACTCAGAGATTTGCGCTTTGAACCTTGCCAGCGTCGAAGCCTTGTTGTCATTAGGGTTTCATCCTTTCAGAATACTATGGGTCCATTTGGATTAGCTTATTTTAGAGCTTATATAAAACAACTTATGCAAACAAATAAGTTTTTATGTATTATTTATAAGTTTTTAAGGTAATTTATGAAAAAACAGATTATGAAAATACAATTTTCGTTAATGAAAGCTTGTAAATTAAAATAAAAACTAATTTATTTACATAAACTATTTTCAATAAGCTCAAAATAAGCTCAAACCAAACGGAGCCTATGTTTGGTTAACTTATCTCGTTTTGTCATTTGAGTGTAATGAAATGGGCTTATAGGACAGAAAGAAAAAAATGGGCCAGAAAAAGATAATAAAATACTTTCTTTTAATGTAAAATCACGTAGTCGCTTAATATTAGACGATCCGATTTCACCGATTTTGCTGCAAGTTAAATCGCTCAAACTCGCTGCAAGCTCCATTTCACTAAAAACAAGTTTACAACCGAATTAACAATGAATTCACACCTAAAAATGTAAATTCGGGGGAGTTTATGAGTTAACACTAGAGTTTAAGAACAGAGTTTGAGAACACTAGTTGACAGTGAGGTTTCTCATAACAACAAAGCCTGCTCAAGAACAACATATATACACAAGTCAGTAAACTGAGAATTACAAAAACAGAAAGTTTGTATCTCTATAAAAAGAGTTCATCTACCCATTAGTCATCTTTTTGCATCATTTTGGTTTCCTAGTTAATGCAGAAAAGAGAGTACTCCCTTTGTGAAGACAGTAATTCGGAAAGTAGTATGTTGTTTTGAGCCTCTTAACATTGAGAATAGGGTCTCATACTTTCTTCATTCATGTACAGAAAGCACTCCAGGTAT
Source organism: Medicago ruthenica (assembly GCA_018208015.1). Classification (NCBI taxonomy): domain Eukaryota; kingdom Viridiplantae; phylum Streptophyta; class Magnoliopsida; order Fabales; family Fabaceae; genus Medicago; species Medicago ruthenica. Next base: position 58,591,966 of record CM031373.1, read on the forward strand.
ATATCAGAAGTTTTGAACTATAAAACAATGATGACAAGTTTAAATATCATTATATTGGCAATGATACTCAAAGTCTAGTTAAGAGTTAATTTGGCCTAACAGCTTGTCCAGTTAATATCATAAAGGATAGCTACACAGATGAAACCACTTCCATGATATGGTTCTTCATATCCTCTTCAAAATAAGACTTCCAGCTGACGAGACGAGATTCATCTTGTGTGTTTGATTATTGCTGTGTATGTATATTCGCAAAGCATCAACGAAACGACTAACCGATGTGGTTTTAAACCATTTACGGAAATTTATAATTTCTCGCTGCAAACATATTATTATAACATTAACTTTTTTTTTTTATAAAACAAATGTTACATGTTGGAAAATATCTGTTCATACCACCAAAACTGAATTACAATAGTTTATACCAAGAACATCCCAAGTTAATAATTAAAAACAAATTTTCAATCTGCAATGAAAATTAATTTCTCTTATACAATTGTGCTTTCCACAAGCAAGCTAGCATGTTAAGAAATGCCTTTGCTCCTTTTCTGCAGTTCCTGCTGCTACTACAGCCTTTGTGAATGGTCCTGCAAGGTAGAAATATTATATGTTATAGTATCAAGCTCATTTTCAGCTCAAGAAAAATAATATAATGACGAATACCAATTTTATTTTCCCTTACCTTTGATTAACTTGTTGAAGCCTTTTCATTCTTCATAATCATGTGAATAGCTTTAGACTTATCCTCTTCAACCATCTCCCTAAGTATATCATCTTCAATCTTCTCTGCTTGCCATTTAGAAGGATCTTCCACAAACTCCTCACTAAAAATCATGCAAGAAACCCACTCTTTCCAAGTAGTTCTTCTATACTTATCTTCCTCCATCGACCCGGTCGTCAATAACTGATACACATAAACCATTTTCTGCTGGCCCGGTCGAAAAGCACGTGCAATAGCTTGCTTTGTTTTTGAAGGATTCCACTCAGAGTCCAGAAAAATCACTCTAGAAGCTGCTGTTAAACTTATACCTTCAGCACAAGCATTGATTGAAGCAAGAAGTATCTTTGAACCACTGCTTTGATCTTCAAATTTATCTATCACTTTCCCTCTTTCAAACAAGTCTAGCTCACCGGTTAGTACCATAATCTCTTTACCCTTTTGCCACTGAAAATATTTCTCAAATAACTCTATTAAGAATCTCACAGGTGCAAGGTTGTGACAAAAGATAAGAACCTTTTCATTTTTCACTACTCGTGAGATTAGGCTCAAAACAAATCTTACTTTGGAACCTTTTCTCAAATCAAATTTGCTTGTTTCTAGTTTCTTCAATTCTTCCTCCGCAAAAAACTTAGTTGCACATGATGCAGCTGTTTTGATCAGCCATGGATGTATTGATCCGAGTGTTATCAAAAGCTCAACCTCAAGAGGGTAACCGGTACTCTCAGCCATTTTCTTCTGAAGTTTCTGTACAATTTCATGCTGTTCATCGGACGTATTCATGAGCAATGTATAGATTTGTAAACCAGGAAGAGTCTCAGAAGAATTTCCACTGTCGTACACATCAATAAAACCAGACGTGATTTTTCGCAGCACATATAGACCCTGCATCTTCTCCTCATCAATATCTGAGTTAATTTTCTTTTCAATGTTGTTCAAGAAGAATTTTCTCGCGCGCGCCTCAAGCAAATGACGCGCTTTCTTCGCGATTTTGCCGCCTTTCCTTCGGTATTTAGAATCTAACTCTTGCAGAACTTCATGAACAAATTTCGGTCTAGCTAAACAAAGTGTGTTGAAATATTCACAGAAATTGTTCTGAAACAATGTGCCAGAGAGTAATATTCTCAATTCTGTTGGAAGTTTCATTAAACATTTCCTCAACCTTGATTTAGTGCTTCTAGGATTGTGTCCTTCATCAAGTATCAAGATTCCAGGGCTTTCTCTCAATGCTTTAGCCATGTATTTTCTGTGTGCGAATTTTGTATCTTTTGATCTCATTAATTGTAAAAATGAAGTATAGCCCATGACAAGAACACTAGGGTGTGAGTGCCACTTCTGTATCTTGCCAAGACAATCCAAAACATGTTTGACATCACTAGAAGGTCTTGGAAATCCAGGAAGAATCATTGATTTTGGTGTCGTCAAACCTGAACCTGGAGAGGTTCGACGGCCATGGATAAGATAAACCGGCACAGGAATCTTCCATTTCTTGAACTCTTTTCGCCAAGTGTAGAGTGTGGTTTTTGGAGCTAGTACTAGAGGTCGTTTCCCTGGAAATAACTTCAAGTAACTTACAAGAAAAGAAATGATGAGAAAGGTTTTTCCTGCTCCAGGAGCATGTGATATAACACAGCCACCACTTGAGTTGGATTTTTCTTTCATAAGTGATGGTTCCATAGAGCCAGCAATGTTTTGCCAAAGAAATTCAAAAGCTTTTTTCTGGTGTTCATGCATCTTTTCTTCAAGTTCAGGAATCAATTCCCAAACATTGTCAATTTCATTAGTCATTAGTTCATCAGGATCAGTAGCATGGGTTGAGAACATATCATTATTATAATCTTCATCAACTTTTGGCTCTGATTTATGTTCCTTATTTTCTTCACTGCATTGTATCTCCTCTTTGTACCTTTTTGGGCATTCCACCTATCATTATATATGAATTAAGTTATCAGGTGGATTCATACCGGAGCAAGCAATATACAAAATATCTAACCAAATAAGGAGAATACAGTTAACATCAGCAAACCAGTGTTGTCAATCGTGAATCACAAAAAATAGAAGTTTGTTCAAATTGTGCTATGCAACATATAGTGCCACTATTTGACAGCATTTTGTACTAAATAGCTTATTGCAGAACAATAGCGATTTGTTCAAATTTCACTACGCTATTGCTGATATTTAAACATTGCAGTAGACAACATATCCAACAAAATGAGGGACTAAAATTACATGTAGACTTTTTTTATGCTTTTTTATTTGACTTACAAATGGCTCAGAAATGTCTCGTATTGCGGTTTTCACAAATCCGCATCGAAGACAGTATATTCCAATTTCTTCATCCAACCTATAATCATGTTCACAACTTTCATTGAATTCTTTCTTGGTAACAGCTACAACTTCAGCAGTTGAACCCTGCTATATTTTAACTGAATCAGCCTTTAGCCTTATAAAAGAAGATAAAATCAAAAAACAAAGAAATTAATTCATATACATCATCAGGGTAGAGACTTTGTACGCTGTCAATCAATCATAATTTTCACATCATTAAAAACGTTTGACTTCAATCATAGTTACTTTTAAAGTCACACATACAATTGGTTGTGATTTGCGGACATTGTTAAACTTTTTACACTAACAGTGTAACAAAAATAAACTAATTTTTTTTTTTTTAAATAAATACTAAAAATTGTCACACACCGCAGTTCCATCAAGAAGATAACTTGATGTCAAAGCTGTATTCATTTCTTCCCACAAGGCATCCAAATCATCAGGATTTTCTTCCTGATCATCGCTTTTCGATACTTTTTCTTCTTCCTTTTTCTCCAAAATGCTTGTTTCCTTCCACTTCTCATTTACAGTAGGCTCTTCTTCAGTTGGTAGACTATCAAAATTCTTCATGTAACTATCTATTATTTCCTTGCAGGCATCAGCATTGAATGTTCTACCGCCTTTATGATCTTGTTCTTCATGAACATGACTCCTGTTAGACGAATAACTCGAATGAAAATTTTCTGTTGTAGCTCCTTTTTTGAAATGTATCCCTTCCCATTTGGTTTCATAATCCATATCATCCAAAACATGAAGTCTCTTCCTCTTAATCTTCTCTTTGAAGAAACTATTATAATCTCTCAAAGTAACATTACCATCAACTTCTTCATCACTTGATATAGTTGTAGGCTCATTGCCGTGCTCCAAATTCAACGCATCAGCACCATTATTCTTTGCACTAGAAATATAATTAGTCAAATAATGATATTTGGAAGAAATGTCATCAGTTTTATGTACCTTAAACTTGCCATCACCGTCATCATTTTTTTTCCTTGTGTACACATTAATAGCTTTGCAATGATACACCTTTTGATCACTCTTACCACCATCCTCTTCTGAATCGGAAGAAGAGTTTTCATCTTCTGTCACATAAGTTGCTCTCTTGTATGGACACGTACGAAAATTACCAACTTCCAACTTCTCAACAACACAGCCTACGTAACGTTCAGGCTGAACATTCCTACGTTTCGAACGTCGCAAGCCTTCAACTTCATTTGATGGCATTGGTGGCACTTCATCTTCTTCTCCATCATAATCGTGAAATACATCAAATTGAGAAACGATAGGTAATAGTGATCCCTTTTTTGAGTTGAAGTTCACAACATTTATAAGCCAAGGATTAATAATATCAGTATCATTTCCCATAACTTGATACACAATCTTGTTTTGCACAGATCTTATATCGAATGAAACCTTCTTTAAAAAAGATGTAGTTACAAACCACGAAAGATCAGATGAAAATTTCCCAACGAGTAATCTAGATTGTGATAATGAAGAGCAATCTTCTGATGAATCCCACCTATAAGGCTTAATTTCAGAGGTATCATTTTCTTTTAACAAGCCTTCACAAGTATTATGTTGAAGCCTTTGGAGAATGAAAATTTGATCTATTTCAATTGGATTAACCTCTTTATTAAGAGTTTTTACCTCTGTGCCAAGTGAACCTTGATCATCATAAAAGTTTACATAAAATTGACATGAACATTGATCGGATTTGTGAGGCTGTCTATGTATAGAATTTATTCTTGCATCAATCCACATCTACAATTTACAAAAAGATAAATATCAAGCCAAGTGTTTGGAAAGTCAACATCAAGAAATTAAACATGTATCAAATGTGATTTATTTCAAGTGGTTCATTCAGTTAAGGACAAATCATTCAGGATAATCCAAGTTCAAATTATGGCTAAGAACAATCATTGACTATACTTTACTTAGCTACCAGGTGAACTCCGGATTACCGAGGCCCGTTCCTTATGAACCGAAGGATTCAGATAAAAAAACATCAAGAAATTAAAGATCAACAAATAAATGCATATAAACACCAGTTTACTAAGAAATGCAGTTTAATAGAAAGTTTGAACTTACTGGAATAGACCCAAATTTATCTGAATTATCATTGTATCGAAAGCCTAAGAGCATTGATATGTCAATTCCAGGTCGTAAAAAGCTGGAGCAATCAGATGAAGTAGCTTTCCTTGATCTTATCCGAATATCTGATGACAAAGTGCTTTGAATTTGTTCGGTATCAATGAAATGTAAGGTAGTTTTTCCTGACTCTATTTTTAGGAGTTCCACAGGTTGCCATGATCCATTCAATACTGCTTCAAATGCTGTTTTGAAACAAGAATTAGAGGAAGCAACTATAGTATAGAATCTATAGATATTAATGAATGAAAACATGAAGTTATGGAAATTTGCTCTAACTAGTTTCTACAAGGCTACAACAGAAAATAAATAGTCATTCTAGTTTGTCCTGTAATTAAAATACATTAATTTTCAATTACATTGATCAGAACTGAAATTACACGCATGCTATATTCAAAATCATGGTTAATGTCTTATTAGTTGAGTTTTGTTAATGAAAACAATACATATAAAGATTGGATAGTTTTTTTAAGCAAAAATTGGAGTTGCAAAGAGATATAATTATGAATTACTACATCTCAATTATGTTGGCAAAACAAAAATCATCTCCAAGAACCCAAAGGAAAAATAACAAAATGAGGGAGACATAAACCAACCCCAGAAGGGAAACCAACAAACGTTTAATTAAATCAAGATTGGATAATTCATTAATCATGTAATCAACTGTATTGACTAGGATTTTAAATGTTAATAATCAAGATTAAGTAACTTATTAACGATTCAAAGAGCTTTGTTTATTCACAATTTGGTTAATAATGTACAAAACCAACAAATTTATCAAGTGTACAAATACAAAGTGAATCCTTTGCAACTAACTTTATAAGCAGTCAGCTGCATCCCTCTTAATCTAACAATCTATAGCCGATTGCAGAGGATTCAAATCTCTATATCATTAGTTGCATTGATCATGGTAATGAATAACAATCTTTTCAATATCTCAAAATCAATGTTGTAATCCTAATAATTTTTCATATGTTGTTATTCTTTTGATTTCTTTCTCATGCATGTATAGTAATAAAATTAAGGTAGAGAAAAAAAAAAGCTTACGATAATTAGCATCGAATGGATGCTTCGATTGATGCAAATGCCTTTTTATGGGCGCCATTGAATTCAAAATATTTAACAGCTAATAGAGCAGCGGATCATGCAATGTGTGAGTCTTCGGTAACTATTCGTCTGCAAAAATATAAACACAAATTTCAAATATCATTCAATTGCACCGAAAAAATGTCGTAAAAAACCAAAGATAACGATCTCTATAAACTTGAGATTGGATTTTGAGAACAAACGGGGTGGGTCAATCACGAGACATGATCAACGTAACAGGTTAAACATGAACTGAAACATCAAATAGAGATCAGCAGAGTGAACACGTGAGAGTGCAACAAAATGACAGAGAAAGAAAAGACAGTGGAAAACAAAGAGTGATGGTTAGTAACCTAGTTGACTATGGAGTTTGTGAGAGAAAAAGAGTGAGAGGGGTTCCAAAAAAAAAAGGCTTAAACTCCGTTGATTATGGACGTTGAGAATTTTCCGCTGATTAAATTGCAAAAATATTGCAGGATCGGATACATCATACAATCAAATTTACAACCTCATTTATTCCAAACCAAACAAATGTAAAAATATAGACAACCTCAAAAAATACAAACCTCGCTGCCTACGATTTTTTTTTTTTTAATGTGGGCGTATTTAAAAAGTTACGCTCGTTGTACCAAAAAAAAAAAGTTACACTCAATATAAGCAAAAAAAATAAAAATTACTCTCTATTATATATAATTTTTTTGAATAAAAACTATACTCTCCCAAATGAGTGTAATATTATGTAACAAAAAAAAATGAGTGTAATATTAATTGTTTATTTTGATATATTTAAATATCAATACCTGCATTGTACCAAAAACAAAAACAATTGCATTATTTCCAAGTCATATATTTTTTTAATATATTTCATTTTATATTTATGATAATAACAAATACAATGATACTTGAAAAAGTTTATGTAGTAAAACTATTATTAATTTTCAATTATTTATACTCTTTTTTTAATATGTGAAATGGTCAAATGAATCACTTATTATAGAATGGAGGAAGCAAATATATATATTTTTACTCAAGTAATCTAGTGGTTAGAAATTCACTGTTAAGGTGAATAAGTGAAGTCTACAGGGTTCGAACTCCGACCCTTGCATACATTATGCAATGTCCCTTAGCAGCTGAGTTTAGCTCACAAGGACGGAAACAAATATTTTTAAACTCACAATTACATGAGGACGCATTTTAGATAACTATTTACATGTTTTTTACACATTAAAATGAAATATGAAATATTTTTTCAGTTTTTGAGGTATATAATATTGTTTGATCCTTGCAGTCAAAATTCTATTTATATTTATAGGGTCATGCTAACTAGTGCCTCTAATCACTAGTTAAAAAAATTGAAAGTAGAAAATTTTCATTTAAAACAACAAATTTTTTGACTTTTAAAAAGTTGAATATACAACTTTTTTACACTTCAAAATATTTCGATATTGGTTTTCTTAACTAGTGAGAGAGATAGCATGAACGACAGCCGTACTATTCAAATCTATTTGATTACCTTGAATTGAATTATCATAAATAATTCAACAACATACTCGAAATTTAACGCTTACGAACAGCATGCTGGGAGAGAGGGGGAGGGCGAGGGAGCGCCGCCGGCAATCCTTTTCGTCCGAGGAGAGATACACAAGGGGGGAGGGTTCCAAGCAGGGTGCCACAAACGGGGAGGGATGAGGGAGATTGACTTGATGCGAGTAAGCGGAGTCGAAAAGCGCGACGACAAGCGGTAACTGGACACGACAGATTTCTGGACAGCTGGAGGAATGAAGGAAGGTATGATTCTGGCTCTTGTCATTCTAGGGTTACAGTTTCTTGGCAGGACAGGTATGGTTTCGAAAGAGACACCGATATGGGCAGGGTTTGGGACGGGAGGCGATCACGCTCCCCTTCTGTTCAGCATGGCCGCTGGGCACACAATAGATGCTCGTCCACGCGTGCAGCACCGGTTGGCCGTCCGAATTCCGGTGGTGCAGCTTCATTTCTGCGCGCGCGTGGTGCAGGTGGACCGGCCAGGCACGGCGACGTCCATGCTCAGCTAGTGGTCCGACTGCGGCAAGCTGCTGTTGTGGAGAAAGCTCACGTGGAGGCCCCTCAGCAACATTTTGCTTAGCAAATTTAGGGCGGTTTATTGACATCGGGGATGAGCTGGCAGTTAGTCTCCATTGAAAATAGACTGCGAAGTTACAAAACAGGCTATAGAGTTATAGAATTACAACCAAACAGAGTTAGAATACAGAAAATACCGTACTTGAAGCAAACCATATTATGGTAGAAGAGATATATTTGGTTGTCCTTCTTTAACAACATTGTCATCGTTGAATCTCAACCTCTTCCAATGAGAGTGAATTTAATCAAAACAAATAAGTGTATTAAGCTCCATCTTCTTAGAAATTGTACACACACACGACAATATGTATGTTACCCTAATTAAGCAATTACATTTGGATTTATCTGTACCACAACTCACTACTCGTTATGCCTCGTCTACAATAAAATGAAATATCTTCCTTGAAATGTTCTAACCAATTTTGACCACAACACATTTCCTTTGAATATGTGTTCCATTAAAATCATGCTTTAGTATGTTTCAACTTTACCATATTGTTAATGGAAGCCCAATTTTTACATATGCCACCCATACTATACCCAGAAACTTTTTCAATCGATTGTGAGCAGATTCAGCTTCATTTGTCGTAGGATTTCCAATATGCATGACACGGTCAGTCCAATACCTTACAAGTTTTTCCTTCACCAGCTCCAAATAGTAGCTTTCACATATGTACTTGCGGTGAGTACAATATCTAAAGCTAGAGTTTAGTGTGTTTAAGTGATCCTTGAGAATGCCTCTGAAGTGGGTATTTATAGCCTTATTTGGGCTTGATTTCCAGTAACTTTTGGAAAGTTTGTGCATATAATTTTAAACAAATGGCAATTATCATCACACGCTTTGTATCTTTAAGACTCCATTATAGCTTCTCATTTATCCATTATATTGTTTTGCATACATATTTACATTTCATCACTTTCCCGTCTTTATATTTAAGATCTTAATTTGCAATCTATCTTATATTTTTCTTCGAGTTATTTTTTAGATATGATACCAACACAATAGAGCAGTAAAGTTGGGGAAAACCGCCTCAACAACATTCATCAAAGCATTGTCTCGGTGAGATAAAAACATTGGGAGAAATATATGGAGATTTTAACGAATCACGACACCTTTTTAGAGATCAAATGAAGTTTTCTTCCTTCTCAGACATCATATAAGAAAATACAATAGAGTATGTCAACTCAATAGAAGTGACACCGATAAACTCAAACAATAGCAGACGGTATTTGTTAATTTTATAAGTGGAATCCATCACAACCACATTAGAAAAAGTGTTAAGCAACTCGATATAATCTGGTTGAGGCCCAGAAAATATCTTTGAGATCATCAATCAGTAATCAATCTATAGTCACACATATACTTATCTTCAATCAAGCATTTCATGAGATGTTGGAGTTTAGGTCTTGGAACCCTGATAGATTTCTTATACATGTGACGTGTATTAAAAGTATGAAGGATAATAGTTTCACTTTGACCATTTTTATTATGCAAAGTGGTCAGAATATTTCTTGGAAGGACCATTGAGGTTGTCATCTCATGAACAAACTTCTTCTCTTACGGTCTTATATGTTAAGCATATTTATGACCTTGAAAGACTTGAGTCATCTCATGATTGTGTTCTTTGTCATTCTAAGGCTTCACACACCAGCACCTAACAAATAACATCTCAACCAAATTGGACAATCGCATTTCACTGAAGCATATATTTTACACTTCAACAACTTTTTCTACTCAGTATACGAACCTCCTCTTTCACATCTCAACGAAACAAAAAAAATTATGTCATTTCCCTCATTATTATTTGATTTTGCAATAACATCCTTAAATCCTAACTTCCTTACTTCATCTCAAACTCATGTCAACAACTCATCTCGTGAATTAAACTTTCTATAGGACTAAACTGTATGCGGTAATCAATACAAGACGAAACTGGAGGTATAACCTCGATTTTGGCATTGCCAGAAGGAACTAGAGGTGGAGCCTCAACGTTGGCATTGTAAGAAGGATTCCCAACTATAGTGGAACCTAAACTTTGACATTGGCATGATCATTTGCAACTTGAGGTGCAACGTCTGACTTCACATCAATAAGAGATTTCACAATGTGAGGTGGAAAAATATAGGGGGGGGGTTAATTGGAGCATCCATATCTGAAACAGTGGAGACAAATCTAAAAAAAGCTGGTATGTTTCCATAAATACATGGTTCTGATTATATAATATGAACTGTGTTTATCAAACTTTTGGATTAGATAATACGAACGGTGCCAGTACAGACTGAGTGACGTGATTTGACGAAACTTTCTCATATGATATTATTTTAGTCAATTTGATGTTTTTTAGTAGAGTTTTCAAGGAGTTTTAGACTGTTTGGAGGTTGGAATTGTTATAACGGGACACCAGAATAATGACAATAAAGGTAAAAGACAGAATGAAAAATGACACAAGATTTAACGTGGTATCCAGTAATGTGCTGACTAATCCACGGGCAGAGCCACTAAAAAGAATTCCACTATAATCAATGCTTACAGATTGCAGATACTGAATAGTAGAGGTAATACCAGATATAACAAAACCCACTAACTATTGGTGCAAGAAATACTAACACACAAGGCTTTTATTTATATGGCCAAATTTATGCATATTTCTTCCAATTCTCTGATGTGGGACATTTTCCCAACACTGATTCAAGGCATATTTCAACAAATCTCCACCTTGACTTGAATCCTATCTAGATAACCAGATGCACCAGATGTACTCGAAGTATCAGATGAGCCAGATGCATTACACAGAATGCCCAGATGAGCCCACTCTGCCTCAGCCCTTGCCCCTTCAAGGGCAATCAACATCTTCTAACATTTAGTCAGTTCAAACAATGTTTAAACTTGCTTTGCAGAACCGACTTAGTAAACATATTAGCCGGGTTGTTTGTTGTACCCACTTTGTTTACCTCGAAGGTGGATGGCTCATGAAGATCCACTTCCTCTGCAACCTTTAAAGCATAGGAAACCATGTCCTCATAGCCATACATCATAGGCGGTACCCCAAAATTAGCTCTTTTAGCGCGATTAAGAGCTATATTATGATGTTCCTCTTGTGATACTGGAACAACTGATGTTTCAGCCTCTGAATGTGACTGAGGAGAGCCCTCATCTGCTTCACAAGTAGCCTCTATTTTTCTCTGCTCCACATGCTTCTCAATACCACAGTCTTCTGAAATAGTGAACTTCACAGTTGGGTTAAACACATAATTTTCATCAAAGACAATATTCCTACTTAGAATAACCCTCCTCTCAGATGGGGACCAAATCCTATATCCTTTCACACCATCCCCATAGCCTACAAATACTCATTTCTTTGCTCTTGGCTCCAACTTCCCCTCATTGACATGATAGTAGACCGTGCAACCAAAAACCCTCAAGTTAGAGTAATCAGCAGATTTCCCAGACCACAGTTCATAAGGAGTTTTTAGATTTATACTTGTGTGAGGTCCACGATTTATCAGATAGCATGTTGTGTTAGCTGCTTCCGCCCAAAACGTTCTTGTTAACCCAATATTCGAGAGCATACACCGATCTCTCTCCAGATGTGTCTGATTCATATGTTTTGCTACACCATTCTGCTGAGGTGTATTCCAAACCATATAATGCCTGGCAATCCCTTCAATCTTGCAAAACTCATTAAACTCAGACCAATAGAATTCCAAACCATTACCAGTTCGCAGCCTCTTGACCTTCTTCCAGTTTGATTCTCCACTAATGCCTTCCACTGCTTGAAGTTTTTTGAAAGCATCACTCTTATGCTTCATTATGAATATCCAAGTCATCCTTTAATAATCATCAATTAGCGACAGAAAGTATCTGTGACCCTCCAAAGACTCCACACGTGTTGACGGGACGCGAGAATAATGACGGGACGCGAGAATAATGACAATAAAGGTAAAAGACATAATGAAAAACGACACAAGATTTAAAGTGGTATCCAGCAATGTGTTGAGTAATCCACAAGCAGAGCCACTGAAAAGAATTCCACTATAATCAATGCTTACAGATTACAGATACTGAATAGTAGAGGTAATACTAGCTATAGCAAAACCCACTAACTATTGGTGCAAGAAATACTAACACACAAGACTTTTATTTATATGGCCAAGTCTATGCATATTTCTTCCAATTCTCCGATGTGGGACATTTTCTCAACACTAATTCAAGGCATATTTCAACAGGAATAGTAAAAGAAGTTAAGATTTGAAGTTTAGAAATTGTGCCACGATTTAAAGATATCACAACATGATCTTGGAGATAAATTAATGATTATAATTCTGGAAAAAATGTGGCACAATTTGAGTCAACACGCCACGATTGGAGAAGAGCCAAAAGATTAATTTGAAAATGCAAGAAAATTGTGCCACGATTTTCAGCAACGTGGCACAATTGTACTGTTAAGACGCTAGACACGTAGGATTAATGAGTAATCGTGGGACGATTTCTCAGAATATGGCTTAATTTTTCAGTTACAAAACCATATCTATCAAAGACAAACTTCATTTTTTAAGCAGGAGTTCAATTTGGGGGCTTTGAAGGCTTATACTGCAAAGTAGGATCAAAGAACTTAAAGTGGATCATCAACCTACTCGTAGTGTGTCCTGATTTATGTAATGTCTCCAAATCTTTTGGTTATTTATGCTATAGTCATAAGTAGCTAATTTACCTCTAATTAGGTCTTAGATGAATCTATTGTAAGCTGTTTGAACCATGTGATTGTATTAACTCTGTTAAATGCAATTAATATCCCAGTTTTATTCATAATTATTTGTGTTTACTGATTTTTATATATTGATCACATATGAAATGAATTTAAATCTAAATTGACTACTAGCCCAAGTTAATGAATTTTATCTAATGATTATTTTTAACCTAACAGGTCACTTTAGAGATAGAGAATTGTTAGGTTATAATTTAGAAATTAAAGTTCCATTATAACCTTCAACGATTACGGACTCACCTAAGAGATTAGGGGGTTGTAACCTTAGAAGAGGGTTTTGAGTCAAGAGATTGATCAAAACTATTTTGTTGATGTATCGTGAAACTAATAGAATAATTGTAGAAGATATGTACAATTTACCAAACAACGAGCAATATAGGATTCGAAAGACCTGATCACCTTTGATCTTGTAATTATAAACCATTTTATTTGCATTTTACAATTAATTGAATGTTTTTGAACCAAACCAATTTCCATGGGCAACCCCCCTATTTTATACATATGATCTGATAATGTCATTGCTAAGTTGAAAATAAAACAATCCATGTGGATACGAATTATATTTATTACTTTGACGCGTTTTTAGTACAATTGCTAAGATTACATCATGATTTAAGTGAAAATGCATAGAAATCGAATTAGGAAGGTTTTGGAGTCACATTACTTTTACATTTAGAGAAAAATAGTGTATATAAAGTCCATTGATGTTTGGAATGTGCTAAGAAATCAAGTTTTCAAGAAATGAGGGTGTTTTTTGGAGGGGTATGGAGTGGAATGTGAGAAAGGTGGTGATGTCTGATTATGGGGGCACCATATATATAAACTTAGCATGAAGTATATGTTACATTTCAATTTCTGAAAATGTCGAATGATTTTCTCATTTTTAATACCACTAAAAATATCTCTGTATATTAATAACTAATCAACCATTTCCTCTCCAGAAAAACTAACCAATCATTTAATCATTTATTTTTCATGTGTTGCGTGTGTTCTCATTTCACACATCTGTGGTCTCTCTTGATTGTTGTTTTTTACTTTATTTGATGTGAAAAAGCTTTAAATATTGAGAAGTAAGGGTTTGTTGTGGCAAGTGTGATGGGTGTGGTGTGGGCCTAATGAGAAAGGTTGTATGATGTGTGTGGGTCAAGTGGTCAAAATGTCAACTTATATTATATTATACCTACTCAACAAAATTTCTAAATATTTTGTACAGGCACGTGCCAAGATACCCTCCTACATGCATATGTCAATGTATATTTATACGAGTATTTCGTTTCGGATTATATAATCCGAAACGGGAAACCACACTCCAAATTATATAATCCGATCTGGGTTTTTTTTGAAGAAAAAAAGGTGAATTGCTAGACACTAGCAAAAGGGAAAAATATACATTTCCAATTTTATAATACAAAAACCGTTAAATACATTTCAGACTAAAAAATCTAACAAGGTAAAATAGATTAAACATACATACTGAATCCGATAGGTAGAATATACGAAAGATTATTAATCAAGCAGGATAGAATTATCTATTGCTTCTATAAAGCATTGTGCTCTATGTTTTACTCTGAACTTATGTAACATCCATACTAATTTTATCTAGAATATTAGCATGTGCATTAAACTGATATTGGATACATCAAGGTTTTCAATAAAACAATACAATACAACTGAATGAATACAAGTTTGCTCGTTTATACAATCAATCAAGTACTGCTTAATATACTTATACAAATGTCTGATAAACTCCTGAGCTGGTACATGACGAGCAACTGCACTCCATCCAGCGTCTCCCTGATGCACTTCATCACGAACCTCTTGCCTACCTGTAAACCTGCACCAGAAGGATTGGGATGAGACATAATGTCTCAGTGAGCTCCACCCAACCTACTGTTGGCAACCACGGGGAACCTAGGGTCACCATGCACTACTGTCGGCAATCTTGGGGAAAACATATGATCGCCGAGCTCTAACTCAACCCATATAAGGTTAAAACTGCCTGTTCCTGCTAAACTATGTAGTCGTGAAATCTGGACTACGTCCTACTGTTAGATTACAGATGTAAGTATAAGTTTTTATATCGTTCCACAGGGATTAATGTGATATCATAAACCGTTCAACGTCGATTATCGTCTTAAGTTAGGGTTTAACTTGTTTTTATACTACACTACTCATTATTTTAAAAACTTATAAATAAATAGTAGAGTAATAGGACATAGAAGGTGTTAGGATTAACTTTCATCAATCAAACATCATTTATATCCGATTGATCATAAATACGGATTCTAGCTTTTTCTATATATGACATTATTACGTATTGCTCAACAACATCATTGATTTCCCAAATGACGTCGTGAGATCGATTGTATCGTTTAATCGATGATTTCTCAATCTATTAAACGATTCAAAAGCTTTACGATCCAATACTTTAATGTAATTATCAAAACCAAATCCCATTTCTAGAATTTCTTATCTTGATAGAAAATCATTCTAAACCTAGATTCAAAAGTCTTTTTCAACAACATTTAAATCAAACATAAGATTGAAAAGCAAGAAGAAATTCAATGGTATATAAAAATTGCTATAATAATATATTGAATAACCAAAAGTTTACAACATGAATGATTGATTACCTATTAATCCCAACAAAGGAAATTAGTTGATCATTGTCATGACAACTATGGCAAAATAAGAAAGGAAGATGAAGATATATGAGAGCTTGATGTCTCAAAGCTTCTTAAGATCTTCTTCAATCCAAATCAAATTGCTATTTGAAGTTTTTCTCCCTCTATGCCTATTCTCTCTCAAAGATAACAACTATTTTAAGCTCTGGAAAATATTAAAACTCAGAAAAAACTATCTCTAAAAAAATGAGCTTAAAATTCTATAAATATGCTGAGAAAAAGCACGCTCGCTACAAGCGACCAGTCTGTCGCTTGTAGCGAGGACGTCAACTGGCCAATCATAGAGCTCCACGTCACCATCAGCATTAAACCGCCCCTCTGGTCGCTGTAGCAACAAGGTCTGTCGCTACAAGCGATGGATCATTGAAATTCCCTGCCTAGGCTCGCTTCAAGCGTCCGGTTCATCGCTTCAAGCGATGAACCCTTGTAAATCCCTGCCTAAGCTCGCTTCTAGCGATGGATGCTGCGCTTCAAGCAATGGAACACTGGAAATCCCTGCCTATCCTCGCTACTAGCGATGGCTTCTGCGCTTGTAGCGATGGCATCAAGAAAAGCTTCATTCTTTTGCATCAATCAGGTTCAAGCATGTATTTCCTGCATAATCACATGGGGTAAGGCTTAGGATCACAATTATTGCATTTTTAACACAAATATGCTCAAATCCTAAGGTAACTTGTAAAGCAAGTAATCATAAGTGCCCTAAAATGTATCAAAATATAACAACTTTTAGGCACTTATCAACTACTAATCTAGTGATCGAGGGGGAACCTAAGATCACTGCCTGATACCTGATACCTTCCTGATAATCTATTTCTTGCCTGATAACATAATAAAGTATTTTCCTGATAAAATATATTATCCTGATATTCCTGATAATTTTCCTGAACATATATATATATATATATATATATATATATATATATATATATATGTGAGTCGTCATGTAGGCTCCCTAACGGGCTGGCCAATCCAGAATAAATCTGAAGCGTACCTGTGCCACGACTTGTCAACATATATACATATATATAATCTGTATAATTCCTGATAACTAGCTTTGTACCACTACCTAGGGTACGTCCTGTCCTGAACTGTTGCGTATATCCTCAGTGTCACTCTGACGTGAACAGTTGAGACACGCCCTGATGTACATATAAATGTACCTGAAACTGGGGAAAACCTGGTACCACTGACTAAGGTACACTATAATCTTCCTGGTTAAGGGTATCCTGAAAATCTAACCCTTAACATACCTGATACTATTCTTATCTGAATCTCCGAATGTTGAGAAACATTCCTAGTACTCTTGTACTTTAATCTGAATACCTCTATATTCATGTTAACCTATTATAGGTTCTAGACATATCGTTATCATATGTCATACTTATGGGCTTGCTATCCCATCTATAACAATTCCTGCTCCTCTTCCTGAAATCCTGTGGGAAAACTACCCATCACTCTGTATGATACATATATTTATCCTAAGTTAATCCTTGAAGATTCATAAGTAACTCTGTTCCAAGGCATCTCAAAGATCATAGGCTTGATACAACTGTTTGTTAATAAAATGCCATTCTGGACCACTTCGCTTTACGACCCTTAACTTCGCTCTGCGAACCCTTGCGTCTGATCCTTCAGAGTCTGAAGAGTGCGTCTGAAGGGTGCGTCTGAGTCTGAGGGGTGCGTCTGAGTCTGAAGGGTGCGTCTGAGTCTAAACAGTAATTCTGAGTCTGAAGCGTCGTTCTGCGTCTGAAGTCTGACTCTGCGTCTGAAGCTTCGCAGAGCAAAGTCCTGGTCGCTCTGCGATCGTAGCAGAACTCAGAATCCTGAAACTTGTGCTTTAACCTCAAAATCTTGGTACCCAACCGCCAAGTGATCTTTGAAAAATGCCAGGGACTCGTTTTAAACTATAAAAACGTACTGGGTTCAAGGATTAAGCATGAATTAAGCATATGTATCAAAAGGGGAAAAACTATCCTTTTTCCTTAAGCCTTAGAAATTAAGTTGTGATTCTCACACAATATGACCCAAAAAGGATAAGTTGTACTAAGGACACCTAATAATTGCAGATCTTGCCAAGCTTCCTTTTACCAAAACCCTAGCTTTGGAATTCCTCCTCTTGACTTGGTTTCCTTAGTTTTCTCTTGCTTTAATCTTTCCCAAAAGCTTGCTCGCTGGCAGTACAAGGAATTAGGGAAGAAAATTGATGGATTAAAGGCTGTTGATGATGATGGCCGAAATCCTAGAGAGAGAGAGGGAAAAATCTGAATTCTAGAGAGAGAAGGGAAATGAGGAAATGAAGAAAATCTTAACTTTCCCCTATATAAAGCCCTTCCAGCTCATAATTACAATTTTACCCTTACTCACTCGTAATTCCTCTGATACTGATAAAAGTTACGTTTAAACGGGATGTTACACTCTACCCCCTTAAAGAAATTTCGTCCTCGAAATTTAGAATTCTCCTGAGATCATGATTGAACAGATCCTTTTTACCTCTGCCTTAGCTACTCCAGATACTCTCTACTAGTTGTTTCTTTCATTCAACTAGATCAACGGGATTCCATGGCTACTCTAGGGTTTGACATGTAGATTATTCATACACCTCGATTAGACCAGATTGGTTAAAACTATTCCTTAGCCATGGTTTCCAACTCTGTAAGTCAAAATATTTGACAATTTCTCCTCTAACTGAAAGGCCTTATGCATATTGCACAAAAGGGCGTGCGGTTATCTGAACCAATACCCAACTCACTTGACTATGCCTTTTGTTCACACACCTCGTGTGAATCCATCTTAAGGTTATTAAGCATTGGATACTCTTACTGAAACCATAAGTTTTCCTCATTGTCCGTATGGTCTTACCATGACGACATCAATCAATCTTATTTCCTCAAATAATTCCATTGAATTCTTATCTTTGTCCTTCGCCTCGTATAACGGCGTCTTACATATATAATTATACCATTCTTCATATAGAATCATCCTTACCTTGAAACATCTGAGATTGAGTATTCTCAACTGAAGTAAAGATTACTGCAACTACCTCCATTATACAAATATAAGGAGAAGGCATTACCTTTAGTACCTGTCTCTTTTCCTTTTGACACCTTGGCGTAACACTTAACACAACCACAAACATTGCTTCCATTCCCATCACGGGAATCCTTAAGGGCTCGAGAAATCTTATAGGCTACTCATGTCCCGCCTTAACTAGTCGATGATAACGCGTATCCAATTGACTTAGGAATTTCCCTCCTTACTAGGATTCTGACAATTTTCATCCTTCAAGATACTTCTTAATCGTATCGAGGTGAGTAGAACTGGCCTCATAATTCCGTCTACAACTTAACTTATGTCGTTCAAGGACACTCCTTGTTTTCAAAAAGATAACTCTACTCTGATCGCTACCAAAATAACACACTTAATCTCTTAATCCTTTATTCATAACCTGAACTTACGTAGCCCTTTACTGTAGACTATGAGTGACTTTTGACCTGCATAGAATGTTCTTCTTCCTCTATCGGTGAACATTAAGTTCAAGAATTTTTGAACTCCTCAGCTAAGATATGTTTGATATCAACAAACATGTCCTGGCTAATACCTTCCTACTTAAACATTCCTGACTACGTACCACGGTTACTAATACATGTTACATAACTGAAAATCTGTTACGCTACTATCTGAGTAGTATAAACTCTTCCTGATAAGTATACACAATACTAAACATAACCTGATACATGCAAAATGTTATCATAACGGGGGTACAAGGTAGAATAAACTCATATACCACTGCATTGTCGTTTCTGATCAATGCTTCAAATTCAAAAATATCCTCTCACAAGTGCAACCTTTACTGATATTATCTCGTGCATAATTCTCTTTGGCTAAACTTACTCTTCAAGTTCACTTGAAGTTACTGAGCTAAAATAGCTAGATTACCGTACTAGCGGTGGCATTTCACTGCTTTAGACTTAATGTGTTAGGAACACATCCTTCTTGTTTCTCACCGCATATTTTTAATCTGCTTCGATATTCCATTCTCATGAGTTTCGAGGTTTGAGGCATCCCTCAACTGCCTTTAAAATTTCTTGATAGAACTTATAATAGGTTCAAGTCGTCACTGCTTACTACTGTTCTGTGTCGCAAGAATCGTACTCTCAGTATCTTTCTTGTGATTCATCCTGCAAGGACTTCACAAGCCTTTTTATTCCCTAAGCTTCAGCTTAGAATTGTTTGTTGACTCATTATCAAATTGTTCCTTCGCTGCGCAACTCTAATTTTAAACTTGTCGTGTTGGAATAGAAGTAATATATCATTATTACCAAATTAAATCTCCTGGCCAATCTCGTTCCTTAATAACTTTATAGCTACCACAGCAGAACCATTTAACGTTCGTTACTCAATTGTAACTTAGACTACTTGCTTACTCAAATGTTGTATTCATCCTTCTTCGAAGCCCTTCACATTGATAACAAGATTTATCTTTATACTGAAAATCGCTTCGAAGTACTACTTACCTTACTGACTGGCCATCCATTGCTTTATGGTTTCCTTTAGGCGTAAACATCACGCTTGCTCTCACAAATTAATTTCCTGAATACTCTTATAGATTCACGTCCTTCGTATAATAAACCCACTGATGGCTCGGGCCTCGTTCTCATTCATAACTCAAAACCTGATCTTGTTATCTAAATAATCCTCCATAGGTCTTCTCGACCATGTCTTCCTCTAATGGCTTGAGCAATATCCAAGATCGGTACCTTCTATCACCTTCGGCAGCTTACCAACCTAAGGTGACCTCTTTCAGTTTTCCAAATGATTTACGCACGGAAGCCCATCAATTGAAAACGTAAAACTCCTTAACATTAACCACGACTTTAACTTGCATACTAGCGACGATCTTCCTGATACTTAGGCCTCAAAATAAGTCTCGGCTAAAATCCCAATTAATCCTCAAAATACCGGTCTACTATAATCCTGTGTTATCTTAAACTTGTCCTTTTCATTCAATCAAGGAAGTTTGATATTGTTCGTCCGTCAGTTCGCTAAATTCCGACATCTTATTGTTCAATATCCTTTTCTCGATTCTGTTGAAAATTTACATCCCATCTCATGCCCTTTCCAGGGGTCTCTTTCACTTCTCGCTAAGCTTGCACTTCTCATACAAGAACATCTTAATAACTCATACTAAAGGAAAGTAGTCTGATCAACCTTTCTGACACTTAAGGTTCGGAAGATGCGGTTGATCCGATGGGGTTAAACTTATTTCGTCCAAATAATTTGCCTAATCCATAATTGATTCTTAACAGTTTGGATAATAAAATCTCATCCGGTTCAAGTGTGCAAGCCCTTTGATTTTTACACACTCTATCTTTGTTGGCAGTCTAGAGGTTCCAATAATCGACTGATAATTCTCATTCCGAGTTTCTGGGTCAGGTACTGCAATTCTTTAACTCTACACCCAGAATTATTACTTTAATCTACACTTCACTTTAACTTCTAAAACTACGGTTCCCGTTAAGGTTCCAAATCATTCCTTAGAGTATTCCATAATTCCTTACTCTTCACGTCTCCTCGGGGAAGGCATCACTCAACGATGCGTCCAACTGGGTTAAGGTACTTCACCTTGCTCTTAAATACCCTTAATATCTCTTATATTCCTGAAACTTCGCCATCAACAGGCTTAGTTACTTTACTGCTTGATGACCATCCTTTGGCATTGAATACCTCTTTGCCAGTTCCTGTCCTAAAATCTGCCGCCTTAACCTTCACTCTTCATACACTTCATTCCTCCACGGTCACATTCAGCTCTCAGATATTTGTCCTAACTGCCATATACTAGATTGAGTTGATCAGGCTCAACTAGATGTGACCTTTAGATCAATATCTGGAACCCAATGGTCCCACTACATTCATTGAATCTTTAATGACCCAAGGCACTGTCTGAATCGACCTGCTCTGATACCAATTGTAACACTCATACTAATTTTATATAGAATATTAGCATGTGCATTAAACTGATACTGGATTGTCGCGTCGAATTTCGGATATCAAGCTATTGGGAAGCGTTGAATCACTAATTTTAAATCACGACTGAACTTTTAATTTTTCGGGGAAAAAGGGAAAAAAAGTTCGAAATTACCTTGAAAAAGAGATTTTAGGTTCGAGAGTCGATTATGCGAGGGGAAGGTATTAACACCCCTCACATCCGTTGTACTCAACGGGAACCTCTTAGTCGGCTTAGGCTTAAAATGTTTCAAAGTTTTACTTGCGTGTTTGCATATATAAAAGAAAATGAAAATATGACATAAAAGGAAAAAAAGAGATAAAAACAAACGAAGGGAAAAAAAGAAAGTTTTTATTAATGGGCTTGACAAGATGTCGATCTTGCTCCTACGTATCTCCTGGTAGTCGGAGAATTCAAAGCGTACGTAGTTCTTTGGTTGAAAAAAATTTGTATGTTGGTTCGTTTTAGTTAAAAAAGATTTGATCGCGTCCGAGCGAAAAATAGTTTGAAAAAAGAAAGGAATGAAGGTAAATGTCAACTATTCGGGTTGTTGCCGAACTTGCCATTGATGACAATGCATAAAGGTAAATGATTTGATAAAAGAGGATTTGCACTCGGACGTGAACAAAGGTTTTAAAACACACGAAAGCGTAAAAGGTTTTAAATGTCAAAAAGACGGACGCACATTAAGGCGATAAACTCGCGCAAGGCGTAAATGTTTTAAAGATAAAAGACAGACGAACATAGGCGTAAAAAAGTTTAAAAATAAAAAGACAGACGCACAGAGGCGTAAAAAGTTTGAAAATAAACGCGCAAAGGCGCGAAAGGTTCAGATTGACCACGAGGGCCAAGAAAAAGGTTAAAAATGGCCACGGGGGACCAAAGGAAGGTTGAGCGTGCTAGACGCGTCAAAGGTGGAATGACGATTGCCCGAGCGACGAGACATACGTCACGCATTCGTGCAACCGAGGTTTGGGGAGACATACATCAAGCCATTCCCGTTTCATTCAAGTTTTGTTTTGTTGAAAATCAAAGGAATCTCAAAGGGAACCAAAGCACTTGGTTGGGAAACTTAAAGAAAAGAAATCACGAACAAATTTGTTGCTCGAGTTTGTTAAAAATCATGAACATTACTCATTGCTTAAGCTATTGAAACTCAAGAACAAGTGTTTGTTCAAGTTTGAAAGATGAACAAAATCATAAAACATACATAAACTTGGAAAGTTCACAAGTTCGGCTTGATTTGAGTTTTGTTTTTTTAAGAGAGTGAGCAAGCTCGGCTCAAGTTTACGTTTGGGTTGAAAATCATGAACAACATTGTTGTTCAAGTTTGGCTTTGAAAATAAAGAACTTAGCTTATTGCCCAAGCTTGGTTTTGAAAAGTTTAAGAACATAACTTGTTGTGCAAGTTACTCAAAATTTATCGCACGAGCTTGTGAAATTTCCAAAGATATGCAATATTATGGATATGGTTTGGACAAAAATGATTTTAACCCTCTTTAGGTTCTGAATCAAGGGCTGGAACCCCAAAAATTTGGCATTTGGAAGCCTGATTCATGTTCTGAGTTTCACATACTTCGCAGAGCAACCAGAACTTGGCTCTGCGAAGTCAGGTTCTGATGTGGTCGCACTGCGAAGTATACGAAATTTTGAACTCAGAAGCTGTTTCTGAACAGAAGTTCAGAAACTGCTTCTAAGCAAGCTTCAGAACCTAAAGGGGGTTAAAAAGCTTTGCAAAATTGGAAAAAAGGGAGTGTAAAAACTCAGTTTTAGTGCTTGGTCACTTTGAGATTCTTTTTGAGTTTCAAAAGGGGTTTTTGTGCACAAGATGAAATTAACCAAAACAAGAGATGCAAACAGCAAGCAAAATGACAGATAAAGATTATAGGAGACTTACAGAACTCCTGGCAATGCTTGTGCAAGAGGTTGGAAGTGGCTTGCTTAATTGGTTAGAGGTTATGGACAATGAACTCTAATTTGCTTTGGTTTGTGTAATTCTGGCCAGGCAAAGATACTTAACAGGTTCTGGTTCTGATTAAAACTTAACAGGTTCTGATCAGAACTTAGCACAATTATAAAAGCAAATAATCAGCAGGAATATAAAGTGCAGGAAAGCTAAAAACACACAAGGTTTGTTAACCCAGTTCGGAGTAAACACCTCCTACTCTGGGGGATACCAATCCAGGAAGGAAATCCACTATAGGATTTAACCCAAAGACTCAAGACACTGACTCCCAGTTCCCAGCCTTAGCAATTAAACTCCTCCTAGTCAGACTTCTACCCAACTCTGAGTATTAGAGTCCTCTAACTTCCTATTCAAGCAACTAGACCCAGCTACTTGAACAAACCTTAACAATCCCCTGTTTTTGAACACAATTTCAATGACCACACTTCATTCGTACCTAAAGGCTTAGAATGAATTACAACTCAATAAAAACTCTAAACCAACTCTAACAGAGTGGTGCACAATAAAGCTAAAAGCTTAAAATACTAAGACTCAATTCTCTGATCTTAAACTCTATGAATTCGTCTCTTGAATAGCAGCAGCCCTCCTCTATTTATAGCCTTCAGTCTTGCATAACAAACTAATCTTTCTGATTTGATTTGTTACTGAAATAAGATTGGTCCAATAATGTAACAAATAAAACTGTACTGAATCTTTTAAAGATTATATCAGGAAAATATGAATTTCATATCTTTGAACCAAATCTTCAACAAAATCTTCTCCAAATAAATCAACATTCTAGAAGCCATATGCGTGGATAAATCTTCAATAAATCTTGCAAAGATTCGCATAGAAAAACCTTGAAAATAACCAGCTTCTGATGAAGTCAACATAAGTCAACGCTGGCATCAGAACCTGAATTCAGCTTCTGAAGTGCTACAGTGCTTTCAGCTTCTGATGGCATTTTCAGCTTCTGAATGGCTTCAAAATTAAAAACTTCCAACTGAAGAAATGTTATACATATGGAGATGCTTCTATTCAATATCTTGGTTTTGCCAAAACATGCAGCCAACACCAAAAGACTCAACAATCTCCCCCTTTGGCAAATTTTTGGCTAAAACCATCCAAGTTCTTCAATCTCCCTTATAAACAACTCAGCAATGAAGAACTCCACAATAATATATCATAGCATAAACATAAGCAGCGGACACAGCTATGAATAGCACAAACCAGCTTCAGTTCTACAAAAACATCACAGCTACTGAAGCACACAAAACCAAGTACTGATCAACTTCTGATCACAACCATGGTATCAGAGCTACTCCAAGGTATCAGAGCTACAGATCAACTCTTGATCATCACAAACACTCCCCCTTACTTCTGAATCTCCACAACACTCCCCCTGCAACTCAGCTTCTCACATAAACTCCCCTTTACTACTGAACTACAGAGAAACAAGGTATCAGAGCATATCAGAAGCACACTTCAGGATCACAAAAACACTCAGGATCAAAACAACCTTGTACTCCCCCTGAGACACATATTCCCCCTTGATCATATCTGCATATAATGCTTTGGTATCAGAGCAAAACACCTTCTGAAACAAAGACACACATATCTGAAATGCAGCAATACATCTTCAAAACAACCTTGTACTCCCCCTGAGACACATATTCCCCCTTGATCATATCTGCATATAATGCTTTGGTATCAGAGCAAAACACCTTCTGAAACAAAGACACACATATCTGAAATGCAGCAATACATCTTCTATTTCTTGATATCAGAGCCAACAGAGCCAACACACTGCATAAGATTTTCTCCCCCTTTTTAGCCATAAAATTCTGACAAATCATACCCTTCATATAGAGAAGAAAAACTGCACAAACAACTTCAACTACTGTCCCAGTTTGAACTTCAGACTTAGTATTAGAGACAGCATCACACTTAGCACTAACAAAGCTGGCAGGTACTCTATCTTCCTCACATCCAGTTTGCTTTAATTGCTATAAATCTTCATGTAAGCACACTCCTAACTTGCTTCTCAGATTCTCAAACTGTTTAGCATCCAAGGCCTTTGTGAATATGTCAGCAATTTGTTCTTCAGTGTCCACATGTTCCAGTTGAATAATCTTGTCCTCCACAAGGTTTCTGATAAAATGGTGCCTGATGTCTATGTGTTTAGTTCTGCTGTGCTGTATTGGGTTCTTAGAGATATTAATAGCACTCAAGTTGTCACAAAATAAGGTCATAGTGCCTTGTTTCATATTGTACTCCTCCAGCATCTGTTTCATCCAAACCAGTTGTGAGCAACTACTCCCAGCAGCAATGTACTCAGCTTCAGCAGTTGACAATGACACACAGTTTTGCTTCTTGCTAAACCATGAAATT
Organism: Medicago ruthenica; assembly: GCA_018208015.1. Taxonomy (NCBI): domain Eukaryota; kingdom Viridiplantae; phylum Streptophyta; class Magnoliopsida; order Fabales; family Fabaceae; genus Medicago; species Medicago ruthenica. The sequence continues at coordinate 58,618,154 of CM031373.1, forward strand.
AAGTTATTTCCCAAAAAGAAACAACCTCCTGAGGTGCTTTTCCTGTCATCAGCACTTCTAGCCCAGTCAGCATCACAATATCCCATCAGTTCAGAACTTGAACTATGAGAATACATGATTCCATAGTCACTTGTGCTGTTCACATACTTCAGAATCCTCTTCACTTGTGTCAGATGACTCATCTTAGGATCAGCTTGATATCTTGCACATACTCCAACAGCATAAGTGATATCAGGTCTGCTTGCAGTTAAATACAATAGGCTCCCTATCATGCTTCTGTACTGACTCTGATCAACTGATACTCCTTGTTCATCTTTGGTTAGCTTCAGATGAGTAGCAGCTGGTGTCTTCTTATGAGCAGCTGATTCCATACCAAACTTTTTCACAATGTTCTTGACATATTTACTCTGAGAAATGAAGATTGTATCTTCCATTTGCTTAACTTGTAATCCAAGAAAATATGTCAGCTCACCAACTAAACTCATTTCAAACTCTGATTGCATTTGCTGAACAAACAGTTTGACCATCTTCTGAGACATCCCTCCAAACACTATATCATCCACATAAATCTGAGCAATCATCAGACTCCCATTTTCATCTTTCACAAACAATGTCTTATCAGAACCTCCTTTTCTGTAACCTTGAGCCACAAGAAACTGAGTTAATCTTTCATACCATGCTCTTGGTGCTTGCTTCAATCCATACAAGGCCTTCTTCAGTTTGTAAACATGATTAGGAAAATTATGATCCACAAATCCTTTAGGCTGTTCAACATACACTTCTTCTTGCAGATATCCATTTAGAAATGCACTCTTCACATCCATCTGAAATAGCTTGAACTTGAGAATGCAGGAGACACCCAACAGCAGTCTTATGGACTCTAGTCTGGCCACAGGTGCAAATGTCTCATCAAAATCAAGTCCCTCAACTTGAGTATAACCCTGAGCAACCAACCTTGCCTTGTTTCTGACTACAGTACCACTTTCATCTGTTTTATTCTTGAATATCCACTTAGTGCCAATCACATTCAACCCTTCAGGTCTTGGAACCAGATCCCACACTTCACTCCTTTTAAATTGATTCAACTCATCATGCATTGCTTCAATCCAAAATTCATCAGTCAGGGCTTCTTTCACATTTTTAGGCTCAACCTTTGACACAAAGCATGAATCAGTAGCAGCAGCATCTGATCTCCTGGTTCTGACACCTTGATCTAAGCTTCCAATGATTAAGTCTTTAGGATGATCCTTCTGAACTCTAATTGATGGCCCTTTACCATTAGGAACTTGACCTGGTTGATCTTCTGCTTCTTCAGACTCTGAATGCTTTTCTGCTTCTGAAGTTTGTTCTTCTGAAGCTTCAGACTCTGGAACAACTTCAGGCTCACTTCTATCTTTCTCAGCAGTCAGATCATCAATTACCACATTAATGGACTCCATCACAACCTTGGTTCTGGAATTAAACACCCTGTAAGCTCTGCTGTTTACTGAATAACCCAGGAATATGCCCTCATCAGACTTAGGATCCAGTTTTCTTCTATTCTCTCTGTCAGCCAAAATGTAGCATCTGCTCCCAAAAACATGGAAATATTTCACAGTTGGCTTTCTCCCTTTCCACAATTCATACAGAGTTGATGTAGTACCCTTCTTCAAAGTAACTCTGTTATGAATATAACAAGCAGTGTTCATTGCTTCAGCCCAGAACATATATGGCAACTTCTTAGCATGCAGCATAACCCTTGCACATTCTGCTAATGTCCTATTCTTCCTCTCAACTACACCATTTTGCTGAGGTGTGATAGGTGCAGAGAACTCATGCTTTATACCTTCAGAGGCACAGAATTCTGAGAAGCTCTTGTTTTCAAATTCTTTGCCATGATCACTTCTGATTCTGACAATACCACAGTCCTTCTCTCTTTGTAATTGAGTACATAAGTCTTTAAACACTACAAAAGTATCAGACTTCTCTCTAACAAAGTTGATCCATGTGTATCTTGAGTAGTCATCTACCATTACAAACGCATACCTCTTGCCTCCAATACTCTCTACTTGCATAGGCCCCATCAAATCCATATGAACAAGTTCTAGTACTTTAGTAGTTACCTGGTGAACTAATCTGGGATGAGACTTTCTTGTTTGTTTTCCAATTTGACAATCACCACAAACATTGTCCTCATTGATCTTCAAATTAGGTACACCTCTGATAGCTTCAGTACTTAGGATTTTCTTCATGCCTTTCAGATGCAGATGACCTAACTTCTGGTGCCAGAGCTTGACTTCCTCTTCTGAGCTCATAAGACAAGATGTCAAACTTCTTTCTTCTTCAGAAACCCACAAGTAACAATTGTCTTTGGATCTGCAGCCTCTCATCTGAATCTTATCTTCCTGATCAGTAACAATACACTCCTGCTTGTTGAAATTCACTTTTAAATCCTGATCACATAGCTGGCTAATACTGATCAGATTAGAGGTTAATCCTTCCACCAGTAGCACATCATTAAGTCTGGGCAAACCTTCTCTGATCAAATCTCCAATACCCAGAATCTGACCTTTTACACCATCTCCAAATGTCACATAACTTCTGGAGTATGATCTGATATTGCTTAGCAGCTTCTTCACACCAGTCATATGCCTTGAACACCCACTATCAAAATACCAGTCTTCTTTTGAGGTGGCTCTCAATGATGTATGAGCAATCAGGCCAACATTCTGAACTCTGGGCTTCCACACCTTCTGAACATTGTGACTGTTAGTAGCTGGTTCAACTCTTCTATACTGAAAATGTTCAGGATAGCCATAAAGTTTGAAGCAGAATGGTTTGATATGCCCTTTCTTTCCACAATGATGACAAATCCATGGATGATTTCTCCTCCTTCTGTTTCTGAAAAAATTCTGGGACAGCTTCTGAGGTAGCATCTGAACTTGCTTCTGACCTTGCATCTGAGGTCTTTTCTGAGTTTGTATCTGGGATTGTTTCTGAGGTCTCATCTGAGATGCTCCAATCATAGGATTATCAGTTTTAGTGGCAGGAACAAACTCTTTAACAAGAATCTTCTGTTTGGAGTTCTGAATCTGATCATCAAAGCCTAATCCAGTTTTTCCTTGTTGCTGAGCACCCAAAATTTCATCCAACACATTAGTAGCAGTATTCATCATTCTAACCTGCTTTTTCATATGTTCAAGTTGGGAATTTAACTGGTTCACTTCTTCTTTCAAATCTGAATTCTGCACAAGTAGTTCTCCCTTTTCAGCCTCCAGTTGAAAAATAGTCTCCTTCTGATCCAACACTTGTTTGCAAACCTCAGCACTTCTGGTATACAGCTTCCTGTAGTTGTCAGCTAGTTCATCATATGAAGTTTTAACAGCTTCAGACACAGATGAACCTTCAGACTCTGAGTCAGACTCTGAAAAAGTCTCAGACTCTAAAGCAGGTTCCTTCTTCAAGATAGCTCCTGACCTCACTACCAGACCAGTATCACACATACCAGATTCACTATCATCATCTTCTTCAGAACCATCATCAGACCATGACACAGCTAGGCTTTTCTTCTGCTTCTTAAGAAAAGTAGGACACTCAGTTTTGATATGTCCATAACCTTCACATTCATAGCACTGCACACCTTTGGCTTGGTTACTTTTCTCCTCAGACTTGGTCTTCTTCTCATCAGTTTGTTGCTTTTTGTTATTGAATCTGAAGTTCTGACCTTTGGCTTTGGCTTTTCTGTTAACATTCTTCAGAATCTTGTTGAATTGTTTTCCCAGCAACACAAGAGCTTCTGATAAGTCATCCTCTTCAGACTCTTGTTGATCATCAGCTTCAGTATTCACAGTAAAGGCTATACCTTTCCCTTTCTTATCAGGTTGTTTGCAGAATGCAGTCTCAAAATTTAACAAAGAACCAATGAGCTCTTCAACCTTCATAGCAGAAATATCATGAGCCTCCTCAATAGCTGTCACCTTCATATCAAACCTTCTGGGCAGGGACCTGAGGATTTTTCTTACTAGCTTCTCATCAGACATTTTCTCCCCAAGAGAATCAAAGGAATTTGCCATATCCAGCACATTCATGTAAAAATCCTGAATGGATTCATCCTCCTTCATCTTCAGGTTCTCAAACTTGGTGGTCAGTAACTGAAGTCTGGACATCTTCACCTTAGAAGTTCCTTCATGAGTTGTCTTTAAAATTTCCCAGGCCTCCTTTGCAACAGTACACTGTTTGATAAGTCTGAACATGTTCTGATCCACACCATTGAAGATAGCATTCAAAGCTTTTGAATTTCCCAGAGACAAGTCATCTTCAGCTTTGGTCCACTCCTCTTCAGGCTTCAATACTCCAGTTTTGTTACCGTCTTTGTCCAAAACCTCAGGATGATCCCAGCCTTTAATCACAGCTTTCCAAGTCCTGCTGTCAATAGATTTTAAGAATGCACACATCCTAGACTTCCAGTACTCATAGTTTGTGCCATCTAGTAGGGGTGGTCTATTGACATAGCCTCCTTCTCTATCCATGCTTGCCAGATATTAAGTCCTCTGGATCTCACCCAAATTACAGGCAGGGTGCCTGCTCTGATGCCAATTGTAATTCTGGCCAGGCAAAGATACTTAACAGGTTCTGGTTCTGATTAAAACTTAACAGGTTCTGATCAGAACTTAGCACAATTATAAAAGCAAATAATCAGCAGGAATATAAAGTGCAGGAAAGCTAAAAACACACAAGGTTTGTTAACCCAGTTCGGAGTAAACACCTCCTACTCTGGGGGATACCAATCCAGGAAGGAAATCCACTATAGGATTTAACCCAAAGACTCAAGACACTGACTCCCAGTTCCCAGCCTTAGCAATTAAACTCCTCCTAGTCAGACTTCTACCCAACTCTGAGTATTAGAGTCCTCTAACTTCCTATTCAAGCAACTAGACCCAGCTACTTGAACAAACCTTAACAATCCCCTGTTTTTGAACACAATTTCAATGACCACACTTCATTCGTACCTAAAGGCTTAGAATGAATTACAACTCAATAAAAACTCTAAACCAACTCTAACAGAGTGGTGCACAATAAAGCTAAAAGCTTAAAATACTAAGACTCAATTCTCTGATCTTAAACTCTATGAATTCGTCTCTTGAATAGCAGCAACCCTCCTCTATTTATAGCCTTCAGTCTTGCATAACAAACTAATCTTTCTGATTTGATTTGTTACTGAAATAAGATTGGTCCAATAATGTAACAAATAAAACTGTACTGAATCTTTTAAAGATTATATCAGGAAAATATGAATTTCATATCTTTGAACCAAATCTTCAACAAAATCTTCTCCAAATAAATCAACATTCTAGAAGCCATATGCGTGGATAAATCTTCAATAAATCTTGCAAAGATTCGCATAGAAAAACCTTGAAAATAACCAGCTTCTGATGAAGTCAACATAAGTCAACGCTGGCATCAGAACCTGAATTCAGCTTCTGAAGTGCTACAGTGCTTTCAGCTTCTGATGGCATTTTCAGCTTCTGAATGGCTTCAAAATTAAAAACTTCCAACTGAAGAAATGTTATACATATGGAGATGCTTCTATTCAATATCTTGGTTTTGCCAAAACATGCAGCCAACACCAAAAGACTCAACAGTTTGGGTATGAACTGTTTTGATGCTGCAATGTGATGGATTTTGGTGTGAATTTCGTGTGTATATGGCTGTTTTTTGCTGGTGTATCAATGTGTTTCAGTGTGTTTTTCATCTGTGAATTGGTTGTGCCTTGGCATTCCCTTTTATAGGCCAAAAACCAAATCTATGCAATGATGAACAATCTCTAGATCCTAGCTGGTTTGTGGGCTAAATCCAGGCTAAATCACTTTGCATTTAATGCTAAAGGATAGAAGTTGCTTGCCTTGTGCCAAGGGTCAAGACCTTGACTGATTTCAGCCACAAAATGCAGCTGATTCTAGAAGGTAATGATGGAAAAAAACTGAAAAACAGGGCAGCTTGAAATGGTGTGATTCTTGGGATCAATCCTTGCAATCTTGGAAGGCCAAGCAATGAAAACGTGTACTGCCATGTACAGAGGGATTGGGGGAAGCAAAATGAGCATGTGGGCTGGTGTGTGGGAGAAGAAATCCAGCTGAAAACAGGGTAGCACAAACAGTTTTTTTTGCAAGCAAAACCACTTGTGTTTGACTGGTTTTGGTGGAGAAATAAGGAAGGAAAGGGATCAAGCAGCTGGCTGGCAAGCTCAGGTTGGATGATAGGTCAATTGGGAGGGACAAGAGCTGACCAAGGGCAGCCAATTTGATTGAGCACATGTTAGGTTGGAAGAAAATCCTTCTTTCCTTCCACTTTAATGTCACACCTTGATTCTTGATTTGCTGCATTAAATCAGCCACAATTGGCAATAACAATAATAATAACAAAGATAGAGAGTAATAACAATAGTTAAAATGAAAACAAAAGCAAGAAAATCAAAAAAATCAGAAATCTGCAGAAAATTCGCAGGAGTCGCAGTGCGACCTCCTGTTTTTTTTTGTATTTTTTTGTTTTGAAATAAAATAAAAGGTAAAAATGAATAAATTAATAATAATAATAATAATAATAATAATAATAATAATAATAATAATAATAATAATAATAATAATAATAATAATAATAATAATAATAATAATAAGGATAATGGCAATAATAGTAATGACAATGACAATGAAAATAAATAAAAATAGTAATGAGAATAATAATGAAGATGATGATGATAAAAATGATGAAAAAGCTTAATAATATTAATTATAATAAAACCTTAATAATAGTAAAAGATAATAATGATATTATTAATGAAAACATAATAATATTAATATTAATAATAATAATGATGATGATAATATTAATAGTAATGCTAATGGTGATAAATGCAAATAAAAATCAATGACAAGAATGAAATAATAAAAGGTAATAATAAGTGATGAAATAATAAAAGATAAAACAAAGAAAAATATGAGTCAAAAAATGAGGTATGACATGGATACATCAAGGTTTTCAATAAAACAATACAATACAACTGAATGAATACAAGTTTGCTCGTTTATACAATCAATCAAGTACCGCTAAATATACTTATACAAATGTCTGATAAACTCCTGAGCTGGTACATGACGAGCAACTGCACTCCATCCAGCGTCTCCCTGATGCACTTCATCACGAACCTATTGCCTACCTGTAAACCTGCACCAGAAGGATTGGGATGAGACATAATGTCTCAGTGAGCTCCGCCCAACCTACTGTTGGCAACCACGGGGAACCTAGGTCGCCATGCACTACTGTCGGCAATCTTGGGGAAAACCTATGATCGCCGAGCTCTAACTCAACCCATATAAGGTTAAAACTGCCTGTTCCTGCTAAAGTGTGTAGTCGTGAAATCTGGACTACGTCCTGCTAATCTAGTGATCGAGGGGGAACCTAGGATCACTGCCTGATACCTGATACCTGCCTGATAATCTATTTCCTGCCTGATAACATAATAAAGTATTTTCCTGATATAATATATTATCCTGATATTCCTGATAATTTTCCTGAACATATATATATATGTGTGTGTGTGTGTGTGTGTGTGTGTGTGTGAGTCGTCATGTAGGCTCCCTAACGGGCTCGCCTATCCAGAATAAATCTGAAGCGTACCTGTGCCACGACTTGTCACCATATATACATATATATAATCTGTATAATTCCTGATAACTAGCTTTGTACCACTACCTAGGGTACGTCCTGTCCTGAACTGTTGTGTATATCCTCATTGTCACTCTGACGTGAACAGCTGAGACACGCCCTGATGTACATATAAATGTACCTGAACCTGGGGAAAACCTGGTACCACTGACTAAGGTACACTATAATCTGTCTGGTTAAGGGTATCCTGAAAATCTAACCCTTAACATACCTGATACTATTCTTATCTGAATCTCTGAATGTTGAGAAACATTCCTAGTACTCTTGTACTTTAATCTGAATACCTCTATATTCATGTTAACCAATTATAGGTTCTAGACATATCGTTATCATAAGTCATACTTATGGGCTTGCTATCCCATCTATAACAATTCCTGCTCCTCTTCCTGAAATCCTGTCGGAAAACTACCCATCACATTGTATGATACATATGTTTATCCTAGGTTAATCCTTGAAGGTTCATAAGTAACTTTGTTCCAAGCCATCTCAAAGATCATAGGCTTGATACAACTGTTTGTTAATAAAATGCCATTCTGGACCACTTCGCTTTGCGACCCTTAACTTCGCTCTGCGAACCCTTGCGTCTGATCCTTCAGAGTCTGAAGAGTGCGTCTGAAGGGTGTGTCTGAGTCTGAGGGGTGCGTGTGAAGTGTGCGTCTGAGCCTGAACAGTAATTTTGAGTCTGAAGCTTCATTCTGCGTCTGAAGTCTGACTCTGCGTCTGAAGCTTCGCAGAGCAAAGTCCTGGTCGCACTGCGATCGTAGCAGAACTCAGAATCATGAAACTTGTGTTTTAACCTCAAAATCTTGGTACCCAACCGCCAAGTGATCTTTGAAACATGCCAGGGACTTGTTTTAAACTATAAAAACGTACTGGGTTCAAGGATTAAGCATGAATTAAGCATATGTATCAAAAAGGGAAAAACTATCCTTTTTCCTTAAGCCTTAGAAATTAAGTTGTGATTCTCACACAATATGACCCAAAAAGGATAAGTTGTACTAAGGAACTCACCTAATAATTGCAGATCTTGCCAAGCTTCCTTTTACCAAAACCCTAGCTTTGGAATTCCTCCTCTTGACTTGGTTTCCTTAATTTTCTCTTGCTTTAATCTTTCCCAAAAGCTTGCTCGCTGGCAGTACAAGGAATTAGGGAAGAAAATTGATGGATTAAAGGTTGTTGATGATGATGGCTGAATCCTAGAGAGAGAGAGGAAAAAATCTGAATTCTAGAGAGAAGGGAAATGAGGAAATGAAGAAAATCTTAACTTTCCCCTATATAAAGCCCTTCCAGCTCATAATTACAAGTTTGCCCTTACTCGCTCGTAATTCCTCTGATACTGATAAAAGTTACGTTTAAGCGGGATGTTACAACTTATAATTCAGAGAGAGTTTCATTCATATCAGAATATCTGCAAGCTGAAACAACTGAACTAGTTTACCTCATACAGCCTCCCTGTGCTTCATCTCTGTCCCAAGGTAATATACCCACACATTGGCTGCAAAAATCTCCTCGATATAGAGCTCCTGCAGAACCAGCATTGCCTTTTAAAAGCTCCCCTATCAGAGCTAATTATGAGTTATATCTCTATAAATATGTTGTAATAAGATTCTAAGGAAGAACTTATATGTGAACAACAATAAAAGGTATAGCGTGTCAAATTCAGTACCTTATAGGAACTCATGTCTGCATACCAATATAATTTAAACTAAATAAATATGTCAAATTTAATACGTTTTGACGTTTGATTGTTAGGTACATTTAGTTAATATTAGTGTATGCTACTTTTAAGTAGGATTTCTCAATATTCTATCCATATACAACAAAGGCGTTATACATTTTACTAAAATAGCAATGTTCTAACTTTAGGTTAATAAAGATAACAAGAAAAGAAAAAAGAGCAAACACAAGCTAACTATTTTTTTCTTCTTCAAAATTAATTTTAAAAAAAGAATAATTTGGACAAGTATATCTTCTAGCTCCCTATTATTCGTGCCTTTGATCATATATATATTTCCTACTATTGTATGAGTGGCTAATACTTTAGTGTCCCCGTTGTTCTTTAAATCTTTTTGACAAAAATACCAAACGCGTGTCTATCATAGCTTAGTGTTATTGATTCTTAACCTCCACCTTTCTATTTTCTTTTATATATTTATATATATAAAACCCTTTCATCCCTGTCTCCTCCATTTTTTCCCCTTTCTGCTAGGGCTTAATTTTTTGTTCCCCTGTGTTTGTGTTTGCTGCAACACAAACACAGGAGTGAACCACATTAGTTATTCACTTTCGTCATTTAATGTGTTTGGAAACAAGATGGGAAATTGACTGTGTTATTCTCTGGTCGCATCGCAAATCCAAACACACATTTAATTAATTGGTTTGATATCGATCAATCAATGGAGGAGACCATACGAGGCAACGGAACCGTCTCACTTTCATATAATTCCCAGGGGCTGTGGGAAGTTTGTGTAAAAAATGATAGAAATGTTGGCTCTTATGGCATTTTCTTGGGAGACAATCCATTCGATTTCGCACTTCCTGCAACATTGTTCCAAATCATCATTGTTATCTCCATTTCTCAAACTATTTGCTTTCTTCTCAAGCCATTACGAACACCAAAATTCATCTGCAACGTCATCGTAAGTTCCAACAAATTAACTCTCCTCCATTCATTTCATCAATGGATCACAATCACTATATTTTTCTTTTTTTTCTTTTCCATTATCTCCTTTCTATTTTTTTGTACCTTATTCTAATTTTAGACTAATATATTTATAGCCTAATTAAGCATGTGTTAACTTATAGATAGTTATTACTATTATTTGATAGAAGCTATTGATAAAAGAAAATTAAAATAGGATTATATTGAATTATGAGAAAATCAATAATATCACGGATACATTTTTTTTTTTCAAAAAGAGTAGCTAGCAAAGAGCTAGGCTACCAAAATATATATATATATAAGGAGAAGAAAAACAAAAAGAGGAGGGGGATTAGACCAAAGCCTCCTTAATAAGAAACAAACCTATAGTTAGGCATTCCTAATTTGTTTTGTACAAAAAAAGGTCTAATACATAAAGGAAGATGTAACCAAATAGTAAGCATGTCAATAGTGAGCCCTTGATTAGCCAAAGTGTCTGCACACTGATTTCTCTCCCTAAAGATATCACGGATACATATAAGACTTGTATAGCTAATAAGAAGAAAAACAACTTACTAGTGTAACAAACTAACTAATTGGTATGAGTATAACTAACTTTTATACCTGATAATAGTATTTAAATTTATGTTTAAGTGATAAATGTGTGCAGGGTGGAATTGTTTTGGGGCCATCATTGCTAGGGAGGAACGAGATTTACTGGAAGGCCATGTTTCCCGCAAGACAATCTAATGTTTTAATAGTGTTGTCAATACTCGGAGCTATATACTTTTTGTTCTTGATTTCACTGAAAATGGATCTACTAATGACTATAAGAGCAGCAAAAACTACTAGCCTACTTGGAATATTACCCTTCATAGCTTCTTTTATGGTTATATCATTACTCCTAAAAGTTTTTTATTTACCACAAAACTTCCCTCATCTCAAATTAGAAGCTTCGCGTGGATCATTAAGTGCTACGATTGCATTCAGTAATTTCCCTGTAGTGTCGGAAGCTTTGATGGAACTTAACCTCATAGCAACTGAATTAGGACAGATTGCACTGTCTTCAGCCACACTCAATGACTGTATACAATTTTTCATCATAGTATCACACCATCTATTGGACACTCGTGAATTAAAATTCACGATCATTGGATTTAGTTGTTGGATAGTGTTCGCGTTTTGTAGTTTCTATATTTTACAACCAATGATGAACTTGATTGCACGCAGCACACCAGTTGGGAAACCAGTGAACCAAATGTATGTTGTGTTTATTCTTCTTGGTGCTTTAGTTATGGCTGGTATTACTGACATCATTGGGGTAACATTTCTTATTGGACCATTGATTTGGGGTTTGATTATTCCGAGTGGACCCCCTTTAGGGACAACATTGGTTGAAAAGTGTGAACTTATTATCTCAGAATTCTTGTTCCCTTTCTTCTTTGTTTATGTTGGCATGAACACAAATTTGGCTGCACTTATAGATTGGGGAGAGTTTGTAACTTTGCAACTTATCTTGCTTGCTGGAGACATAACAAAGGTGGTTGCTTGTGTGCTGGTTTCTATGATATATAACATTAAGCCCAAACATGGCACGGTGCTTGGCCTCATGTTGAACATCAAGGGCATAACTCACCTTATAGCTTTTAGTAAATTGCGCAAACTCAAGGTACGCAATAGTTTAATTAATGAGGTAATTGTGATATACTCCCTCCATAACAAAATATAAGCAAAATTCAACCATTTCAGTCGTAACTAATTATAAGCAAAATTGACTTTTTTTGTCATATTTAAGGATAATATACCTGAAATACCCTTATTTTAATTTTTTAAATGCACACACGTTTAACAACAACACCTTGAAAATATACTACTGTACACCACAATTAATGAGGGCAAAATATGTTATTTAACTTAAATTAAATAACACAAACCGTATTCCTTAAAAAATGTGAATTTGTCAAATTTGCTTATAAAAAGTTATGGAGGGAGTATGTAGTCTCTATGAAAGATACACTTTCAGCAAATCACAGTCAAATCATATGAGTGATTTTTGAAGTAATTACGATTAAAGTCAAACATATTTAATGATTTAACATTTATGATCAATTGACAATGCCATTTTTTTATACAGTGTATATAAATTAAATAATGAATTAATCTTATATAGTGCATATTAGATGCATAAAAATTTAGAGAATTAATAAAAAATATGAAAATTTATCTTTGATTTCTTTATTAAACTTAGTAACAAACTAAATTACAAACATATAAACCATGTATACGTTGTCTTTAATTTAAGCTATTGATCCTATTTGTATTTGATTATACTTTGTTTATGTTTGCAGCTATTGGATGATAAAACATACAGTCACTTGGTGATATGTGTGGTGGTTACAACTGCAATCATCACACCCCTCATTAAATTGCTATACAAGCATCGTCCTCGAGTATTAAATTCAACAAGCATATATGATGACGAAATGAGAACAATCCAAAACACTCCAAGAAATTCAGAGTTTCGCATTGTTACTTGTTTACATAGTGAAGGAAACGTTCGTGGCATGACTGCCCTAATGGAAATTTGCAACCCAATTCAAGAGAGTCCCTTATGTGTCTTTGTGATTCATCTCATCGAGCTCTTAGGAAAAAGTTCATCAATTTTACTTCCTATAAATTACAAGCAAAACAGAAAATTTTTGTCGGTTAATTACCCCAACACAAACCACATCATGCGAGCATTTGAGAATTACGCTAATAACTCACGTGGTCCTGTAACTGTTCTTCCGTACATCAACGTAGCACCTTATAAGAGCATGCTTGATGCTGTTTGTAACCTAGCACAAGACAAAATGGTTCCTTTTATTGTGATTCCTTTTCATGAAAATGACCATATTGACCTTCGTGGACACGTGTCAACATCTATTCGAAAGTTGAATACTAGGTTTCAAGCACGTGTTCCATGCACGTTGGGGATATTAGTGGATAGATACTCAAGACTTGGTGGGAATAATGATTACACAAAACCTTATTTTCATGTTGGAATATTTTTCATTGGTGGGGCCGATGATAGAGAAGCATTGGCATTGGGGATTCGAATGTCGGAGAGAGTGAATATGAAGGTGTCTTTGTTTAGGTTCATTGTGACTAACAGAAAATATGTGAATAGAATTGATTCAAGTAGAACAGATACAGTACTAGATGAAGAACGAGATGAAATGTTGGATGAAGGTTTAATTGATGAGTTTAAGAGTATGAAATTTGGGATTGGAAACATTTCTTGGTATGAAATTGTGGTGGACGATGCAGTTGAGGTAATGGATGCAATTCGTGATTTGGAAGGAAACTATGACCTTGTGATGGTGGGGAAGAGGCATAATATTGGAAATTTGAGAGATGAAGAAATGGGAAATTTCATAGAGAATGTCCAAATTTTAGGAATATTTGGAGATATGTTGTCGTCAACGGACTTCTGTATTGGAATGGTTCCTGTTTTGGTGACACAATGTGGTGGGGATAAAAGGGTTAATAACAAACTTGATAGAGTAGGTTCAGGTTCAGTTAGTGTCTCTCAGATAAGTGTAAAGGGTTGATAAATAATATGTTTTTTTTCTCCTCCTTTTGATTTGTACATCTTTAATCTTTAAATTACAACCACCTTTAGGTATAAAATTACATAAGTGTCAGGCAAATGAATCATTGTTTCACTAAAAAACAATTTTTGACTACAAATTGGTTTCAAATTCAAACTAATCAATAACAACATCGTTGTAAGATTTGAATGAATGAACATCGTTAAAAAAAATATATTGCTGCAAGAAGTATTGGAGGGAAATGCAAGCCCAAATGGCATGAGGGAAAAAAATACGTGTCTTGCCTACATTATTATACTATGAGCATTGTTAATCCTTACACATCATCGACTATTTAAATTAAATTGATGATTATTATATTAAAAAAGATGAATTGGTTTTTTTAACATGTAACTTTAATTTTTTTGTCAAAAAAGAAACATAACCTTGAACTTACTCATCATTTTTTTTCTTCTTCAGAATAATGGTGTTTTCACACCAATCATTTTAATAAAAGATATCTATTGATTTTTAATATTTACTTTATTTAAATATGCCTATCATAAACAATATTTTTTGACATTTTTGTCATTGATTTAAAAAAATAGTTTTGACAAACATCCGCGACACATACAGCAAAAAAAAAATTTAGTGGAACTTTTAAGCCCCAAATACCATATCAATAACCGATTCGTCGAATGTGAGATGTATCAACCAACTCTTTCACACAAAGTTGGTATCCACTTTTGACATAATAGAACTCATTCTTTTATGCTTTCTAAATCAATTTGTCATCTCAAACCTATGGAAATAATGGAGTTCTCAAATAGTAGATGTTATATCGATGGTGAATACATGTTGATCAAAATCTTGGTTCCAACACTTTTACGTGAAGTATTGATCAAATTGTTCACAAAAAAATTGTCCATGTGGCGCACCCTTAAAATGTTACCGTAAATATGGCCACCATTCAAAAGCCACAGTTCATTGAGAAGATGGATAGAAGTACCTGACCCAATTCATATTCGCGCCCCTCCACTAACAATTAAGTGAGCTCGCAAGATACTCCGCCAAACAAAACTCATATTGTGACCCAGGTTGGCCGTGAGATAGCTCCGAGAAGGAAAATACCGAGCTTTAAAAATACGGGAGACTAAAGAAGTTTTGTCAGTTTAAAACTTCCAACCTTTTTTGCCTAACATGGACAAATTAAAATTAGTAAGGTCCTTGAAACTCATTCCACCATGATTTTTATGCATCGACAACTTCTCTCCAAGACTATATCCAATGTATACCATGGTTACTGGAGCCACTGGGTCCCCACCAAAAGGACTTCACATTCTTCTCAATAGTATTAACAAGTGAGGTAGGAAGGACAAAAAATACTCATGACATTGGACAGGATGACTTGCAACATCGATTTTATCATAACCGTGTCATGCTTTGGACAAACATTTACTACTCCAAAAGTTTATATTCACATTATATCTTTGGACAAATATTTACTACTTCAAGAGTTATTTTTTTAGAGAATCATTAACATAAAATGTTGAACCCTATTTTAAAATAATGAATTTTGTAATAATGCAAAATTAAACTAAAAAGACACACCCTCTAGTTTTGTTCAAATAACACATACCTCCCATACGTTTTGTTCAAATAACACATACACCCCCTCTAGTTTTTCACCTAATATTCACCTCCCTTATTTTAATTTAATCATGCAATATCGCCCTCTCTATTTGACATGTCGTAGCAAGTGAATAATTGGGAGTCATAGTTTGTTTCATAGTTTTTTCATACACGGTAGCTCAATGTTAATAGAAATCATAAAAATATTTATTTATGATTAAATGAATTAAAGTATAGTACACATTTAATTATATATTAAGAAAGATGATTGTGGTTCAAGCAATCTCTTATGTGAAAAATGTTCTTCTGAATAGAAAACTTCTCCAAAGAAAAGGATGGGAATAAAGTTCCCATGAAAATGAAAATAAATTCATGTGTTAAGAATATTAACCTCCCTATTATTAAGGTTTTAAGAATATTACAATATTAACCAAATATCGTTTTCCAAAATATAAGGGAATAAAACTCACATTCTTATCCCGAAAAAAAAAACCACATCCTTATACTTCAAATAATGTTATTTCTGAGAATAAATTTAGTAAACTTGAAAAAAATACCGAATATGAAAAAGAAATAATTAGAAAAAAATGAGTATAGGAAAAGTTTGTAAAATTAAATAACTATTAAATGATTAAAAAAATCATGTCTAGCAAATAAAAATTACCGATAAAAATATTTATATCATTTTTGTAATAGCATACATCTTTTTTAAATTTACCGATAGAAATCACGTTTATGAAACAACTTCAAATTTCAATGGCAGGAAACCATTATCATGATTATAAAAAAAAAAAACCATTATCGTGATGATACATATATGATTTAACTGTGAGAAAATTATGATGCAAAATGAATAAAAAACATTATTTCTGCTAGCGAAAAGACAGACACGTGTCCGTCTTTCTGCTCATTTTACTGCGCTAACGCGTGTAAATTATCAACAGTATTTTATATGAAATTTTGATTTTGATTAAAATTATAAGTACAAATATTTGTGACTTTCAAACTGTAACAAACCCAAAAAAATCATGTTTATCTTTTTCAATAACAATAGTAATTTAACAAATATAATATAAATCATTATCTTTTTTTAATACCACCAACAATATAACATTAATATAGGAAAATTTGTTTAAGGGTATAATTGAAAATATAAAAAATTCGGTCCAAAATCTATATCCCCTTCATATATAATATTGATAATATTATTTCTATTGTACTTGTCAAAAAAAAAATATTATTTCTATTGTAGTGAGATATTTCCTATTTTAATGAGATTTAATTTTTTTAATTAAAATTTAAAATAATATTATTAAAGGATAAAATAGTTTAAATGACTAGTCTTTTGTTAGGAGTCCTACATCGGGTAAATTAAAGTGTTTGATGTGGTATTTAAGTCTGCCACCTAATGGACTAATCTTTTGGGTTGAGTTCTCCTCATGGGTTTAAGTCCTAACAGTAATTGTTGAAATTTTGGGGTCTAACTCATCCTTATAAAGGGCTTGCAAGACAAGAGTCTTATCTATCCGATGTGAGACTTGAGTTTTTCCCAATACACCCCCCTCACGCCCAACACTCTTTGGGCTTGGTACGTGAATAGGTAGGTGACTCTTGAATTCGACAAGCTCTGATACCATGTTGAAATTTTTGGGTCTAACTCATCCTTGCAAAACCGGCTTGCAAGGTAAGGATTGTCTCCTCAACAGAAATGAAAAAGTCATCCCAAATTCATGTATTTTAAACTTATTTTCTTGATATATAAAATAGATGAAACAACTTAAAGATTCAGTTGGTAGTCGGCAGCCATGGTATTGGTTGGTAACCACAAGTAAAATCTGGTTTTTGAGAAGTTTTAAGTTACAAATTAAAATGCATTTAAAAGTTTTTATTGAAATTAATGTCCATTAATAGGACGACTTGAAATTCCGAAATACTTGACCTCATTATAAGTCAAATATGATTTTTTTTATTAAAATTAAGTTATACGTGAGTTAAATTTCTATACTAAATAAAAACTGGTAATTACTTTCTTGACAAAAAAAAAACGAATTACTTTAAATTTTTCTTTTACTTGATGCACATTAATAGGCAAGATGTAATACAAATTACTTTTTTATTGTATAGTTAGTTTTTTTTTAACAAGCTAAAATAAAATTAACTAAAAGAGCCACATCTTCTACCCTATGTGCCGAAATAGAACCAATAAAGTTAATTATAATGGTTACATCAAAACAGAAGAAAAGGAAGCAAACCAAAGAAGAAAAGCTACTTAGGCTTTGTTGGGAGTTTGGAGGGGAGGGGATGGAAAGAGCTTTGGGGGGGCCAAAAATATAGGGAAAAATTGAGAAATCATTTACATATTTTGAAAGAGTATTTTTTTAGAGTGATAAATTAATGCTTATAATTAATATATTTTTAATTTTAAGAATATTATAACAACATATATTAAATTTGAAGAATTCACATAAACCCTCTCAAACCCCCCAAATCAGATGCATAAAAGATCGAAAAGATCTCTGAAAACCACATGGTTGAATAAATTGCAAAAAATGAGCTGCTTAAAGTTCCCGGATCAACTGATGAAAGTCCGAGCCAATCTCGAATAAGATACCACATACTACCAAAAAAGTTACAACGCATGAAAAGATGATCACTTGTTTCCTCCTTACCGCACCCACCTACACACGAATAGAGTTTGCATGAATAATACTACGTCTTTGTAAATTGTCCTTTGTTGGTAGACAGTTGCAAAACAAGCGCCAAGCAAAAAGCGAAACTTTCAAAGGAACATGTTTATGCCACATATTATCAACCATAAAACAATCACAAGCCGCCTCCTACATTGTGAAAAATTAAAAATGATAAACATCTAGAAGCCATTTCCACCTGTCTGATAAACATTGTCCTCCAAAACAATATTATGAAACACACTACATTCCCTAACAAGATCCTCCTCCCACGGAAACGACCCCCCATCCTAAATGGCAGATAAAGTCAAATAAACGATTAAACCTATGACTCAAAGGGACGTCCCCCACCCAAGTGTCTGTCCAAAAATAAGTACTAGCCCCATCACCAACCACCCTGCGCAGATTATCATCAAACCAACTTCCCACAACCATACTCATCCCACCAAGGATCCCCGCCACATCCCTCCACCACTACAAGAAAAAAAGCATTTTGCGACTTCTAAAATCATGGATTGCGACTGTTAGAAGGGTCGCAAATATCCCTTTGCGACTGTTCCCCAACAGACACAGAAATTGGGGTAGCAAGGGCATTTTGCGACGGTTCTAGGAACGGTCGCTACAACCGTCGCAGAGGATATTGCGACGGTTGCTAACAGCCGCAATACTATATCTGCGACCACTCAGAACTGTCGCAAAGTAGGCACCTTAATCTAAATTAAATGGGCTTGTGACCCCTCATAACAGTTGCAAATGTTTAGTTTTTTTAAATAAAAAAAAAATTGAATGGGGCAATTTTGTTGACAATTTAGATAAATATATTAATAAAAACTTAAAATACATAAAGATATAACTAAAAATATCTAAATCCCATAAATATAATTCTTTCAAGAGTAACAATCAAAACAATAGATAAAGTACATAGTTTAAACATTCAAAAACCAAAACACTAGTGGCTGGACATTCAAAACAATTTTATCAAAATTTAAAACTCCATAAAAATATCTAGGTATCCCTTAGTGAAGTTGCTCCATGATCCTCAAGACCATAGCTTGAGACTCATGAATGGCTACCATCTCTTGTTGATTCTAAATTTGTTGGCTGGAAAGAAAGAAAGAAAAAGCAATGATTAGCAAGTTCTAAAAAGGCAGATGAATAAGACAATGATTAGAAGAAAAAAGAAGACAATATTGGCAATACTGATGCGAAGGCGAGTACAAACATGTTTGCAATATTGGCAATACTTTGTTGAGTTATAGAGTCAACACTCATACATGTTGAGTTTGAGTTGTTTTACCTGCATGTATTGCAGCTCTATGGTTCCACCATTTGTTGTGCGAAGGACATTTATTATATCCACAGCTTGGCTATCACGATACCACAAAGTCCGATTCTTCAGGATTTCCGCAACCTGTAAAGAGTATGGTTGGTTTATCATGCCATCGATAAACATCAGCAAAAGAATTATCATATGGAAAAGAAATTCAAAGCACTAATCCTTGTATGTTATAGACCCACTAGGCCACATGCGCTTGCTACCACACCAGGGCATACTATATAAAACAAATAAACTTCTCAACAAAAACAGACTTCTAATACCATAAACTTGACTACATACGCAATTCAGCAAATTACAGCAGTTCAGCAAAAATCTAAGGTACTTGATGCGGAGATTTCAGCATGTGTTTTGCAAATTGCAATTGATAAATATTTTTTAAAGTGGAGTTCACAAAGACAAAAACCTTAGAACTTTGTTTTTATTTTAGCATGTATTCCTCAATATGCAGCATCAAACACAAAGACCTTAGAACTTTGTTTATATTTTAGCATAAGTGCGTATATTGTAAGGGAGCTAAAATCTATTAGTAAAATCACAACATTCCTCATTTATCCACACACAGTATTGGATTTTCCTTTCATGTTATAGATCAAAGTTACTACAATTACTGTTATAACATAATTTTGGTTAGCCTATTTACACCTAAACCAGAAAATGCATTCATATATTTACTTCCTCCACCAAAACCATTAAGCCTTTGTTTTGACTAACTAAAGCTTCTCACTCAATGAAGTTGATCCGTATGTGCAAATAACACAAAAAAAACAACAACTTGTGCTCAAAATCTACATAAAAGACCAAATGTTACAGAAAATGCATTCATATATTTACTTCCTCCACCAAAACTATATAATTAAGCAAAAGCTTCCTTTTACATGTTGTCTTCTCACTACTACAGAAATGAATGATAGTCCCTCTGATCATGTTTATAAAGAAATAAAGGACCAGACAATCAAAACTAAGGAATAGTGTTTTTTATAATTAGGACAAATAATATAACTCAAATGTTTCTCATAAAATGATCGGGAGGTATATAAAATAATAAATCCATCAATGATATTTGATCATTTTTAATAGTAGTACAACATTTTTTTCCCTCAAATCTAAGTGATTAAAGTTAAAGTTGACTTGCTAGACAAGTAATCTGCCACATTGTAAATGAACAACGAGGAGAAAGTGTTGTAAATGAATCGCTATATTCTACTTGTTTCGCAAAGAGGAAAACTTTTTCTATCAAATAATCACAATTGAAAGTAGCAATGTCATTTTATATAGCTGCAAAATTAAAATGACTTTCATACGTGGTGTAGACAAAAGGCATAATTACACGTTATAACAAGTAGGTATCTAGAGTTTATTCTAATTCAACTTCATATTATACCTAGTCATAAACCAGCAATCCTTAAATATCTATACATTATTCAAAAACTAAGTTAAAAGTTTAATTACTGATCATATCAAATGGTTTGCATAGTCATAAGGGCGATGTATCAAGAATGGAGAGTAGTGAAGCTACAAGTTAAACTAAAACACATCATCATAAACCAGTACAACCATACAAATGCTTAAATGGAGTCCAGAAAAAATGTATACCTTCACAAGCAGATCTAAGAGGTGAGCAGCACTTTGTACGTTTGGATCAGAATTTGCAGAAAGCTTGCATAAGGCTTCAAAGATCTGGTTGAAGAATACAATAAAGTCCCCTCTCACAACCTGACAAATTAAAAGATGCCATTAACATTAGTAGATGATTGGATCAAATCTGTAAACAAATCTGCACAATAAATTTATCACCTTAGCTATGTTGTATAATGCTTTGCAAGCATAATAACGAACTCTGCTATCTTGGTCGGAGAAAGAATTTAGCACAGGGGGCACAATTTGCTGTTGAGTACAAAGATTATATCTAGGCAAGACAGATAATGAAAAGCATAGATATGTTTAAGCATGTCAAAATAAGCTCAATAACAAGGTAAAGGTTAATTATTGAGCAACACTATTAATCCTAACCTCAGGATGCTGAGGTGCTTCAGAAGTCAACCCAACAGTTGCAGCAGCTAATCCTATCAATCCTCCCTTCATTCAAAATAAACTTTTTTGAATGTATTGAATCCAAATCAAATAAAATCATCAACCATATAACATGATCAATGTATTGAATCCAAATTAAATTAAATCATCGACCATATAACATGATCAATGTATGAATCCAAATTAAATAAAATCATTAACCATATAAAATGATCAATGTATTGAATCCAAATTGAATAAAATCACATTTTTTTTCAATTTTTTTGGAGGCAAAATAATTAAAACTTATACCTTCCTGTGATTGGCATGTGGTGAATAAGTGAATTCATAGTCATCAAATTGATCCAAGAGTATAGAACAGAACCATTTAAGCATGTATATATCCAGGAAGTCCTACATTTCTGAAGTTGTAGCGTCTGTGATAGAAACGTCATCGGAATATCGCACTACATTCAACAAAACAATCTTTTTAATATTGTAAAAAAAAGGAATTCATTGAAATAATAAGTTGTGGATTTAAAAAAGTGAATAAATAAAATCAAAATAGTATTATATTTGGGAATAAAGGATGTCAAATCTAGAATCGGTGTGAAAGAATGAAGCTACATCTACCAGAATTTGTCCAAAACAAATCAACAAGCATCTAGCATGCTTCAAGAGTACCTTCTTGCTATATAACTCATCCATTTACCAACTTTCTTTCACATGTGCAATGGGAATACTGATACCTTGAAAGAAAACAAAAAAAAAAAAAGAAAGGCATAAGACACAAAATTCTATGAATAAATGCAATAATTTTATGGTACAAAATTTTAGATTACACTAAAAATGGTTGTGATTATTATCCTTTGAGAACAGTTAGCTAACCGGAGAATGCAACATACCACCAGCCATCCAAATCCACATACCACCAACCAAAATACACATACAACCAGCCAACACATCAAAATACCTTGACTAGTCACTACACATTATATACATGTTACTCTTATCACACATAAGCTTTCTAATTAAATCCACATAATATTTCACCGAAAAAGAAAAACACAAACAAAGCGTGGGATCCATTAACATTATGGACATGGACACATCACAAAGCAAGAAAGAAAGAGAAATTTGGAAAGTATTAATTAAGTAGTACATTAACAGCAGCATATATAAGTTATAACAAAATTACACAATAAAAAATTACTCAAATTTGATTTTTATGTTTCAATCACAATACGGTCAGAAAAAGTTTTCAATCACAATAAGTATACGAAGTAAATTCAACTTTTGCAAATGCTTATTTTTTTAGGCCATTTAATGTCATAAAAAAAATTCAACTTTTGTAAATGTAAATACCATGAATTTATTAACTTCATTTTAATATGCTTTTACATTTAAAATACAGCAAACTGTGATGTTTTTGTTCTAAGGGAGACAGTTATATATACAAACACAGAGACATTTATAAGTAGGATTAGTAGGGTCTGTATTTGTGCCAACGCAAGTTCCGTTACCGTTATGACATTGTAAGAACCATTTTCCACTTGCTTCACTGAGGCATTCACCATCACGGTATGCAACACAATGTTTTGGCCTACTTTCACCACTTGTCATAATTATAACAGTGAGAATAAAAAAAACATAAATTACTTTCGAAAACCTAACTCTGAAAATGAATAGCTTAATGAGAAAAAATATATATCATTGAACCATTTTACTTTGGAACTATTAATTTTATAAAAAACGAAGAAGCAAATGCCATTTGAAGGGCAAGAAATAATATGATGAGTGGCTTGTAAATGCATCTAGTACTAGTAATGCTTATCTCTACTTTTTATCAATAAATTGAATTTCACAGTTAAAAAAAGTAGGAGATTTGAAGCTATAACCTCCAATCATTACTCAAATTGATGTCACTCTTGGAAGAGCCTATTAAAGAAGGTAGAATTAGGATATTCTGAAGTGCAAATAGTAAACTCTGGTGTGAAGTGCTAAGTGGATCAATTTTTTATCAGGATAAGCAACTTGATAGAGATCTATGGATTTATCAAAACCAACTCCCCTGATTTTCTCATTCATAGCTACACCCTGCACTTCAAACAATCTGAATCCTATATCTCATGCACTTGCACAAAAAGACAAGTGTCGGAACATTCAGTTTTAAGGGCGCATCTAAGACAGATATAACAATCAACTTAACAGGACAAATTCAGAAAAATGAAATGTAACATGTTCTAGCTACTACTAATCATAACACATCCAAACAAAATGCACTCCCCAGATTATAAAACTTTTCCAATACTCAAATTATAGCTCAAATTTGTGTCACTGGCACAAAAGGGCAACATCAAGCTACATATAATCTCTGGCAAAGTTCTAGCATAACATAACATAAGCTACATATAATCTCTGGCAAAGTTGTTAAATTTTAGAAGGAATGCATAGTTTTACATACCCAAAAATTCTCAAGTTTCAGAAGAAAGGAAATCAAATAGACCGTGCTAAGCCTCAAAACTCAGTTCCAGCAGCTAGAAGGCCAAAACCCATGAATCCCATAACCAGTCTTCCAATTATCCAAAAACACAACTTGCTTGACAGCCAAAAAACAAACCAACAACGTGAAAACAAGGACATCAGCCTCTAGAGCATCAGCCTGCACATTGGACACATAACAAACTGAAAACAAGGACAAAATGCTTCATCTATTTTGAACCACTTTCCTATTTTCTTCAACGCCACTAACTTCTATTATGTTTTTTTTCAAATTTAGGAAAATGGTCAGAAACTGATCCCACCCAATATTAAAAAAAATTATAGCTTATACAAAAGCAATTTACCTATATTTAATTTGTTCTTATAGAAACAAAGATAAGTGTTTGTCATGATAAGGACTTATATACAAGAAAAATTTGAATCAACATAACATTGAACTAATAATTTGAATCAACCACAATCACATTGAACAATTTGAACCACAATAAGCCACAATCACAATCAATTGAAAAACACAATCAAATGAAAATCTAAACCCTAATAACTACAAATATACATGCATGGAATACGTATCTGTAATTAGTGATGAAGAAGATGAGAGGACTTACCAAAATCGAAAACGGAGAATCACGAGCCCTTTCTCACGAGAACCTCCTTTCTCACAAGAACCCCTTCCTCACGAGAATCTATGAAGAGAGAGAGGGAGACGTTGGGCGATCGAAGAAAAGAAGGTGACAGTTGGGCAATCAGAGAGAGACGATGGCCAATCCGAAGAGACGGTCGATCACGAGAGAGAGAGAGAGAGGAACATAATTGTTCTTCTTTTTTGGGGGAAAGTGACATTGTGGGTGGGAGTGTGGAGAATTAGGTTTCAGTTTGGGGGAAAGTGAGATTGAAATTTGGTGGAGAATAAAATGTGGTTTAGGGTTTGGAGCTGTGGGAGGGAGAATGAAATTATGGGAGGGAGAATGAAAATGAATTGGTGGAGGGCGCTTGAAAATGAATTGGTGAAGGGCGCTTGAAAAAAAAGGTATAAAACTTGCGACCCTTAAGCCTAACAGTCGCAAAAGTGTAATTTGCGACGGTTCTAAGCCAAGGGTCGCAGAGTAAGTGTCGCAAAATGCCAAATTTCTTGTAGTGCACCAAGCTGTTCGCCCCCCCCCCCCCCCTCCCTCTCAAAAGCAACCTACTTCGTCACCATATAACTAGCAACCAGAACTCTATACCGCAAACGCCCTCTCTTGACATGCATCCTCCAACACCATTTTCTTAACAATGCAAAAATAAACTCTCGCATCCTCCGAACCCCCAAACCACCATTCTCTTTCATTAAACAAATAAAGTCTCAATTGACCCAAGATATTTTCCTAAAATCATGTCACCCCAAGACAAATTTAAGAAGAATCAGGTGACCTCCCAAAGAGAAATTTTTTGTTCTTCTAACTCGACAGTCTAGATTTAATTCGATCTATTAAGGGCCTTCAAAAACTCAAGCGCTTAGTTATTATTAATTAGTATTATTTATTTAATTGATTATTTACGTGTGATTGGTGGGTTAGTGGAATTATTAGTGCTTGAGTGGCATTTTTGTAATTATGCTGGAACTAGTAATTTGAATTTTAGAGAATAGTGGTGTATAAGTAATAGGGGGTTTAAGTGAAGTAAAAGTGTGGAGAAAATAATTGTGAGACAATTGTGACTAAGCACATTAGTGGGAGTAACCCTAAAACCATATTATAAATACACTAGTAATGAGTGGTGGTGAATTAGGTTAAACATTATAACACAAAAGTTTTGAGTGGCAAGAGAGAGAATAGAGAGAGGAGGCTTGGTGAAGAGGAAAGCTAGAGAATCAAAGAGGAAGGAGGGGATTGCACCAGAAGTAGCAAGAGAAGTGAAGAATTTAAGGTAAGGGGGAGATTATGATTAACATATGGGTTTAAGAAGTAATTGGGGGTTTGAGAGCTTTTAGCTTATAGCTTAATTTCATGAATTATGATTGATTGTGTTGATTTTCGTGCTCTTTGTTGATGACTGAATTAAGTATATGTTAAGTTGTTGATTTCATGCTTTTACTTCATCAAAACTCATGGTTGATTATGTTGTTTGTGAACTTTGTGAAATTTGGTGAAATTGATGAGAAACATGATAATTGGTGTTGATTATGCTTAATTGAGTTGATTATGAGTATGATTATGTGTTTGGGTTATGAAATCATGAAGTTATGTTGTTTGGGTTAAGTTAGAATTGTGGTTGTTGTTGTTTATGTGAAAATTGCTTAAGTTGGTGAGTTTGGGTGAATTGTTGATATAATCAGTTTTAAGTTGATTCATGTTGTTAATTAAGTGATTATGAACATGCTGGTATGATTAGAAAGTTGGAACTGTTGCTGTAAAGTTCTGTTTGGGATTTTTAAGTTGTTTTAGGAGAAAACGGGTTTTTGAGACGAACTTTGATTTAATCCGATTAAGTTAAGTTTAAGTGCTTAAGATTACGTTGTTTTAAGCCATGTTAAGTGGTAGGTGATAGGGTGTGTCTTGTTTAAGGTGTTGGGACGAATTTGGTGCGAATTGGATTGAAAACGATATTGAAAAACGGTATTTTCGTGAAAAACAGAACGGAGAAAAATCAGTCGTCCCTGACCTGCACAGGGCACACGACCATGCGCCTACATGGTACAGCCGTGTGTGGTCTTGCTGCCAGGTTAGGCACGACCGTGGGCTTTTTGGCACGACCGTGCCAAACTTCCTGGGGTATCCAATGACCCTAAATGGTTCCCAAACCTTTAAACTTAATTAGTAAGAGTGCAATGAAGATCTTTATGATTGATTAACGTGGACATAAGTTTAGTGGGACTTATAGATTAATTAATTAGAAATGAACTTTACAAATGAAGTGAAATGGAGTCGTTTTGGGTATTCATGAATGAAGTTGAATCATGAATATTATGTGGTGTAGTAGTAGGTTGAAGTAACCTTACTTAATTTATTCATGAAATGTGGATTATGTGAATTATGGTGAATGAAAATAAGATGATGAAGTGTTTATGTTTAGACAACGATTAAACTTGGTGAAATGCATTAATATGAGATGAATGATGTTGGATGTGGCTTAATGATTTATAGTTGTGATTAAATGATGATGTGATGATTTAAACGATGATGTGATGAATTGAAATGATGACGTGATGATAACATGAATTGTGTGGATGTATAGATTTGATAATGCAATTGATAGTTGTGAAAGTTGCATGATTTAAGATCATGATTTATAGTTGTGTGCATTGTCAAGTTCATACGTGAACATCCATGCATTCACAGTCGGTTGATAGTTGCTTGATTTAAGATCAAGATTTGATAGTTGGGTGATTTAAGATTACTATTTGATAGTTGGGTGATTTAAGATCACTATTGATAGTTGGGTGATTTGAGATCACTATGGTACCACATGCATGTAGAGTCGTATTAGGCGCATTACATTCACATGAGTCGTGTTTGGTAATGTTTTGGTGTGAACTTGTGCATTTATGTGGTAAATGTTAATTGTCGATGTGTGGAAATTATGGAATGATTCATAATTATGCAATTGGTGATTTATAGTTGAAATGATGATTTAACTGTTTATGATGAATTATGACGCGAAGTTATAATTTAATTACAATGTGGTATAATTAAGTTGATAATTATATAATGATGAGGGTATGCTATGATTTATGAATTATGTATGAGTAATAACCAGGCTTTTTGAATTGATGATACTTGATGAATCTTGAATGTTTGATATATGATTGAAGATTGCGATTAAGATCATAATTGAATATGAATGTGATATGTATGTTGAGTTATGTAACCAGGCTCGTTAGTGTAGATGTATATGTGATGATTGTTGATGTTGCTTGCCTGACATACATGCATTTATTATTCTCTTATGTTGAGCATACATCTTACCCTCTAGTGGCTTTATTGTCGCCTCATCCGTAGGTTCAACCCTTGTGGATGTAGACTTGCAGGTTGAGGAGTAGCTTACTCGTGAGTATGTCGACGATGGCGTTTGCCTACTATGATTTGTAGAATGAGTAATTAGTTGCCTTATTTAGGATTTGTAGAATGAGTTGAAGGTTTATTGAAAAACTATGATTTGTGAAGATGACACATGTAAAAGTGCCGATGTAAAAGGACATTAGAGTAGTAATTTAATGAGTGTATGGTAAAATCTTTTGCACTTGTATATATTATTACTATGATACCCGTGTCAAGCACAGAAAATTAACATATTTATAAAAATTTAATAA
The DNA here is from genome assembly GCA_018208015.1 of Medicago ruthenica. Classification (NCBI taxonomy): domain Eukaryota; kingdom Viridiplantae; phylum Streptophyta; class Magnoliopsida; order Fabales; family Fabaceae; genus Medicago; species Medicago ruthenica. The sequence goes on from CM031373.1 coordinate 58,646,529, forward strand.
AATAGTAGTATATTTTAAATTGAATTGAAAATTAATTAATTTGAAGTACATGTCACACAAAGTTAGTGAGTATTTAAGTTATTTGACATATAAGTTAGCATAAATTTAAAGTAAATTTAGTATATAAAGTTTTATTTGACAAAAAAGTTAAACTATAAACTTATAAGTAATATTGTGTAAATTTATAAGTAGTTAGAGGTCCTAGACTCAAACTCGGACGAAGGACTGAATATTAATCTAACAACTAATTACTAAAATTTGTCATTAAATAAAAAATAAAAGCAATTGTTTTAATCTCCAACCTAATTATATTTGCAATGGAAATATATTATATTGACATGAAAAAATTGCTTATATTTTCTATTGTCAAATTCACTGGTCACCACATGGAAATGGTTTTTCGTAAGATCTCATGTAGACTTTGTTCCTATTATCAGTGGCTTGTAGAATATGTTCTCTGTTGTAGCCGGTATTGATTTGTGTGGTTGAAAAGGACAAGTCATTTTTGTGTTTGGGTTTTGAAGGTAGCTAGCCTCCTGTTCTAGTTCACAATTGTGGAGTGCCTCTAGGTCATCCAATTTTTGGTTGATTTCGATTTCATCCCGGTTTTCAGTTGTTGCTTGTTCAAGAGAGATCTCTCATGGCCTTAGTGAGTTATTGTTCATGTTGTTTCTCTTATTTTCTACTCGGTATGTGTAACACTCATACTAAACTATCTAGAATATTTAGTATGCGTATTAAACTTAGTACTTGATACATTAAAATTTCAGCAGAATTTTTCTTTTCGAATGAATACATTTTTAGTACAAGTTCGTACATCCAAAGTTTTATGATATCTGACATATATACATCTCTGGCACAACACCGACTACGTATAAAAATATCTGAGACTGGTACAAATCATGTACATAAAGGTGAATCATCCGGCTTCCTTCTGCTGGTCTCTGACACGAACCCTTTTTGCTTGCGAACAACCTGCTTACCTGAAACAAAATTAAAGGGATTGGGGTGAGACGGGTGTCTCAGTGAGTTCATGTAGGGTTACTGTCTCTACTTGACCCCATGCAGGGTTACTGTCACTTTGTATAACTTAGCGATCAAGGGGAGATCTAAGATTGCTATCTCATAACTGACTTGTAACTTATCATATGCATAATCATAATACTTTCATGTTTAAGTTAGTAGGTTAGTGTGTAACACACAATCATTATCTTGGTTCATTTTACGGAAGGGACCTGAGTGGAGTAACCCTGTATACACTCCCTTTCTATCGGTGAGACTCCTATCATATCAGGCTAACACCGGACTCCTCTTGTCGTTGTGCAGCTTTCCTCACGGATGGTAACTTCACTGTTCTGGCTCTATCCAGAACCCCTTGTGTTCTAACTAGCGAGATCACAAGAGACACAACTTATCTTACGTGTGGACAACCCTCTCGGAGAAGTCTCATCCGGCATAATCCTGAACCTGCTGGACACGTTTAACTTAATCTTATTATTATATATGTATACGTATAAGTCGTCATGAAGGTTCCCTGGCGGGCTGACCTATCCAGAATAAATCTGAAGCGTACCTGAGCCACAACCCGTCAATATATATATATATACACACACACATTTGTCTGTATAAATTATGTATCATTAATTCTTGTAATATTTGTTCTGTCTGGTCAAGAGTTGTCTAAATTTCTAAACCCTTTATCATATTATATAATATACCTTCACTCGATGTTAATACTTGTTCCTAAGAGTATAAATCCTTGTTTTCTTTCATCATAATTTAATTCAAATAGTTATAAGCCAGTTGGTACGTTACATGTGTTGTTTAAAGAAAAGGGTAGAATTCTGGACAACTTTGTCCAGCGAACTGAGGTCTCGCTCAGCAACCTTAGCTTCGCTCAGCGAATTTAGGCAGGAACAAATGCCCTGTTTCTCGCTCATCGAACATTAGCTCGCTTAGCGAGCGTAGCAGAACACAGTTTCTGCAAAAACACGTTTTTATTCAAAATAATGGATTACTCAAGTGTCCAGTACCTCATATAACTTACCAATGACTTATTTTCACAGTATAATTCAGAGAAATTCAAGGATTGACACACTTAAGAACTTGCACTAACATTTGGGGAAAACTAAATTCATAAAGGCTTAATTAATTCACTCAAACCCAAAGGGAGAGTCTAACTAAAAAGGAACTCACCAATAGATTTCTGGTCACTTCAATTTGCTCAAGCATCACAAAGCTCTTGCCATGCTCCATAAGCACTTATCCAAAATAGCTTATTCACAGCTTAATCACCTCTGCTTCTAACTTTTGCATTTCAACTTCAAACGCGTTTTCTGAGTTCGTTTATAATCCGAATTATATGAAATTTATATCCAAACTGAAGGAAATTGCGTGTAGAATCCAAAAATCCACTTCTTTTCTGTGCAACTTTGCTTGGCGAGGCTTCATGCTTGCTCAGCGAGCCTTCATAGCAAGAACCCAAATTTCTGCAAAAATGCAGCTTCAGATCCCTTATTTCAAACTCGTCCCCAGACTTCAATACTTAATGAAAATTCACAAAACTGATATCAAAACGTAGGTAATTTTGTTAGCTTTCCATAGCATCAGAAACCACTTGATTCGGAGTTAGAGGGAGAGAGTTCTTACCATTTTAATGGAGTCCTGTCCCAAATACGGGTTTTACTAACTTCTCCCAAATGAGCTCCAAATCCTTACCCAAAGCTTCTTCTCCTCCAAGAATCATCATGCAAGGTGAAAAAGATGCTTAGGCTCAAACAATAGGCACGAAAATGGAAGTGGGAATGGAAGATTGAAGGATGTTGATGGTGCTTCGGCCAAGGGAGAGAGAGAGATGGAAAACCAAAGCTTGATCCAGCTTCTATTTATTTCAAACATCAAGAAATCCCAATTGCATGTTGAATTTAACTTGAATTAGGTTAGGGATTGAAGGAGTAATGTGAGGGAGAGGGACACGCGAGGGAGAGGGAAGAGAGGAGGGAGGAGTTTTCTGTTTTGTGGATGGAAGAAAATGAATGGAAAAAATGGGAAAGTTTAGCTTATATACTCCTCATGTGGGAAAGACTTAAATGCCCTTCCTTAAATCGAAGCCTTATAATTCTCGTGCGTTCTCAATTCTCAGTCGATTAATACCGCATCTTGTTAAAAATAATACGTGGGATATTACACTCTACCCCCTTAAGAAAATTTCGTCCTCGAAATTTAGGACTTCATCTGAATGATAACTCTTTGCTTCCCCGATTCCAGTTTCCAACTAGCTTTTCTTATTAAAAGATTCTTCCCATTCCAACTTGATTATCGAGATTCCGTGGTTTTTCCGAGGATTTGAAATGTCTTTCGTCACACCATTAAACTTGGGTTGCCGGGTTAAGACTGATATCGGGACTACGGTTTCCAATACCGTGGGTTGAAAAGGGTTGGATAATAACTTCTTTAACTGAGAGGCTTGGGGTACTTCTCTTAACCTTTACATAACGGAGGGTATGATCGGCTGAATCAATACGTCCGACACACTTTACTACGTTACTTGTTGCACATCTCTAGTAAAACCAACTTAGAGTTACCCATGCCCGAATATTCTTTCTGAATTCTATAATTTTCTTTCATCGTTCGTATAATTTTTTCTCCTGACAATATTGAGTCGAACTTATTTTCCTTTAAATATTTTTACTCCTCGAGTTGTTCCTCGCACCTCTGTTGCTATTAATGAATTCTTATCTCGGTTTTCGGTATTACAAGTATGAACAATGTTTCCACTATCTTTTTTGTTCCTACTTATTCCAAGGTTTGCTGCTGATCACAATCCTAGATACTTGTTTCCGCTCACACTGCGGAATTCTTAAGGGTTCGAGTAATCCTACAATTCACCGACATCCCTTCACACTTGTCGACAACAACGCGTCCCTTAAAAACTTAGAAAATTCTCCTTTACTAGGCTTCCAACAATTCTCCACCATCCTTGACACACCTTTGATAAGTGCTTAAATGTTGTTATATTTTGGTACAAATTTAGGCACTTATGTTTACTTGTTGTACAAGTTACCTTAGGATTAGGGCATAAATGTGTTAAAAATGCAATGAATGTGATCCTAAGCCTTACCCCATGTGTTTATGCAGGAAATACATGCTTGAACCTGATTGATGCAAAGACATGAAGCTTTTCTTGATGCCATCGCTACAAGCGCAAGACTCATCGCTAGTAGCGAGGATAGGCAGAGATTTTCAGTGATCCATCGCTTGAAGCGCAGCATCCATCGCTAGAAGCGAGCTTAGGCAGGGATTTTCCAGGGTTCATCGCTTGTAGCGATGAACTGGACGCTTGAAGCGAGCCTAGGCAGGGAATTTCAAAGGCTGGTCGCTAGTAGCGACAGACCTGGTCGCTATAGCGACCAAAGGGGCGGTTTAATGCTGATGGTGACGTGGAGCTCTATGATTGGCCAACTGAAGTCCTCGCTACAAGCGACAGGCTGGTCGCTTGTAGCGAGCGTGCATTATCTCAGCATATTTAAGGATTTTTAAGCTCATTTCTTATATATAGAGTTTTTTATCAGTTAGAATATTTTTCCAGAGCTTAGAAAACTTATCATCTTTGAAAGAGAATAGGCATAGAGGGAGAAGAACTTCAAAATAGCAATTAGATTTGGATTGAAGAAGATCTTAAGAAGCTTTGAGACATCAAGCTCTCACATATCTTCATCTTTCTTTCCTATTTTGCAAGTGTTGTCATGACAATGATCAACCAATCTCCTTTGTTGGTGTAATTCTGGCCAGGCAATACTTAAGAGATTACAGGTTCTGAACCAAAACAGGTTCTGAACAATGACTTAGCACAATTTAAAGCAGATAAGTAGCAGAAATAAAAAGTGCAGGAAAGCTAAAGAACACACAAGGTTTGTTAACCCAGTTCGGAGTAAACACCTCCTACTCTGGGGGATACCAATCCAGGAAGGAATTCCACTATTGGAATTAACCCTTAAGACTCAGACACTGACTCCCAGTTCCTATCCCAAGCAATTAATCTCCACCTAGTCTTGAATTCTACCCAACACGTTGAGTATTAGAAAACCTCTAACTTCCTATTCAAGTAACTACAACCCAGCCACTTGAACTACCCTTAAACAAAAACACTCTGTTTTTCAGAAAACTTTAAAAACACAACTTCATTCGTACCTAGAGGCTTAGAATGAATTACAACTCAATGACAATCCTAAACCAACTCAAAACATAAGAGTGGCGTACAAAAATAAAGCAAAAGCTTAAAAACACTAAGACTCAATTCTCTGAATTTTTCTCTCTAATTCCCCAGTTGAATAGCAGCAGCCCTTCTCCTTATATAGCCTTCAGTAACTCTTCTTAATTCTGTAGACAATCTTCTCAAATTGATTTGTTTCTAATTTATGAGTGATCCAATAAGGAAACAAATAAACCAGGAATATATCTTTTAAAGATTCTGCAGAAAACATACGAGCTTCATAATTTAAAATCAAATCTTCATAAAATCTTCTCCAAATAAATCAGCATTCTAGAAGCAATAATCCTGGAACAAATCCTTGCCAATTTTCACCAAGATTCGCATAAAAACAACTTGAAAATATCAGCTTCTGATGTAGTCAACAAAAGTCAACACGTCCATCAGAACCTGAAACAGCTTCTGAAGTGCTACAGTACTTCTGATGAAGCATTCAGCTTCTGAAGTCATTTTGAGCTTCTGAACAGCTTCAAATGAAATTTCTTGCAACTGAAGAAATGTTCTAATCATGGAGATGCTTCTATTCAATAGCCTGGTTTTGCCAAAATATGCAGCCAACACCAAAAGACTCAACAGTTGGGATTGATAGGTAATCAATCACTCATGTTGTAAACTTTTGATTATTCAATATATGATTCTAGCAATTTTTATATACCATTGAATTTCTTCTTGCTTTTCAATCTTATGTTTGATTTAAATGTTGTTGAAAAAGACTTTTGAATCTAGGTTTAGAATGATTTTCTATCAAGATAAGAAATTCTAGAAATGGGATTTGGTTTTGATAATTACATTATAGTATTGGATCTTAATGCTTTTGGATCGTTTAATAGATTGAGAAATCATCGATTAAACGATACAATCGATCTCAAGACGTCATTTGGGAAATCAATGATGTTGTGAGCAATACGTAATAATGTCATATATAAGAAAACGCTAGAATTCGTATTTGTAATCAATCGGATATAAACGATGTTTGATTGATGAAAGTTAATCCTAACACCTTCTATGTCCTATTACTCTACCATTTATTTATTATGTTTTAAAATTACGAGTAGTGTAGTACAAAAACAAGTAAACCCTAACTTAAAACGATAATCGAAGTTGAACGGTTTATGATATCACATTAATCCCTGTGGAACGATATAAAAACTAATACTTGCTTTCGCAGTACTAACAAAATGGCGCCGCTGCCGGGGATTAAAGTTTTTGATGTTATAATCATTGCAACTTTAATTATGGTTTTAAGCAATTTTGCACAAAATTCTTTTATGTATATAACTAATACTTCTTATCCATCTTGTTTGCTAATTCTTTGTGGTCAGATTATTGAAATCGTTTATGCGAGGTCAAGTTTCCGAGGACCAACTTCTTTTTGATTCCGAGATTGAAAGAACAGCTCGTAGAGCCAATAGCAAGAATCGGAGAAAGAAGCAACAAGCTAAGAGGAGGCAACAAGAGGAGAGTTCTGTTTCTAGTCATTCATCAAGTCCTAATCCAAGCCAAGAGTTACAAATGGCTGCAGCTGGAGATGGTTCAGGAGGTTCTGGGGTTCCATGTACTAACAGTCCACGTCGTTTTGCACAATTGGGGAAAGCAACGCGGACTACCAAGCAAACGGAAATGAAGACGGGGATCTTACAAATCTTATATGCTAATCCATTCTCAGGATTAGATCATGAAGACCCGTTCCAACATCTCACTAAATTCTATGAGATTGCGGGAACTCTTGGTGAGACGGAAAATAATGAGGAGGCTATGTGGATGAGGATGTTTCCACATTCATTGATAGGCAAAGCTAAGGAGTGGTACTTAGACCAACCTCCTACGGTGATGACAAACTGGAATACACTTGAGGAGAAATTCCTTGAGAGATTCTTCCCTCAAAACCGGTTTATGGAGGCGAAGACAACCATTGCGGTGTTTTCACAAGGTACAAGTGAAACACTATGTGAAGCCTGGGAGCGTTTCAAGTCAATGCTCAGGAGATGTCCGAACCATGGATTTGATGAGTTAACACAAATTCATCTCTTCCGGAACGGAATGCAAAAACAATCAAAGCTTTTGCTTGACGCTGCAGCTGGTGGTTCTTTAATGGCCAAGAGCGCGGAGGATGCTGTTGCTATTATTGATAGAATGGCGTTGAACGATCACCAAGCTCATCACAACCGGAGCCAAAGCCAAAGGAAGACGGGAATTTTAGAGTTGGGAACTAATGATGCGATCCTTGCACAAAACAAGTTGCTCACGCAACAAGTGGAAGAGTTGACAAAGAAAATGGCCAACCTTCCCCAACAGATGAAGGACATCCAGAACGAGCAAAGAAGACAACACCAAGTCGCATCTTGCGAGCTTTGTTCGGGAGATCACCCAACCGGATTCTGTCCACCCCCCACAGAAGAGGTAAGCTATGTTGGTAATCAACCAAGGCCTCAACAATTCCAAAACCAATTCCAAAGCCATCCAAACAACTTCCCAAGAGGGAATAACCCAAATTATGGCCAAGGTTGGAGAGGAGAAGCTGGCCAATACAACCGACAACCTTACCAGAACTATAACCAATACCAACCTCCACAACAAAACCGCAACCAATCCACTGATGAAACCCTCAATTTATTCATGCAGCAGTCAATGGCCAACCAGAAGAACACCGATGCGTCCATTAAAAACCTGGAGACGCAAGTGGGTCAATTGGCACAACAACTTTCACAAGCTACTCAACAAGGCGGAACCTTTACCGCCAACACACAAACCAACCCGAAGGATCATGCATCATCATCGAAATGACAATTAAGTCATTTTGATGAGGAAGCCCTTGCAACAAGAGACAACGAAAATTGCAAGGCAATAGCTACAAGGAGCGGGAAGGTAATTGGCCAAGGTATAGGGGACAATCTTGAAGTAGAGAGAAGGGTGGTTGAGAATGAGGTGAAGGAGAAGGATGAAGATGAAGGGCATGAGGAAGAAACGGAGGATGTACATATAGAGGATGTAGAAGTAGAAAAAAAATAATAAGGATGTAGTTGAAAATGAAAACATTGTATGGAAGAAGGATGTGGTGAAGGAGAAGAGCAAGAAGCAAGATATAGTGAAGAATGCACCAACACCGCACCTACCTTACCCAACTACACCAGCCAAAAAAGAGAAGGAGAGGCAGTTTGCTAGGTTCCTTGAAGTTTTCAAGAGGTTACAAATCAACATACCATTCTCGGAAGCCTTAGAGCAAATGCCTACCTATGCCAAATTCATGAAGGAAATCCTTTCCAAGAAGAGAAGGTTCAATGAAGAAGAAACAATTTTGCTAGATGCAAATTGTAGTGAGATCATCCAGAACACATTGGCAAGAAAGAAGAGAGATCCGGGCAAAGTTACATTGCTCGTGTCCATTGGCAATGTTGATGTCGGCAAGGCACTTATTGATTTGGGTTCAAGCATCAACCTAATACCACTATCCGTTGTCAAAAGGATAGGTCATATAGTTGTGAAGAGAACCAACTTAACCTTGCAATTAGCCGACAAATCCTACACTCGTCCATTGGGAATTGCTGAAGACGTGTTGGTGAAAGTCGACAAGTTCTTGTTCCCCGTCGACTTTGTAGTGATGGATATTCCGGAGGATGATGATGTGCCATTACTTCTTGGAAGAACTTTCATGCAAACGGCACGGATGATGATTGATCTTGACGGAGGCCTGATGAAAGTCCGTGTGGACGATGAAGAAGTCAATTTCAACATCCATGAAGCCATGAGGTTCCCTAGTGATAAAGCTGCGTGTCTCAAGATGGATGCAATGGAAGAATTGATAGTTGATACGAGAAACCAGTTGCACGATTTGACGCATCTTGAGAGAGTTTTGACAAACGCACTAAGTATCCTAGGAGAAGAAGATGAGCTAGAGCTTGAACAGTGTTTGAAGGAGCTTGATTCGTTGAAGGAAATTCCTCCTCACAAAGCCAAAATTGAGGAATTGACGAATGATGCTATAGTAGAAGAAGTGAAGCCGGAGATGAAGATATTGCCCTCACATTTGAAGTATGTGTTTCTTGACCAAGAGGGTACCAAACCGGTGATCATTAGTAGCTCCTTCTCAAACCAAGAAGAAACAAGATTGGTCGAAGTTTTGAAGTCCAACAAGGAAGCAATAGGTTGGACACTATCCGACTTAAAAGGGATAAGTCCTTCCTATTGTATGCACAAGATCATGATGGAAGAGGATTATAAGCCGGTAGCACAACCTCAAAGACGGCTAAACCCAAACATGAAAGAAGTAGTCCGGAAAGAAGTAGTGAAGCTACTAGAAGCCGGCATGATATATCCGATCTCGGATAGCTCTTGGGTTAGTCCGGTTCAAGTTGTCCCTAAGAAGGGAGGTATGACGGTTATCACAAATGAGAAGAATGAGCTCATACCGACGAGAACCGTGACCGGTTGGAGGATGTGTATTGACTACCGGAGGTTGAACAAAGCAACGAGAAAGGATCATTTTCCTCTACCATTTATGGATCAAATGCTAGAGAGGCTGTCAGGACAAGCTTTTTACTGTTTCCTTGATGGGTATTCAGGTTACAATCAGATATCGGTGAATCCAGACGATCATGAGAAGACTGCATTCACATGTCCTTTTGGAGTATTCGCATATCGACGCATGCCGTTCGGTTTATGTAACGCTCCAGCAACATTTCAAAGATGCATGCAAGCTATATTTGCCGACTTGATAGAGAAAAGCATTGAAGTGTTCATGGACGACTTCTCAGTTTTTGGGTCATCATTTGATTTATGCTTGGACAATCTGGACACGGTACTGAAACGGTGCAAGGAAACCAACTTGGTGCTCAATTGGGAGAAGTGTCACTTCATGGTAACCGAGGGTATTGTCCTTGGTCACAAGATCTCCTCCAAGGGTATTGAAGTTGATAAAGCTAAGGTCGACGTGATAGGAAAACTTCCACCACCAGTCAATGTCAAAGGGATCCGAAGCTTCCTAGGCCATGCCGGGTTCTATCGGAGATTCATCAAAGACTTCTCAAAAATCGCAAAGCCATTGAGCAACTTGCTCAACAAAGATAAGTCTTTTGATTTTGATATTGATTGTTTAAATGCATTTAATAGTTTAAAGGATAGCTTAACATCCGCACCCATAATCACCGCACCAAACTGGATTTACGATTTTGAACTTATGTGCGATGCTAGTGATTATGCGGTGGGCGCGGTGTTAGGTCAACGCAAAAACAAAATTTTTCATGCTATACACTACGCAAGTAAAGTTTTAAATGACGCACAAGTCAATTATGCTACCACTGAAAAAGAATTACTTGCCATAGTGTTCGCATTAGAAAAATTTCGTTCGTATCTCATAGGTTCGAAAATTGTTATTTGGACTGACCATGCAGCTATCAAGTACTTGATTACCAAACCCGACTCAAAGCCGAGACTCATCCGTTGGATGTTGCTACTCCAAGAGTTTGATTTGGAGATTAAGGACAAGAAGGGGACTGAGAACCTAGTAGCTGATCATCTGTCCAGATTGGTGAACAAAGAGATAACGAAGAATGAAAGGGACATCCTTGAAGAGTTCCCGGATGAGCAATTGCTTATGGTGCAAGAAAGACCATGGTTCGCGGACATGGCCAATTACAAAGCAACGGGGTTCATTCCGGAGGATTACACTTGGCAAATGAAGAAGAGGTTGTTGAGAGACGCCACTCAATTCATTTGGGATGACCCATACTTATTCAAGATTGGAGTAGACCACTTAATCAGAAGATGTGTTGCTAGAGAAGAAGCCAAGGACATCATGTGGCATTGTCACAACTCGCCATATGGTGGTCACTACAGTGGAGAAAGAACTGGAGCTAAAGTTCTTCAAGCTGGCTTTTATTGGCCCTCGTTGTTCAAAGATTGTTATGAACATGCGAAAGAATGCGAGAGTTGCCAGAAGACCGGAGGGATTTCAAAGAGGAATGAAATGCCTCTACAAAGTATCCTTGAAGTCGAAGTCTTCGACTGTTGGGGTATTGACTTTGTAGGGCCATTTCCATCTTCTTTGAACAACGAGTATATTTTGGTGGCTGTCGATTACGTGTCAAAGTGGGTTGAAGCAATAGCATCTCAGAAAGCCGATAGCAAAACGGTGGTCAAGTTTCTGAAAAGGAACATCTTCTCCAGATTTGGAACTCCAAGAGTGCTAATAAGTGATGGAGGTTCACACTTCTGCAATCAGCAGTTAGCAAAAGCACTTGAGCACTATGGAGTAAAGCACAAGGTAGCTTCACCATACCATCCACAGACGAACGGTCAAGCCGAGGTATCCAATCGTGAAATCAAACGGATACTTGAGAAGACCGTGTCATCTTCAAGAAAGGATTGGGCGATGAAACTGGACGAAGCGTTGTGGGCCTATAGGACCGCATACAAAGCTCCTACGGGTTTCACACCATTCCAGTTGGTGTATGGGAAAGCGTGCCACTTGCCGGTCGAGTTAGAGCATAAAGCGTTTTGGGCGCTCAAGTTTTTGAACTTTGATCAAGAGCAAGCTGGGGAGAAGAGGAAGCTTCAAATGCATGAGTTAGAGGAGATGCGTGACCAAGCCTATCAGTCAAGCAAGCTCTATAAGGAAAAGGTTAAACGGTATCATGACAAGAAGATCATGAAGAGGGAAGTCAAGCCTGGTCAGATGGTCCTGCTGTTCAATGCAAGGCTACGATTATTTCCGGGTAAATTGAAGTCCAAGTGGTCCGGTCCGTTCATGATAAAGGAAGTTAAACCTTATGGAGCTGTGGAACTTGAGGATCCTACCACCAAGTCAACTTGGACAGTGAATGGACAAAGGCTTAAGCCATATTTTGGAGGTGAAGTCGTTCGGCACACGACAACGATTTCTCTCATTGATTCCTATGCTTAAGTGAATCAGGCGTCGATCTAATGACGTTAAACAAGAGCTTGTTGGGAGGCACCCCAATTTTGTAAGTATGTTGTGTTTTTAGTGTTAGTTTATTTCTGTACAAGTATTTATGCATGTTGGGATAGTGGCTAGAACTCTAAAATTTATTTTTCTGTTTTCTGTCATGGTCGCTACAGCGACCAACTCATCGCTGTAGCGATAGAATTTACACTACGTCGCTGTAGCGACACACTCGTCGCTTGTAGCGACAGTTTTTGCACTTGCGCTTGTAGCGCAACAGTACGCTTGTAGCGATGGGCTTTTTGCCTGTCGCTGTAGCGACGAATCGCGCGCTTGTAGCGAGCGTATCAGAAAACAGTTTTATAATACCCAGGCCAGACCTGTCGCTTCAGCCACCCCCCAACCACTTTCATTTATTATTATAGCCGTTTCTAGCTTTTATTTTCGCATCTGAACATATTGCTTTCCATCTGTTTCCATTCCATCAATTTCTGCATTATTCATCTTTCTATTTCTGCACAATCTTGCTAATCCATCTCTGTACGTGTTTAATCTCAACCAACAATCACTCAAGTAAGTATTTCGACCTTGTCTGTTCCTATTTTTTTGCTTTTTACTGTGTTTTGGTGCTTGCATGTTGATTTCATAAATTAGGGTTTAGGGTTTTTGCGAAAATTTTGAAATTAAGCATACCCAGTTGTTACCCATTGTTATGCTTAGATTAAGTTGTTATAAATGACCTAGAATCACTAGGGAAACTCTCTTTTAATCCTCTTGTTCATAAGATTTCTATTTTTGGAAAAACCCTTTTGTAAAATTCAAAATAAATTAGGGTTTTTGAGGATTTAGGAAGTTTAAGTGATTGTTTCTCATTTATTTTAGCTTTGATGTTGATTTCGCATGCTACAACCAAGTTTAAATCAAGAAAAACATGAAATTTGAAAAAAGGTCCTGTCGCTAGAACAGCGCTTGTAGCGCACGAACCTGGCATTTTCTGGGTTTCGTCGCTACAGCGACCAAGCTGTCGCTTGTAGCGAGCGAACCCAGAATTTGTTTTATTTGTGTTTTGATTGACATTTGACTTGTATCCTACCTGACTCTCATCTGTTTTGACCAATTTTGTAGGAATGGCACCTAAAGCTACTTCTAAACGTCAAAGGAACGTTGAAAGTTCCTCGTCACGACCACGAGCAAATGTGCCACAACACGATGCAGCTCGTTTCCTCAGCTGGAGGAACCAGGAGAGATACGAGGAACTGAGGACGAGAAGAATCTGGTCAGAGAAAAGATTTGAGATATCTGAAGAAGGGGAATATGGCGGCCTAGCAGCCATGATTAAAGAGAGGAAGTGGGGAATCCTTTGCACACCACCCAGGAGGATCAACTATGAGATCGTGCGCGAGTTTTACGCGAACGCGATCCCCGCCGATCCTTCAGATGAGTTTACTTGGACGACCTACGTGCGTGGGCGCACCGTCACATTCGACCGCATGTCCATCAACGCATATCTGGGCAAGCCTTTGGAGCTAGTTGATGATGAAGAAGATAATATACTTGCACCCACTGCACTTTGTGATTTCGGTGAACGTCAGAGGAGTGGTGACTGGGACCACGACAGCATAGCACAGGACATCTTCCAGCAGGGGAAGAGTTATGACGTGAGTAGGGCTTCGGGTAAGCCTTTCCGAGCACTCCGTGAGGACATGACCACTGAGGCTCAGGTAATCCTTACCCTTATTCTTTATAACATCCGCCCCAAATCTCACACCTCTTCCACCACTTTAGATGTGACCCCCCTTGTTCACTACATCCTCACTCAGTGTCAAGTGGACGTAGCTAGGCTGATTGCTAATGAGATGAGGATAGTTGCTGAGAGTGGACTATTACCCCCGGGCAAACCTAAATGCCCTTTGACTTTTCCCGGGTTGATCATGGGTTTATGTAGGAGAGCTAGAGTGCACATGCCATCACAAGTTGATGAGGAAATTAAAAATCCTATTGATGATAGATACATCAATAGGTATTGCTCTACACCTGCACCTGTTGCCCCACCACCACCACCTCACACCTCAGCCGGACCTTCATCCTCAGCAGGACCTTCTCATTTGCCACCACCACCACCTCAGACTACTAGCCACCCTAGCCACCCGACCATTCCACCTTTGGACTTTTCGAGTTGGGATTCTGCTACTGTGAGCTCTCTTCTGTTGGCGCAGAATGCGTCAAATCACCGGGCACTTACTACGCTCCAGAGCCATCTGCACGACAGTGGCCAGAGCCCGTGGACACCTGCGTTCTTCTCTGAGCACATTGCTTGGCCTGGGGACAGGCCATTCTTTCCAGGAGGGGCAGTTGCAGCTGGTGCTGGTGATGATCAGGATGCTGGTGACGATGGTGATGACGACGCTGATGTCGATGCTGATCTGGGTGATGATTCTTCAGCTGCTACAAATTCTATTGATCGCAGGGTAGCTGACTTGATAGACTCTGAGGACGACATGGCCACAGATTCAGATTGATGCAGAGCTGCAGATCTTGATTTGTTTTCTTTCGTTTTATTTATTCAGCTTTGTACTTTAACATTTTGATTTATGCTTTGTACTTTGAGTATTTCTGTTGTACCTTGGATAATATTATGTTTATGTTTATGTTATTTATATTTTGGGTATAGCATGTTAGTATAGTTTCTATTTTATTTATGCTTTAGTGTTTATTTATGTTAAAATTTTTTGAAATTATCCCAACAAATTTTGGAAGAAAGATGAATGATTCAAAAGCAATGCTTGAACTGTGAATCATCTGAGTGATAATGATAGAATGAGTGTTAAAGCGCGCAGCTAAGGTACTCGTTTTCTCGTTTTTCTAGGTATATTCTTTAATGTGAATAAGTTCTTTACACACACAAGTTAATTTATTCAGTTTTTAAGCAAGCATGTGTTTAGTCTTGAACCAATATAGAACTAGCCAAAAATGTGAGGAATCCTCAACCGTTGTATATATATGCAGGAGACCAATACCATGTTTAACTCAGTTAGATTATGTTAAATCTGTTGTTGTTTTAATTTGTATAAGAGCATTGAAATGATCAAGGCAATTTTTTGAAATTGAGAGAAATACTTGACCAAATGAACCTACCTTGTGAGATGTGTGAGTATCTGTTAACCCAGCTGAGCCTAATGGAATCAGAATTGTTAACTGTAACTGTCAATTTAATAAGCTCATCTGCTTAATTAAATTGCCGGAGTTTGTAAAAAAGATTCAGTCACAGTTAACTCTTTATTAAATTCTGATTGTTGTTTTCTTTTGAACCCTTATCCGTCGTTTTTATTGACCTTTGCCATAATAACAAAGGAACATTCGATTAGGGTATCATTGGAATAAGTTGGGGAGAAAGGAAGGTTTTATTTAAGTCAATGTATGGGTGAATGTGATATTTGATCTTGACAACAAAGAAAAGAGAAAAAAAGAAAGAAAAGCAAACCAAGAAAAAGAAAAGAGAAAATGAAAAGGTTTGCAAGATTTCAAAGAAAAAAAAAAGAAAAGTTGTCAAGAATCAATCAAGAATAGAAAAGTAAGAAATTCACCAAGTGTTGTATTGGAGAAAGAAGGAAGATGTAATTAGATTGAATGTTTCCTTTTGCTTGGCCATTTGAATTCAAATATCCCACATATGACAATTCTTTTGTAGCCTAGCCCAATTACAACCCTTAAAGTCCTTTTGATCAATGCCTTTTATGCTTTTGGAAATGATAATTAGATAGACACATAATTTGATTGTATGTTATCATGTTTATTGGATGAGTGTTCATAACCCTCACAAATGATTTCAATTGTTCATATACTTTATAAAGAAGTGTGTTAGGTTTGGTTCAAATTTAAACATGTTGCTTGTTTAGGATTGTATGATTTAATTCCTTGTGTTTAGAACTAGTTCACATTTGTAGAATGTATCTTGTTTGATGAGAAACTGGACTTAAGCTTGCGCAATCACATTTGAATCACTCACTTGATATTTATTTCTTCGCACTTTTGAATCCTTTGCTAAATTGCTCAATACTGTGGTTTTCAAAGCTATGAAAAATTTCCTTTTGTTCTTTGGTTTGAGGACAAACCAAAATGTAAGTTGGGGAGAGTTTGATAAGTGCTTAAATGTTGTTATATTTTGGTACAAATTTAGGCACTTATGTTTACTTGTTGTACAAGTTACCTTAGGATTAGGGCATAAATGTGTTAAAAATGCAATGAATGTGATCCTAAGCCTTACCCCATGTGTTTATGCAGGAAATACATGCTTGAACCTGATTGATGCAAAGACATGAAGCTTTTCTTGATGCCATCGCTACAAGCGCAAGACTCATCGCTAGTAGCGAGGATAGGCAGAGATTTTCAGTGATCCATCGCTTGAAGCGCAGCATCCATCGCTAGAAGCGAGCTTAGGCAGGGATTTTCCAGGGTTCATCGCTTGTAGCGATGAACTGGACGCTTGAAGCGAGCCTAGGCAGGGAATTTCAAAGGCTGGTCGCTAGTAGCGACAGACCTGGTCGCTATAGCGACCAAAGGGGCGGTTTAATGCTGATGGTGACGTGGAGCTCTATGATTGGCCAACTGAAGTCCTCGCTACAAGCGACAGGCTGGTCGCTTGTAGCGAGCGTGCATTATCTCAGCATATTTAAGGATTTTTAAGCTCATTTCTTATATATAGAGTTTTTTATCAGTTAGAATATTTTTCCAGAGCTTAGAAAACTTATCATCTTTGAAAGAGAATAGGCATAGAGGGAGAAGAACTTCAAAATAGCAATTAGATTTGGATTGAAGAAGATCTTAAGAAGCTTTGAGACATCAAGCTCTCACATATCTTCATCTTTCTTTCCTATTTTGCAAGTGTTGTCATGACAATGATCAACCAATCTCCTTTGTTGGTGTAATTCTGGCCAGGCAATACTTAAGAGATTACAGGTTCTGAACCAAAACAGGTTCTGAACAATGACTTAGCACAATTTAAAGCAGATAAGTAGCAGAAATAAAAAGTGCAGGAAAGCTAAAGAACACACAAGGTTTGTTAACCCAGTTCGGAGTAAACACCTCCTACTCTGGGGGATACCAATCCAGGAAGGAATTCCACTATTGGAATTAACCCTTAAGACTCAGACACTGACTCCCAGTTCCTATCCCAAGCAATTAATCTCCACCTAGTCTTGAATTCTACCCAACACGTTGAGTATTAGAAAACCTCTAACTTCCTATTCAAGTAACTACAACCCAGCCACTTGAACTACCCTTAAACAAAAACACTCTGTTTTTCAGAAAACTTTAAAAACACAACTTCATTCGTACCTAGAGGCTTAGAATGAATTACAACTCAATGACAATCCTAAACCAACTCAAAACATAAGAGTGGCGTACAAAAATAAAGCAAAAGCTTAAAAACACTAAGACTCAATTCTCTGAATTTTTCTCTCTAATTCCCCAGTTGAATAGCAGCAGCCCTTCTCCTTATATAGCCTTCAGTAACTCTTCTTAATTCTGTAGACAATCTTCTCAAATTGATTTGTTTCTAATTTATGAGTGATCCAATAAGGAAACAAATAAACCAGGAATATATCTTTTAAAGATTCTGCAGAAAACATACGAGCTTCATAATTTAAAATCAAATCTTCATAAAATCTTCTCCAAATAAATCAGCATTCTAGAAGCAATAATCCTGGAACAAATCCTTGCCAATTTTCACCAAGATTCGCATAAAAACAACTTGAAAATATCAGCTTCTGATGTAGTCAACAAAAGTCAACACGTCCATCAGAACCTGAAACAGCTTCTGAAGTGCTACAGTACTTCTGATGAAGCATTCAGCTTCTGAAGTCATTTTGAGCTTCTGAACAGCTTCAAATGAAATTTCTTGCAACTGAAGAAATGTTCTAATCATGGAGATGCTTCTATTCAATAGCCTGGTTTTGCCAAAATATGCAGCCAACACCAAAAGACTCAACAATCTCCCCCTTTGGCAAATTTTTGGCTAAAACCATCCAAGTTCTTCAATCTCCCTTAAAAGCAACTCAACAATGAAGAACTCCACACTAATATATCATTGCATAAACATAAGCAGCGGACAAAACACTTTTCTGAGCTATGTTAAACAACAGCTACAGCTTCTGATCACCACAACCATGGTATCAGAGCTACTGATCAACTCCTGATCATCACACAATCTCCCCCTGAAGCTTCACAAATACATAAACAACTACTAAGCTTCACAACACTCCCCCTGCAACTCAGCTTCTCACACAAACTCCCCCTTACTACTGAACTGCAGTGATAAATGGTATCAGAGCACAACCAAAGTACAGTTGTTCTTCAGAACCACACTTCAGGAGCTGAACACTAATGTTCTTCAGGACCACTACACTTCTACACTTCAGGACCACATCATCACTCAGGTATATAACAAGCTTGTACTCCCCCTGAGACACATATTCCCCCTTAATCATATCTGGACATATAATGCTTGGTATCAGAGCAAAATTAGTCACCTTCTGAATCAAAGACACACACATCTGAAATGCAGCAATACATCTTCTAATTTTTGGTATCAGAGCCAACACATTGCATAGGATTTTCTCCCCCTTTTTAGCCATAAAATTCTGACAAATCATAATCTTCAAATAGGGAATAAAATCAAAACAGGTAGCACAGATCCTTGAAAACTTGTTAGATTCAGACTCAGGTTCAGGATCACACTTAGCATAGGCACAACTGGCAGGTACTCTATCTTCCTCACATCCAGTTTG
Source organism: Medicago ruthenica (assembly GCA_018208015.1). Classification (NCBI taxonomy): domain Eukaryota; kingdom Viridiplantae; phylum Streptophyta; class Magnoliopsida; order Fabales; family Fabaceae; genus Medicago; species Medicago ruthenica. The sequence goes on from CM031373.1 coordinate 58,665,481, forward strand.
CAGTAATTGCTATAACTCTTCATGCAAACACACACCTAACTTGCTCCTTAAGTTTTCAAACTGCTTAGCATCCAAAGCTTTTGTGAAAATGTCAGCAACTTGTTCTTCAGTAGCTACATGCTCCAGCTGAATAATCTTGTCCTCCACAAGGTTTCTGATAAAGTGATGTCTGATGTCTATGTGTTTGGTTCTGCTGTGCTGAATTGGATTCTTAGAGATGTTGATGGCACTCAAATTGTCACAAAACACTGTCATAGTTCCTTGTTCAATGTTGTACTCCTCCAGCATCTGCTTCATCCACACCAATTGTGAGCAACTACTCCCAGCAGCAATGTACTCAGCTTCAGCAGTTGACAATGACACACAGTTTTGCTTCTTGCTAAACCATGAAATTAAGTTATTTCCCAAAAAGAAACAACCTCCTGAGGTGCTCTTCCTGTCATCAGCACTTCCAGCCCAGTCAGCATCACAATATCCCATCAGTTCAGAACTTGAACTATGAGAATACATGATTCCATAGTCACTTGTGCTATTCACATACTTCAGGATCCTTTTAACTTGTGTCAGATGGCTCATCTTAGGATCAGCTTGGTATCTTGCACAAACTCCTACAGCAAATGTGATATCAGGCCTGCTTGCAGTTAAGTACAATAGGCTCCCAATCATGCTTCTGTACTGACTTTGGTCTACTGAAACTCCATCTTCATCCTTAGTTAACTTCAGGTGAGTAGCAGCTGGTGTCCTCTTGTGAGCAGCAGATTCCATTCCAAACTTCTTCACTATGTTCTTGGCATACTTACTTTGAGAAATGAAGATTGTATCTTCCATTTGTTTGACTTGTAACCCAAGAAAGTAAGTCAGCTCTCCAACTAAGCTCATTTCAAATTCTGACTGCATCTGCTGAACAAACAGTTTGACCATCTTCTGAGACATTCCTCCAAACACTATATCATCCACATAGACCTGAGCAATCATCAGACTCCCATTTTCATCTTTCACAAACAGGGTCTTATCAGAACCTCCTTTTCTGTAACCTTGAGCCACAAGAAACTGAGTCAGTCTGTCATACCATGCTCTTGGTGCTTGTTTCAATCCATATAAAGCTTTCTTCAGTTTGTAAACATGATCTGGAAATTTAGGATCCACAAAACCCTTAGGCTGTTCAACATACACTTCCTCTTGCAGATACCCATTCAAAAATGCACTCTTCACATCCATCTGAAATAGCTTGAACTTGAGAATGCAGGATACACCCAACAGTAGTCTTATGGACTCTAGTCTGGCCACAGGTGCAAAGGTTTCATCAAAATCCAATCCCTCTACTTGAGTATAGCCCTGAGCAACCAACCTTGCCTTGTTTCTGACTACAGTACCATTCTCATCTGTTTTATTCTTGAATATCCACTTAGTCCCAATCACATTCAGCCCTTCTGGTCTTGGAACAAGATCCCACACTTCACTCCTTTTGAATTGATTCAACTCATCTTGCATTGCTTCAATCCAAAATTCATCAGTCAGGGCTTCTTTCACATTTTTGGGTTCAAACTTAGACACAAAACATGAATCAGTAGCAGCTGGTTCTGATCTCCTGGTTCTGACCCCTTGATCCAAACTCCCAATGATAAGCTCCTTAGGATGATCCTTCTGAATTCTAATAGATGGCCCTTTACCATTTGGAACTTGATCTGGTTGATCTTCTGCTTCTTCAGCCTCTGAATGCTTTTCTGCTTCTGAAGTTTGTTCTTCTGAGGCTTCAGATTCTGGAACAACTTCAGGCTCATTCTTTTCATTCTCAGCAGACAAATCATCAATAACCACATTTATGGACTCCATCACAACCTTGGTTCTGGAATTAAACACCCTGTAAGCTCTGCTGTTTACTGAATAACCCAGGAATATGCCCTCATCAGACTTAGGATCCAGTTTTCTTCTATTTTCTCTGTCAGCCAAAATGTAACATTTACTACCAAACACATGAAAATATTTGACTGTAGGCTTCCTTCCTTTCCATAGTTCATACAATGTAGATGTTGTTCCTTTCTTCAGAGTGACTCTATTATGGATATAGCATGCAGTGTTCATTGCTTCAGCCCAGAACATATATGGAAGTTTCTTAGCATGCAGCATTACTCTTGCACATTCTGCTAAAGTCCTATTCTTCCTCTCAACTACACCATTTTGCTGAGGTGTGATAGGTGCAGAAAACTCATGCTTTATACCTTCTGAAGCACAGAATTCTGAAAAACTCTTGTTTTCAAATTCTTTGCCATGGTCACTTCTGATTCTGACTATGCCACAGTCTTTTTCTCTTTGTAGTTGAATGCATAAGTCTTTAAATACTTCAAAAGTGTCAGACTTCTCTCTAACAAAGTTGATCCATGTGAATCTTGAGTAGTCATCTACCATTACAAAAGCATACCTCTTCCCTCCAATACTTTCTACTTGCATAGGCCCCATTAAATCCATATGAACAAGTTCTAGTACTTTAGTAGTTACCTGGTGAACTAATCTGGGATGAGACTTTCTTGTTTGTTTCCCAATTTGACAATCACCACAAACATTGTCCTCATTGATCTTCAGATTTGGTACACCTCTGATAGCTTCAGTACTTAGGATTTTCTTCATGCCTTTCAGATGCAGATGTCCCAGTTTCTGGTGCCAGAGCTTGACTTCCTCTTCTGAGCTCATAAGACAAGAAGTCAGACTTCTTTCTTCTTCAGAAACCCACAAGTAACAATTGTCTTTGGATCTGCAGCCTCTCATCTGAACTTTATCTTCCTGATCAGTAACAATACACTCCTGCTTGTTGAAATTTACTTTCAAATCCTGATCACATAGCTGGCTAATACTGATCAGATTAGAGGTTAATCCTTCCACCAGTAGCACATCATTAAGTCTGGGCAAGCCTTCTCTGATCAAGTCTCCAATACCCAGAATCTGACCTTTTACACCATCTCCAAATGTCACATAACTTCTGGAGTATGATCTGATATTGCTCAGCAGCTTCTTCACACCAGTCATGTGCCTTGAACACCCACTATCAAAATACCAGTCTTCTTTTGAAGTGGCTCTCAGTGAAGTATGAGCAATCAGGCCTACATTCTGAACCTTAGGTTTCCACACCTTCTGAACACTGTGTCTGGGTGCAGCTGGTTGCACTCTTCTATATTGGAAGTGTTCAGGGTAACCATAAAGTTTGAAGCAGAATGGTTTGATATGCCCTTCCTTTCCACAATGATGACAGACCCATGGATGATTCCTCCTCCTTCTGTTTCTGAAAGATTTCTGGGGTTGCTTCTGAGGTAGCATCTGAGGTCTCTTCTGAGCTTGCTTCTGAGCTGGCATCTGGGCTTGTTTCTGAGGTCTCCTCTTTGATGTTCCAACCATAAAATCATGTGTCTGAGTAGCAGGAACAAACTGTTTAACTGGAATCTTCTGTTTGGAGTTCTGAATCTGATCATCAAAGCCTAATCCAGTTTTTCCTTGTTGCTGAGCACCCAAAATTTCATCCAACACATTAGTAGCAGTATTCATCATTCTAACCTGCTTTTTCATATGTTCAAGTTGGGAATTTAACTGGTTCACTTCTTCTTTCAAATCTGAATTCTGCACAAGAAGTTCTCCCTTTTCAGCCTCCAGTTGAAAAATAGTCTCCTTCTGATCCAGCACTTGTTTGCAAACCTCAGCACTTCTGGTATACAGCTTCCTGTAGTTGTCAGCTAGTTCATCATATGATGTTTTAACAGCTTTAGACACAGATGAACCTTCAGACTCTGAGTCAGACTCTGAAAAAGTCTCAGACTCTAAAGCAGGTTCCTTCTTCAAGATAGCTCCTGACCTCACAACCAGACCAGTATCACACATACCAGATTCATTATCATCATCTTCTTCTGAACCATCATCAGACCATGCAACAGCTAGGCTTTTCTTCTGCTTCTTAAGAAAAGTAGGACACTCAGTTTTGATATGTCCATAACCTTCACACTCATAGCACTGCACACCTTTGGCTTGGTTACTTTTCTCCTCAGACTTGGTCTTCTTCTCATCAGTTTGTTGCTTTTTGTTATTGAATCTGAAGTTTTGACCTTTGGCTTTGGCTTTTCTGTTAACATTCTTCAGAATCTTGTTGAATTGTTTTCCCAGTAACACAAGAGCTTCTGATAAGTCATCTTCTTCAGACTCTTGTTGATCATCAGCTTCAGAATTCACACTAAAAGCTACACCTTTTCCTTTCTTCTCAGTCTGTTTACAAAAGGCAGTTTCAAAGTTGAGCAAAGACCCAATCAGCTCCTCAAGCTTCATAGTGGTGATATCATGAGCCTCTTCAATTGCTGTAACCTTCATGTCAAACCTTCTGGGCAGGGACCTGAGGATTTTTCTTACTAACTTCTCATCAGACATCTTTTCACCAAGAGAGTCAAAAGAATTTGCCATGTCAAGCACATTCATATAAAAATCCTGGATATTTTCATCCTCCTTCATCTTCAGGTTCTCAAACTTGGTGGTCAGCAGCTGCAATCTGGACATCTTCACCTTAGAAGTTCCTTCATGAGTGGTCTTCAGAATTTCCCAAGCATCCTTAGCCACAGTACATTGTTTGATGAGTCTGAACATGTTCTGATCAACACCATTAAAAATAGCATTCAAAGCTTTTGAATTTCCCAGTGACAGATCATCTTCAGCTTTGGTCCATTCCTCCTCAGGCTTCAGAACCTCAGTCTTGTTACCATCTTTGTCTGTATACACAGGATGATCCCAGCCTTTAATCACAGCTTTCCAAGTCCTGCTGTCAATAGACTTTAGAAAAGCACACATCCTTGACTTCCAATACTCATAGTTTGTGCCATCTAATAGGGGTGGTCTATTGACATAGCCTCCTTCTCTATCCATGCTTGCCAGATATTAACTCCTCTGGATCTCACCCAAATTACAGGCAGGGTGCCTGCTCTGATGCCAATTGAAATTCTGGCCAGGCAATACTTAAGAGATTACAGGTTCTGAACCAAAACAGGTTCTGAACAATGACTTAGCACAATTTAAAGTAGATAAGTAGCAGAAATAAAAAGTGCAGGAAAGCTAAAGAACACACAAGGTTTGTTAACCCAGTTCGGAGTAAACACCTCCTACTCTGGGGGATACCAATCCAGGAAGGAATTCCACTATTGGAATTAACCCTTAAGACTCAGACACTGACTCCCAGTTCCTATCCCAAGCAATTAATCTCCACCTAGTCTTGAATTCTACCCAACACGTTGAGTATTAGAAAACCTCTAACTTCCTATTCAAGTAACTACAACCCAGCCACTTGAACTACCCTTAAACAAAAACACTCTGTTTTTCAGAAAACTTTAAAAACACAACTTCATTCGTACCTAGAGGCTTAGAATGAATTACAACTCAATGACAATCCTAAACCAACTCAAAACATAAGAGTGGCGTACAAAAATAAAGCAAAAGCTTAAAAACACTAAGACTCAATTCTCTGAATTTTTCTCTCTAATTCCCCAGTTGAATAGCAGCAGCCCTTCTCCTTATATAGCCTTCAGTAACTCTTCTTAATTCTGTAGACAATCTTCTCAAATTGATTTGTTTCTAATTTATGAGTGATCCAATAAGGAAACAAATAAACCAGGAATATATCTTTTAAAGATTCTGCAGAAAACATACGAGCTTCATAATTTAAAATCAAATCTTCATAAAATCTTCTCCAAATAAATCAGCATTCTAGAAGCAATAATCCTGGAACAAATCCTTGCCAATTTTCACCAAGATTCGCATAAAAACAACTTGAAAATATCAGCTTCTGATGTAGTCAACAAAAGTCAACACGTCCATCAGAACCTGAAACAGCTTCTGAAGTGCTACAGTACTTCTGATGAAGCATTCAGCTTCTGAAGTCATTTTGAGCTTCTGAACAGCTTCAAATGAAATTTCTTGCAACTGAAGAAATGTTCTAATCATGGAGATGCTTCTATTCAATAGCCTGGTTTTGCCAAAATATGCAGCCAACACCAAAAGACTCAACAGTTGGGATTGATAGGTAATCAATCACTCATGTTGTAAACTTTTGATTATTCAATATATGATTCTAGCAATTTTTATATACCATTGAATTTCTTCTTGCTTTTCAATCTTATGTTTGATTTAAATGTTGTTGAAAAAGACTTTTGAATCTAGGTTTAGAATGATTTTCTATCAAGATAAGAAATTCTAGAAATGGGATTTGGTTTTGATAATTACATTATAGTATTGGATCTTAATGCTTTTGGATCGTTTAATAGATTGAGAAATCATCGATTAAACGATACAATCGATCTCAAGACGTCATTTGGGAAATCAATGATGTTGTGAGCAATACGTAATAATGTCATATATAAGAAAACGCTAGAATTCGTATTTGTAATCAATCGGATATAAACGATGTTTGATTGATGAAAGTTAATCCTAACACCTTCTATGTCCTATTACTCTACCATTTATTTATTATGTTTTAAAATTACGAGTAGTGTAGTACAAAAACAAGTAAACCCTAACTTAAAACGATAATCGAAGTTGAACGGTTTATGATATCACATTAATCCCTGTGGAAGATATAAAAACTAATACTTGCTTTCGCAGTACTAACAACCTTCTTCTCGAATTCTTACCGGAGTGTTAAAACTTTCCATACCAATATACCCAAAGCTTATAACATAGAATCAAGTCCAAATGATGAGTAGCTTACATTGTCTTATATATCACCATAAGGCACAAGTTCGCAATACATAGAATTGAAGGGATTTAAGAGGGGTTTTTCAAAAATTTAATCCTCTTAGCGGAACAAATCCCATTGAAACGGATCTTGATTAAATCATTAATCACAAATCAAACACATAATTAAACACTTTAAGGATTCATGTGTTTACCTCTTGAAGAGCAGAACCTTTGTGGCATAATTGTTTCTGATCACGAGCAAAGCAACGTAGCGATGCCTCTATTCAGTCCACACGAACAGACCTTCTCCGATGACCGGTGCTAGCCAATTTCAACGGAGATTCAGAGAGAATAGGGTTTAGAGAGCGGCGGCTAGGGTTTCACAACTTTTGTGAATTAGGTTAAGCGTTTCAAAAAGTCTGTAATGCTTCACCACAAGGGTTCTATTTATAGAACCACTTGTGTGGTCAACAAGTCAAGCACTTAAATACATCGTACCTTACGGTGCACCATGTTTCACTTAAACACACCGTACCTTACGATGGACCGTGTTTCTCTATTTAATAAATTAAATAATAAGTCATACTTAATTATTTAATTACTAATAAGTCCTACTTATTATTTTATAAATAAGTCTTACTTATTTATTTCTCTCATCTATCTGTCCTTTGTGTGTGACCCCTATAGGTTCCCGTAACGTTGGCAATAATATTAAATCACCTATTTAATATTATAAACAGTGAGCGGTATCTAGCAACACATCACTGCTACCCAAGTGACGAGAATGTCATGTGATCTGACGAAACCTTTCTGTGATAATGATCATGTGTATAATTACCCCTTTGCCCTCATGTCTATATTGAACACAAGGCATAGACCGTGTCATCCTTGTCTAGTTCAATATTGGGCCCATAGACATTTCTCCTGTTATGTAGGAGGGGCAAATTCCATCTAGGTCACTCATGTCCCTTAGCATGATTCATGGAATACCCATCAACCAACTTTATAGTCATCCTATTACAGACAACGTTTGAATGGTGATAAAGCACTCGACTCCTACATCTAGGGTACATAGTGGTTTCAGGTCAAAGGGTTGAATACACCACTATCACTATGAGAATATCTTATGACACTTTTCATAACTTTTACTATGTAGTATTCTCATGGTGGGTCAATCCAGTATAAATATTACTCCTAATATTTATACCTATGTGAAGACTTGATAATTCTTTATCTATGATCCGTGAGATGTGATCATCAGTCTACCCACATAATAGTCTATATGCTTTAATGTTATCCCATTTCACAATAAAGCTTGACTACGGATACTTTAAGAATAATGTCATTTCGTTTAATGGATCTCACGATTAAGTCACACTTAATGCTCCATTAAATGGACTAATTATTCTAGGGAATTTATTATTTTGAAACTAAACAAAAGAATAAATAAAATGCCTTATATATATATTCATAAATATATATATCAAAGTCATGATACAAGGCCAAATCCAATCAAAATAGATTGGCTATTAGGGCTTATTCCAACAAGAATACACACATGTTCGAGTACGTGTACACCACTAACGGGTACACAATACAGAACATTGTCTACGTCCGACTGACGGGTACCTCATACATAGTCAAAAATACAAATGAGACAAACGTCACATTAGCTGGAAGCCTTCTTCGTACTCTCAATTCATATTCATACTCTGAGCATACATGGTTCTATACCATGTATTACGGGTTTTTCTCGATCGGCATCACAAAACTTATTTCCCACTCCTGAACATCAAGTTCAAGATTTTCGCATCTTCTCAACTAATCAACATTCGGTGTCCTCAATTCTGCTCTGAGTAGAACCCCTTTCACTCGAACATCGATTACTAAACTGGTTGTTCCTGAATGACGCTTCACGTAAAAAATAAAATCCTCCAGATGCAACATTCACGATTGTTGCCTCATACACAACTCTCTCTTCTGGCTAAAATTGGCTCTTCAAGCCCCTTTAAGGTTACCGAACTATTAGTTTATCGTACTAGTGATGACTCTGATTGCTTTAGACTTAACGTGGCAGGAACGCATCCTTCACATTCTTATCATATTATCTTAAACTACTTCAACTTCCAACGCCTCTGAATTCCTTGGTTTCATCCTTGGGCAGCCTTCCGCTGTGTTCTCTGATTTTAACAATCCGCTTCGGGTAAGGAATATCAAACCACCATCACGATATAATATCCCTTGACCAACTTTGCTTTTTCATAGCTTCGCAGTCACCATAACAGAGCCATCTTACGGCCCGTTACCTATTCACGACTACACGCTTGTCCAATTATCTTAATCGTCCTCCGGAACTGACATACTAATAACAGAGAGGTTAACTCCACTCTTCATACTACTTTGATACCCAAACTCATACCACTGACTGGTCGTTTCCAGATACTGTGTTCTCCTTAGACACATACGTCATACTTGTTCTCGTAAAGCGATTCCTTGAATACTTTCCACATTCGCCTCATTCGTATATTAAAACCCATTGATGGCTCAAGTCTCTTTTCCGTTCATTCGGTTCTTATCCGTAAAGATTTCATACTTATAATCTCTTCCGAGACAGTTTCGGTTTCCACGGCTCAGTCATATCCAATAAGTTACTCTTCCGGTTTTCCAAAACAATTGCGCAAGAAAATCCTCGAATGAAAACGCAAAATTCCTTGACATTAACCACATCTTAACTCATTCGTACTGGCGACGATCAGTCATATACTAGGGTCTCAAAATGATTTCTCAGCCGAATTCCCAATTAATTCTCAAGGTACCGATTCTCTACATTTTTGGGTCAACTTAATCCTTTCTTTAATATGTTATTATAGGAGTCCCATATCACTTGTGTTCCAATTCCTTATAACCTGACAGTTCACTGTCCACGTTCACCATCCGACTTTGTCGGAAAGTTTCGCATCATTTCCTTCCATATATTGAGATCTCATTCACTGACTGCTCATTGTATACATCATAGTCCAACGACGTCTTAGCAACTATTACCGAAGGGTGGTAGTATAACCCACTTTCATTGCGCACAATCCTCGACTTGAGTTAGTCCCTTATTCGTTGACAGTACATTCAACCTGCCTACTGACATATGCCTGATCCTGACCTCACTACATACTCATTCTCCAGTCTCCAGAGTCACACTACAACTTCTTCTTATTACTCATAAACATGATACTTATAATTAGAGAGGTGTGGTTGATCTGACAAAGCTTACCAACTCATGCTGCACAATCATTGACCACATTGAGTTAACTCCATCAGTTCCAGAATAGTCCATTTAACCCACATATAATTCTCTTAATTATTCAGACATCCAAAATCTTGCATGGCTCAAACACGCGAGTTCTTCGATCCTTACGTCCTCTATTTCCACCGAGAGTCTAGGGGTTCCGACAATCACTTGAAAATTTCCTCGTTTCGAGTTTCTCAGTCTGGTTCTGCAGTCTTAACCCCGTACCCGGAACCAATACTTTAATCTACTCTCACTTCTACCTTTAATCTATGGTTCCCATCAAGGTCCTAGCTCTTCCTCAAAACATTCTAGAATTCCTTACTTCCCTTGCTTCCACAGACGAGGCATCGTTTAACTACGTGCCCAACGATATTGAGACACTCCGTCTTGATCTTAAAATAATCCCAACACATTCCTCAAACTTCACCATCGACCGACTTCATTACTTCACAGTTTAACGACCACCATTTAACACTGAATACCTCTTCACCAACTTCCGTCATAACTTATGGTACATATATCTTCACCCTTCTCACGCTTCATTCCTCCTGGGTCCTATTCAGCTCTCAGACATTAGTTCTAACTGTCATCTACTAAGTCGAGTTAATCAGGCTCAACTAGATGTGACTTTTAGAATAAACATTCGGAACCCAATGGTCCCACTACATTTATTGAATCTTAATGACCCAAGGCACGATCTGAATCGACTTGCTCTGATACCAAATTGTAACACCCATACTAAACTGTCTAGACTATTTAGTATGCGTATTAAACTTAGTACTGGATTCATTAAAATTACAGCAGAATTTTTCTTTTCGTATGAATACATTTTTAATACAAGTTCGTACATCCAAAGTATTATGATATCTGACATATATACATCTCTGGCACAACACCGACTACGTATAAAAATATCTAAGACTTGTACAAATCATGTACATAAAGGTGAATCATCCGGCTTCCTTCTGCTGGTCTCCGACACGAACCCTTTTTGCTTGCGAATAACATGCTTACCTGAAACTAAATTAAAGGGTTTGGGGTGAGACGGGCGTCGCACTGAGTTCCACCTAACCTAACATGTAGGCGATCTCGGGAAAACTAGGATCGCCGACTGTCTATACTTAACCCCATGCAGGGTTACTGTCACTTTGTATAACTTAGCAATCAAGGGGAGATCTAGGATCGCTATCTCATAACTGACTTGTAACTTATCATATGCATAATCATAATACTTTCATCTTTAAGTTAGTAGGTTAGCGTGTAACACACAATCATTATCTTGGTTCGTTTTACGGAAGGGACCTGAGTGGAGTAACCCCGGATACACTCCCCTTCTACCGGTGAGACTCCTATCATATCAGGCTAACACCGGACTCCTCTTGTCGTTTTGTAGCTATCCTCGCGGATGGTAACTTCACTGTTTCGGCTCTATCCAAAACCCCATGTGTTCTAACTAGCGAGAACACAAGAGACACAACTTATCTTACGTGTGGACAACCCTCTCGGAGAAGTCCCATCCAACATAATCCGGAGCCTGCTGGACACGTTTAACTTAATCTTATTCGTATATATGTATACGTATGAGTCGTCATGAAGGTTCCCTGGCGGGCTGACCTATCCAGAATAAATCTGGAGCGTACCTGAGCCAAAACTCATCAACATATATATACACATTTGTCTGTATAAATTATGTATCATTAATTCTTGTAATATTTGTTCTGTCTGGTTAAGAGTTGTCTAAATTTCTAAATCCTTTATCATATGATATAATAAACCTTCACTCGATGTTAATACTTGTTCCTAAGAGTATAAATCCTTGTTTTCTTTCATCATAATTTAATTCAAATAGCAATAAGCCAATTAGTACGTTACATGTTTTGTTTAAGAAAAGGCTAGAATTTTGGACAACTTTGCCCAGCGAAGTGAGGTCTCGCCCAACGAACCTTCGCTCAGCGAAGTTAGGGAGGAACAAATGCCTTATTTCTCGCTCAGCGAACATTAGCTCGCTTAGCGAGCGTAGCAGAACACAGTTTCTGCAAAAACACGTTTTTATTCAAAATAATGGATTACTCAAGTGTCCACTACCTCCTATAACTTACCAATGACTTATTTTCACAGTATAATTCAGAGAAATTCAAGGATTGACACACTTAAGAACTTGCACTAACATTTGGGGAAAACTAAATTCATAAAGGCTTAATTAACTCCCTCAAACCCAAAGGGAGAGTCTAACTAAAGAGGAACTCACCAATAGATTTCTGGCCACTTCAATTCGCTCAAGCATCACAAAGCTCTTGCCATGCTCCATAAGCACTTATCCAAAACAGCTTATTCACAGCTTAATCACCTCTGCTTCTAACTTTTGCATTTCAACTTCAAACGTGTTTTCTGAGTTCGTTTATAATCCTAATTATATGAAATCTATATCCAAACTGAAGGAAATTGCGGGTAGAATCCAAAAATCCACTTCTTTTCTGTGCAACTTCGCTTGGCGAGGCTTCATGCTCGCTCAGCGAGCCTTCATAGCAAGAACCCAGATTTCTGCATAAATGCAGCTTCAGATCCCTTATTTCAAACTCGTCCCCAGACTTCAATACTTAATGAAAATTCACGAAACTAGTATCAAAACGTAGGTAATTTTGTTAGTTTTCCATAGAATCAAAAACCACTAGATTCGGAGTTACAGGGAGAGGAAGAAATCCCGATTGCATGTTGAATTTAACTTGAATTAGGTTAGGGTTAGATGGAGTGATGTGAGGGAGAGTGACACGTGAGGGAGAGGGAAGAGAGGAGGGAGGAGTTTTCTGTTTTGTGGATGGAACAAAATGAATGGAAAAATGGGAAAGTTTAGCTTATATACTCCTCATGTGGGAAAGTGTAACACCCATATAGAGATTGCCTAGAATCTCATACGAGTATTAAAATTTTGTACTGGATACATTAAATACAATACAGAAAGTTTGTTTATAGATAATACAATACATGAGTCGTTAATACAATCCGAAATCTGATACAAAACATCCTTAGTAATTTACATCATAATACATCATCCATGTACAAACATTCATATAATAAAAGCAGCACGATCAATCCAAAGCTTTCTCTTTACCTTTGCGTCGTGCTTCCTGTGGACCTGCACCAGAAGGAAAGGGATGAGACATAACGTCTCAGTGAGCTCCGGCCCTACCTACTATTGGCAACCGCGGGGAAACCTAGGGTCGCCGTGCCTACTCTTGGCAATCTCGGGGATTCCTAGGATCGTCGTCTTTCTCTACATAATTCGCGATCAAGGGATAAACTAAGATCGCTATAAATCTTTATCATAGGATGAACTTATGTTTAAATCTCATACTCAGTGATCTGGGGACATCCTACGATCACTTTATGTTCGTTGGACCTACTTTGTCTTATTTCCCAATAGAATAAATGTGCTTATTCATCTTTCATAACATTAAGTTAGAAGTTAGCGTTGAACATACATTGCTTATCTTGGTTCATTTTACGGAGTGCATCCGGGTGGAGTAACCCCGAAGTACATCTCCTCTCTACCGGTGAAATTCCTATCGAATCAGGCTAACACCGGACTCCTCTTGTCGTCGTGTGGTCATCCTTGCGGAATAACGCGTCCCACTAGCGTGAACATCCTATGTCCCACTAGCGTGAACAACAGAAGACACGACTTAATTAATAATCTTAACTTACGCGTATACCTCCCGTGTCCCACTAGCGTGAACGACGGAAGATGCGAATTAACATTCTTTCCACAATAGTCTTAACTTATGTATGAACCTTTCGTGTCCCACTAGCGTGAACAACGAAGGCCACGACTTAATATCTTAATAAATCTTCTATGTGTGGCTATCCTCGCGGATACTTCACCGTTCCAGCTCACCGGAACCCCCTGTGTTCTGACTAGCGAGAAAACATGAGACACATTAATCCTCTAAAGTTAAACGTATTAGTCTATTCATTGCATAACCATTGCATTCCCTAAGGGATAGATCTTCTAATACTTAATGATGACATGTTTCTATTGAGTCTAAAGCATTATTAGACAGCCTGGAGGTGCAAAACACAGAAAAACATCAAGATCCTGAAACAGTGGCATCGTGACACGATTTGGGAATCGTGTCACGATTTTCTACCCAGAATTGGTGGTAGGTTCTGTCCATGAAATCGTGACACGGTTGCAAAATCGTGACACGATTTTGCGTGCAGTTAGACATCACAGAAAAACTCCAAAACGTGATTTTCCACCATTCTTGGCTTATCTAAGCATACCCAGGCATCATAACAGCTTAAGGAATGAATTTCTAATGCATATTGATAGTTTACAACATGATTGATTAAGGAATTACAATCAAAAGGGGATTAGGGCACTAAATTGCAAACTTGCTCAAAATACTAAAAACACTCAAACTTACTCAAAGCGGGTTCTAAAACCCTGTGGAGCTCACCTTAAACCTCGATTGGTGCTTGCCAAATTCTGAATTCCAAAACCCTAGCTTCAATCTAACACTTCTCTTGATTCTTCCTTGTCTCTCCTTTTACTTTCTCTTGTTCTAAACTTTCCAAAAACAAGCTTGCTAGCAAGAATTCTCACAAGAATTGGATGGAGAATTGATGGGTTGCTGAGAGGGTGAGGAGGTCGAGTTTGTAGAGAGAGGGAGGAGAGAAATCAGACTTGTGTTAGAGAGAGAAAGGTGGGAGGAAAATGAAGAAAATATCTTGACCTCCATCTTAAATAATCTTTCCTTCCCAAATTACAAAATTGCCATTGCTTTCGTTTTAATCCTCTATTACTGATAACAGTTACATCTAAGCGGGATATTACAGAAAGACTTAAATGCCCTTCCTTAAATCGAAGCCTTATAATTCTCGTGCATTCTTAATTCTCAGTCGATTAATACCACATCTTGTTAAAAATAATACGTGGGATATTACAGTATGGTTGTACACTTATTGAGTACCTCTGGTACTCCTTGCGTTCTTGTATGTTCTTTACTCGGTTTCTCTGCGCCCGTGGCTTTTTTTTACCTCTGAGTCACCTCTTATTTTCTTTACTTCTTATATTCTATTACTAATATTTGAAGGAGATTCCCATTAAACTCTAACAAAGTTAATTAACACCAAATCAACAAAATTATATATATTCGGACAGCCATGCTAAGCATGTGTAAGAATTTTTTATATTTTCCACAATTTTGGTAAAATTATAAATAAGTTGTTTTTATATACATCTGAGATCGCTCAATCACACGTCGTGGTAAGTAAATCGCTTCCATGGTCGACCTCCCAGAGACAACCAAATTGGTTATCAACAATTTGAGTTTCTTTTCTTAATCTCCGTTCAATCACTCTTATCCATAACTTTATGATATGACTCGTAGGTTTAATTTCCCTATAATTTGAACAATGTTTTATATCTCCCTTATTCTTATAGGTTGGAATTAAAGCATTTTTCCTCCACTCATCCAATATTCGCTTTAAACTCATAATTTCGTTAAAAAATTTGGTGAGCCACACATTGCCGCTTTATAACTACCTTGTGATCTTGAATACGACAATAGTAGTTATAGTTTTGATCCTCATCTCAAACGTCTAGCCTGTTTAATACACTTAACTTGAAATAACTACCATATATAAATGATGTCACCTAAATAGGCTAGGATGAATGTGGTGAGAATATTCTTGTTAGAATATAAAGGTAAAAAATATAAAAAGTTACAAAAACCAATTTGGAGTAACATTAAATGTCAAATGCATGAGAAAGCTTGGTTCATTTCAAGGTGCCACGTGCCAACATTTCTTGTGAGGTTTGCATTTTTCATAAATACATTTTAGAGAAACTCTCAAATATATATAGATTATAGATGTTGTAGATTATAGATTACACATACCTCATTGTTTATTACATTGTAATATGAAATTTTTATCGTTCACTAAAATTCCCTTCAACATTAAAATATTTTGAATAGAAGTTCATTCTTGCCTTAAAAGATACACCGGCCTTAGTTCAGTAATAGCATCAACTACGGTGTCTTTTATGTCTTTTCTTTCCAAATTTAACTGAAACTCCAACTCACGGTTATTTCACAAAAAAAATGCTATAATTAAATTTTGACATCATTCCAATTACATTAGCTAACATAAGTAAAAAACACCACATAATCCAACTCATACTTGTTTAAAAATTTCAAGCCAGAATATAATTAAGTTGTCTTATCAATTTACAGCCAATAAAAAATGTCATAAATGTTTTACATATATGAAGATGTTTTTGTCTTCTTCAACCGTTTGTTCTTATCAAGTGTTTGTGTTTGCATTTGTTGCATGCACAAACACAAGAAAGAAACATTTTTTTCGTGTCCATCAATTGGTTGAGTAAAATACATATACACACACATAATGTCTCATGATAAACCCTCCGAAGTTTGTTTCAAGAATAATAGAACGGTTGGTTCTTTAGGAGTGTGGATTGGTGATAATCCATTAGACTTTGTGCTCCCTATCACATTGTGCCAACTTATCTTATATTTCATGTTTTCTCGAGTGCTTTATCGTCTCCTAAGGCCTCTACAAACACCCAGATTCATATGTTGTGTCCTTGTAAGTTTTGATTACCCTTTAATATAAACCTTCTAGTTAGTTTCTTCTCCTCTATTGAATTTAGTTGTCTTCTTCAACAATAAAAATAAAAACAAGGAAAAAGAATTCATGTATTTTTATTAGTACGTATCTTAAGAAACTCAAGGATATTTAACTTGTAATATTAAAATGCACAGGGAGGTGTTTTGTTAGGGCCAACATTTTTAGGGCGCAATGATACATTGTTCACAACTTTATATCCCTTGAAACAAGCTACGTTCTTAACATCATTGGCGAAAATAGGCGCTGCATATTTTGTCTTCATTTATGCATTGACATTAGATGTAACAACGACCTTAAAAGGAACCAAACGTTGTTGGAGGTTTGGTGTAATTCCCTTCTTGTCATCTTATATTTCTACATCAATTCTCTTGACTATGTATACACCAAATGGTACTGATAAAACAGGCTCAGTATATTCAATCCCAAACGTCTTCACGGTTACTAGTTTTGCCGTTGTTTCTGAAGCTTTGACAGAACTCAACCTTATGAGTACGGAGCTAGGACAAATTGCTTTATCTTCAGCAATGATCAGTGAAATAATGCAATGGGTTACAATAACACTACAACTACAAGTCAAATCTATTAAATTTGTTAATATCTTATTTGCGCTCATTGCCTTGGGTTTATGTGTCGTATATATTTTATCCTTCTTTTTCATTGTAAGACCAGTGGCAAAGTATATCATTCAAAGAACACCAATTGGAAAACCTGTGAATGAAATGTATGTTATCTTTGTACTTTTGGGTGTTCTAGTTATGGTAGCTATTAGCGACGCGATTGGTTTACATTTTGTTATAGGACCTATTCTTTTTGGTTTGGTAATGCCTAATGGACCTCCCTTGGCAACAACAATAGTAGAGAAAAGTGAACTAATCATCCAAGAATTTCTTATGCCATTTTTCTTCTTATACATTGGCATAACCACAAATTTAAAAGGAATTACCAAACATTGGAAGGTGGCTATTGTATTTCAGGGTATCTTATTTGTTGGGTTCTTGGCAAAGGTGCTTGCATGCGTCTTTGTTGCACCAACATATAATATGAGGCGCAAACATGGCTTGGTGCTTGGCCTTATATTAAACATCAAGGGCATCATGGAACTAATATTTTTTGCTAGACAAAGAAATACCAAGGTACCTACTATTCTTTCATGTTTACTTAAAATATATAGTCTTTCTTGTATTTGACTTCATCATATACACACAAGGTTTTAGAAAAGGTTTTTCTTCCGCAATATAAATTGTGGCCATAGTTTTAAGTTGCAGTCTACAATTGCAATTGTGGCTGCACCATGAAAGTTTTATAGGTTTTTGCAGTGGTATCATAATTACAATTGCTATCGTATCGACCTTAATATCAAGGTTTGCAAGATAACCACAACAATTACAACTGCATTTGACTACAATCTTAAATAATGTGACCATGACAATCAATTAAATTTACAACGATTTTTCATTAACTATTTTTGTAGGTTATTAATGATGAAGTATACAGCCAGATGGTTCTATATGTGGTGGTGATGACCGGGGTATGCATACCTTTGATAAAAAACATGTATAAGCATGGCTCTCGCGTGACAATAGTAAAAAGTATACATGAATGGGGAGTGAGGACGATCCAAAACACTCCTGAAAATTCAGAGTTCAACATTATTTGTTGCATGCACAATGATGGAAACGTGCATAGCATGATCAGTTTGTTAGAGGTTTGTAACCCAACACAAAAAAGCCCTTTATGCCTCCATGTCATTCATCTCACAGAGTTATTAGGAAAAAGCACACCAATTCTTCTTCCTATAAATATGAAAAACAAAAAAAACTTGTCCATCCATTACCCTAGCAGCAATCACATTTTACGTGCTTTTGAGAATTACTCCAAAAATTCAAAAGGTCCCGTCACAATTCATTCATATATTAATGTTTCCCCTTACAATAGCATGCATGAAGCCATTTGTAACCTCGCCGAAGATAAATCAGTTCCTTTGCTCATCATTCCATTTCATGAAAATGATCAAAGTACGTGTAGTGACATTGTTACCTCAATTCGTGACCTCAACATTAATTTTCAAGCTCGTGCTCAATGTACAGTGGGGATATTAGTGGATAGATACTCACGAATAAGTATGAGTACGACTAAATTGTCGTTTAATGTTGCGATTTTCTTCATCGGTGGACAAGACGACAGAGAAGCATTGGCATTGGGTATTAGAATGTTGGACCGTCCAAATACGAGTGTCACATTATTTTGTTTCATCGTTCATAACAATGAAAACGATATTAATAGTTCAGGTGATGTTAAATTCAAAATTGATGATGAAGATGAAAAATTAGAGAATATGTTGGATGAGAGTTTGATAGATGAGTTTAAGGGTAAGAAATTAAATATTGATAATGTTGTTTGTCATGAAATTGTGGTTGAGGGTTATACACAGTTGTTGGAAGCACTTCGAGGTTTAGGTAATGAAAACTATGATCTTGTTATGGTGGGTAA
This sequence comes from Medicago ruthenica, assembly GCA_018208015.1. Classification (NCBI taxonomy): domain Eukaryota; kingdom Viridiplantae; phylum Streptophyta; class Magnoliopsida; order Fabales; family Fabaceae; genus Medicago; species Medicago ruthenica. Next base: position 58,684,598 of record CM031373.1, read on the forward strand.
GAGGCATAATATTGGAAATTTGACTGATGAAGAAATGACAAATTTTATGGAAAATGCAAATTTGTTAGGTGTTTTTGGAGAAATGTTGTCCTCTACTGAGTTTTCTAATGGGAAAGTTCCTATATTGGTGATACAATGTGGTGAGAAAAGGGTAAACCAGTTTGGGAAGTTACACTCTCGTGTTAATGATTTGTCACATAGAAAAAAACTCTCATATTAATGCATTATTTTAGTTGTGGTCCATGGTGTTGTGTTGGCTTGAAATTAATATCATAACTCCGCAAAATTTGTTTGTCCATTTTGAATTTTTGAGGAGGGAGGTGAGGGATAAGAAGCTGTGAAAGGGATGGTTGATAATTTGGCATGCTACTCTTTGGATGATTTAAAAATTTAGAAATGACATAATTTTCAATATTGGTAGCAAGGAGATTGATGAAATTATAGAGGAGATTAAGGTGGTGTTTTGGCATTGGAGTTTGAAAAGATTAAGATCTCATCTTGTTTAATGGTGTTTGAGACACTTTCTTGGTTATGGGTGTTTTTAAGTTTTTTCCTCCGTGGTGCAGTTTTACACCTTTGGAGTTTATCTTAGGTGGTAATTTAGCCTTTTGGGTGGGTGGCCGCATATTTATGGTGCCTCTTGTATTTTGTCTGATGTACCATTTCGTACTGTTGGTGTGATTGTGGTTTATCGGTTTAAAAAAAACTAGACCGTCAACATGTGCGACACAGGGGTTGTGGTTATTATATATTATAGTAAATAAATATTTGTACACCGACACTAAAAATAATAAAGTAACAATAAAAACAATATTCTAATTTATAATATTAACCTATCTTTAAGAATAATAATATGAAAACAATTATTATTCATTTGTTTTAATAAAATACAATTAAATAAGGGCAGTTGTAGTACCACAATTTTGTCCGGGTAAATTAAAATATTCACAAAAAAGGAGTAATGATATGATTATTTTCTAATGTTTTTCATCATTTTTTATTTCCTTAAAAAATCATAAAAATTGATCAAGATATGCACTAAGAGCATTAACTTTTTTAAATGCTAATATTGTGAGATTGTGAGGGTTATATGAAAGTGAAACTGAGAAAAAAAAATAAAAGGGGTAGTAATGAGTGAGGAGAATAGTTCCAATAAAGATTAGCTCCAATATGTATCTTGCCTTGTTGGTAGCCTATGGTTGCCTCATTCATGCTCTCACTTGAATACAAAATGTAACTACATAACATCATGTTTTGGAGCATTTAAATTTTGAAACTGAAAATGCAGAATAAAGACATCAATAAAAAAGGCCACCAATGTAATTTTGAAACGGAAATTATAGTAATCAAAATAAAAAAAAAAGTAACCGCTCTAATATTTTGAGTTTGAGAACTCATTGAAAGCTAATCATTTAAAAGCAGTAATATAAAAAAAAATAACCGCTTACAATGGCTAATCATTAAAAAATTGTACGTTACAAATTTAATTCACCATCTTATGCTTTCAAATCTCTCTTTTTCCGTTATTGATATGATTTGCAATGTAAATAATCCCTTTTGATTCTCTTTTTCAAAATTCAGTCTCAATTGCATATGTTATTCTTTTAGATTAAAATTGGTAATAAAAAAAGTAATCGCGGCTAATCATTGAAAAATATGTGGTTTAGTTATGAGAAAGTAATTGCATATGCAAATTGCTTATAACCACATCAACATATAGAAGAAATGTTATGAGAAATTGCAAATTGCTTCAAACACCTGCAATATTAAATGATTAAAAAAGACAACCAATATTAGATGCATGTATGCTAATTAAACAACCAAAGACCAGTTTATAAGCCCTCAAATCAAATATAGACACCAATTACCATAACTCCTAATCATATTGCAATGTGTACCATGTATCATATTGCAATGTATATTCGGTACATACACATCTATAATGCCAAAATTGTGTAGTGCAAGCACATCATATGGTTGTGAATAGAGAACAAAAACAATTGATGTGCACCACCAAAGCTCTATATTTATAATGGTGAAGTAGAGAGATGTGAGATAAGAGTGGGAGGGCAATATTGGAATGAGGTGACAAAAATGGAGGGCAAAATAGTCATTTTAGGCAATTAGGATTGGGAATAGGGTTTGCACACTATTCTCCATTTTATTATAACTAGACGTCAACCCGTGCATCGCACGGGTTTTATAGAGTTTCGTATATAAGTATCAATTTTTTTATATTATTATTTGTCACAATCATTAAATGTATTATATATATAACATTTAAATAAAACTATTACTGATGAAATCAAATTAGAATAATTTTCAATATCATAAATCAAGTTACATTCATTTTGAGAAATGAGTAAATAACTAAATCGGTATCTAGCTCACAGGTCCTCGCCAAAACAGATCCAACCCATTTCTTTCAATGTTTTTTTTATCATTAACCCAAAAAATTTAAGATATATACTTTATAATGACTTCAACTAAATCATGAATAATTGACATGTTATAAATTTTGTCATCAAAAGACATAGCTCAGTTGTTTCGATCAAATCCTCAATAGTCATCCTCAGTGTCTGAACCAAATCAACAGATATAGACAGTGTAGTTCAAGGTATGTCTCGTCGAGTCTCATATTATAAGTAATATAAGGGGTTAAGGCACTGCATTATACACATAGCGCACGAAATTTTTTTACTGACTTTATTTTGTCGTTAACACTTGCCACAATTTATAATCAGCAACATCAATTCAACATTCAACATCATTTAGGTTCCTTTTTGACATACAAGGGGTTTGATTAGTTTTTTCAAATCCAAATAATTGTTGCCTCTTACACAAATAATAACCGTTGCGTCACCCAAAAAAAACTTGGCAGGAGTAAATTTTGAAAGATAAATTACACCAAAAGTGTTGCTTTTACATGTAGTTATAGACAAAGTTGATGCTCAGACCAGCAATAGAGTTTGTCATTGTTGTATACAAAGAAAATGGTAACATAAATTTATGTAATGAAAGTAACACAATTTAATTTAATGCATTGTGAATAAATTGTAAGTTGGTATATATATATATATATATATATATATATATATATATATATAGTAAATCAAATACAAAAGTGGTTTCACTTTGAATGTCTTGACAATCGCAAAAGCAAAACATGATATGTTTGAACCATCAATAGCCATGGTGAAGAAAACATCATAATCATAGAAAATTCAATTTTGTTCCACTCGGTATTTAACTTAATAATTAAGGAAATGGCATCCCATATTAAGCTTCATCCATAAAGACAAAGAATGAGATTGAGAAAAAGAATGAAATATAAGAGAGAAGAATTAATGAATGAAAATCAACAAAATCCATATCACTGGCTTACCAAAATATTTCAGACCTTTTGACAATATTCAGCACCACTTCTTTTCTTGTGGTAGTAATCCATCTTTCTTTTCGCCCATTTTCCATATTTTTTTGTCATTTCAAGTGCAGAAAAAGAAAGACATAAGAAGAGTTTATGAATTAGAGATCAATGATTTGTTTGAAGAGAGAAAATGAAAAACTCCTAGATTTAGTATATCAAAAAGATATGTCAAAAAGAAAAAGAATAAAAAAATTAAGAATCAAAATGAAAAAGAGTGTTACCGGTGTGATTTGTTGTGGCAGTTCCTCTCCTCTCGTGATTCCTCTATTACAATTGCTCATTTGAACATAAATACCAAACCTGCAGCACAACAGCAGTTAAGTAAACCGCTTACAGTGTGTGTGTGTGTGTGTGTGTGTGTGTGTGTGTGTGTTAGAATGTGGGAAAAAGATAAGTGGCTTAGTGGTAGAAAGTGAGTTGCCCCAGCAAATTCTCTTTGGCTGAATATGTGTATAGACAACAAATAGTTAGACATCATAAACATTAATGGTGTAGTGGTTAAGCATTGAATTGACGCAATCTTGTACCTGGTTCGATTCCTTGTAGGAGTTTTTTCATAATTTTTTTTCAGAACTAAAAATTAGGGTTAGGTCAAAACTACTTAACATTTAGTATAATAAAGAAGATAAAGATAGATATTATTTTAGTTTTTTTTAGTATTTTTGTTGGTTTATGATTTGATTGACTTTAGTTTTTAATTTTTGTTTTTTTATTCATTACTTTGTTAAGATAGAAAAAGTTCGATGTTGATAGACTCATATTCTTCCCTCTCTCGTCAGTCGTCCCTCTGTTATAACACTTGAAAGAGCTAGAGAAATCCACCAATGTGACATTTTAGCAACCTACACCCAAGCAAGACATCGGTCTTGAATTATTTTGGCTTAATTGTTTTTAATTTGGTCTCATAACTCTAAATTTTTTCCGTTTGGTCCCTCAAATATACATCCGTTAATCAATTTCGTCCACTTCTGTTAACTTTAACCACAAATGTGTAAGATGCACCAACATTATAAGTGGTCCATCGTAGACCTTATTAGATTTTTTAATCTGATTTTTGTTTTAAAAGACAATCATTTGATAATACAGGTTTATTATATTTTATTGTACATCGCCAACATCTAATTTTTTTCTTACATTTCTTCATCTTTTTCCCTCCTCTTCTTCATTTTCATCGTAATCTTCATACACATTCATCTATCTTCTTCTTTAAATCCAGAAAATCAAAAAACCTACCCAGTGATGTAACTGCGTGTAAGAAGGTACTCATCAAGCTTCTTCAACCCAGATTCAGCTTTAAGGTTATAGAATGTGACTGCCATTTTTTTCTTCTACTTCACAAAACACATAGCATAACAACGATTAACATAAATCGCCAAAAAAAAAAAATCAATTTTTTACATTGAAATCAATCACTGCAACTAAATTAAAAACTCAAATTAGGAAGATAAGCTAAAACAATGATTAAGCAAAAACCCATTAACACAAATTACATCAATCTTTTTACTTGAAATCAATAAATAATGAAAAAGCCTTAAAAAAACACAGATTCAGGAAGATATATTACTGATTTATGCTAAAAATTGACTATTGTTAACATCGAATTTAGGGCTTTGTAAATATAAATTGAAGAAGAAGAGATCGATTGAATGACTTTACCTGAGTTGAGAGAGGCGAGGAGATTGAAGGCAAAGAGTAGCAACGAGATGCAACGTGAGAGTGAATTGAAAAAGTGTTTTGTTTTATGTATAGGTTGAGAAGCGTTGGTTTCTTTAGGCTTAATTTTTCTGGATTTTCTGGATTTAATTTTTTGATTTTTTCAATTTGGGATTTTTTCTGGAACGTTTATGAATATTATGATGAAAATGAAGAAGATTAAGAAATGTAAGAAAAAATTAGATGTTGGCGATGTACAATAAGATATAATAAACTTGCATTATCAAACGGCTCTCTTTTAAAACAAAAGATCAGACGGTTAAAGTTAAAAAATTTAATAAGGTCTACGATGGACAATTTATAATGTTGGTGCATCTTACACATTTGTGGTTAAAGTTAACAGAAGTGGACCAAATTGACTAACAGATGTATATTTGAGGGACCAAACGGAAAAAATTTAGAGTTATGAGACCAAATTGAAAACAACAAATAAGTTAGAGGACCAAATGTTCAATTAAGCCAATTATTTTTATCAATTGACAATGCACATGATCAAAATTTAAATATGCATAGCCTTTATCCCAGGAAAGTCCAACTCATTCAGCCCAAAACCAACAAGAGATACCAAAGGGACTTCAGAACTTGAACAAAGAAGTTGAGCTTACAAGAAATTAAAAATCACAAGATGGTTTCTCATTTGTGTAGGTTGTTGGGTTATGAGCTGGTATTTCATTTGTGTGGGTTGGGTCAGAATACGGTTTCTCATTTGTGTAGGTTGTTGGGTTATGAGCTGGTATTTCATTTGTGTGGGTTGGGTCAGAAGATGGTTTCTCATTTGTGTAGGGCCTTGGGTTATGAGCTGGCTTATCATTTGTGTAGGTTGGGTAGGTTGGGTTAGGGCTGGGTGTTTCCAAATACACATCAGCATAATTGAAGCCCTTATGCTGTCTTACAAACTCATGGACATCTTTGTCACAGCCCAACTGTCTAAGCCCACCAGATAGGCCTTTTTTTGGGAGTACATACCAAAATCTAGTTGATTCAGGGTACCCTATCAATTCTACAAATTTACTTAAATCTAAAGTGTTAATCTCATCCATATCCCAAACACCATCACCTTCATATACCTCCCCATTTAAATATGCATCTACAGGGTCAGAGGTGAAATATCCCTTGTAGTGGAATCTGATCTTTATCATATTCTCAGATGGCCTAGTTGTATTGAAATCATGCATAAATGACAAAATCATACTTTACAAAAAATTTCATACTTTACAGAAAATCATCTATTGAAATCATGCATAAATGACAAAATCATACTTTACAAAAAATTTCATACTTTACAGAAAATCATCTATTGAAATCATGCATAAATGACAAAATCATACTTTACAAAAAATTTCATACTTTACAGAAAATCATCTATTGAAATCATGCATAAATTTCATACTTTACAGAAAATCATCTATTGAAATCACACTTTACAAAATCACACTTACTCTGGCGTCCAAGCTTTATGCGTGTTTCCATCATCCTCCTTCGCACACACATCGTTCTTCTTCGCCATCGTTTCTGTCTTCTTCGTCTTTCCACATTTGTTCTTCGCCATTGTTTCCTTCATCTTCACCTTTCCATTGTTGTCCTTTGCCATCGAAATTACGGTTTTTTTCGTTTCGTTTCAGAAGGTGATTTAAGAACAAAACCTATCAGAAGGGGTTTCGTTCAGAACGTGAAATGGTGGGTTGCGATTAGGGTTTCGATTCAAAAGATGAAATGGTGAGTTGCGATTAGGGTAGGGTTTCGTTTCAAAAGATGAAATGGTGAGTTGCGATTAGATTAGGGTTTCGTTTGGGAGAAGAAGAGGAGAAGATGAAAAGGTGATTTGCGAACAGCCATGGGAGAGAAGAGGAGCGGTACGAGTTTGTGTGTTTTTTGGAAGTCACGTGCCACTCAATTCACAGCCTAACATATGTGGAATTTTCATTTTTTAAAAATACCAATTACACACATGGCAAGGACACATCAGCAAAACTACACACATGGCAAGGACACATCAGCAAAATTCAACAAAATCAGAAAGGGGGCTACAAAATCAGAAAGGGGGTAAATGATAGGGTGCAAAATCGCTCAAAAAAAAACATGGGGTGCAAAATCGCACAATTGGCAAAATATAGGGGGGAAAAGTGGAATTAAGCCTTCAATTTATGAGACTAAATAGTTACTAAAAAAAGACTAAACAGTTAATACAAATTCCGTATCACAAATTATTCGAGCATATTAGAAGAATATGAAATTCAATCACAGTACCATAAATCTTGTTTCTAAAGATTTCTACAAACAATATATCGTATTCTTTTTTTAGGGTTAAATAATGTTTTCACCATTATTTGAACGAGTTTTGGTTTATCCTATAAAATATATTTTTTTAGATTCATCCTTGACATTCAAAGATTCCATCGAAATCAACCATGATGTCATATGACAGTCAACTTAGACATGACACGCTGACTGGATAAATTCTTTTAATTTTTATTTTTTTAATGTTCATGTGTCATTTTTATTATTAAATAAATTAAAAAATATACAAAAATAAAATTAAAACAAAATCTTTTTTATTTTCCCTCTCTCTTTTCTTCATCATCCATGCCACCAAGATCTTCATCTCTCCCATTCAACATCATCCCTACCACCATCATCTTCTTCTCTCTCATTCAATATCATCATCAACAAACACAAACCCATGATTTTTTTTATAAGTCAATAGAATTTAAAAAAAATATAATAAACAATTTTGGAGACGCAACAAACACAACAATAACAACAATTCATCAACTTTCCATATGATCTTCTTCCCTCCATCAACACACAGCACATCATCTAAAAAAATGGAAACATGGCACAAAACATTTCATTCGAAACCATTATTTTCCTTTTTCCTCTTCATCCTATAATCATTATTTTCAACCAAATCTCAAATCCCTAAATTCATTGCTGAAAAACATCATCAAAATGAAATCCTTAAAACTCTCTCTTCATCTAATTTATCAAACCCAGAAATTGAAATATTCAAACACCAAAATCATCATCACCCAAAATTGCTATAACACACATTTCGAAAATTTGGGATTTGCTATCATAATTTGGGGAGGAAACAGAGAGATAGACAAGAGAAAAGAAGTGAAGGAGGAAGAGAAAATGATGGAGGAAGAAAAAAGAGAGAAAAAGAATAGGAAGGAGAAAGGGAAGAGGAGAAGGATCAGAGAGAAAAGAGTTGATGAAGTTTTTTTTAATGTTTTTAATTGTTTAAATTAAGTTTTTAATTAAAATAGTTTCAAATAGAATAAAAAACTAGAAAATAATTAAAATATTCCAACTCAGCATGTCAACTCAACAATTTTATACAGTCAGCTTGCCACGTAAGCACATTTGCACAATAGATGGGATTACGGTTGAAATCGAAAGAATATTTGAATGGTAAGGGGGAATCTAAAAAAAATATTTTTCAGGGGTAAACCAAAACTCGCCCAAATGGCATGGGGTAAACATTATTTAACCTTTTTTTCTAACAAGCCAATATATCATATTCTTAAAGGTGGGTCTTTCAAATAGAAATGAGCAGATTATTAAAAGTACAGTCTTCATCAGCTTAACTCAATTGGTATGGACAATGCATTGTATTATGTAGGGGTCGAAGTTCAAATTCCGAACACCCCACTAATTCACATGTAAGAGGTAAATTTTTAACCACTAGACTATTTGACAAAAAAAGAGTATTAAAAGTACAATTAAAACAATATTGCTTACTTTGGTGAGATATTACTAGCAAACTATTTATCACATACACGTCAAAACGAATGCGTATCTAGTTTCCAACACATATCGATATCCAACACTTACACATGTGGTTACACTTAATTACTTGTATTTTTGAAATTATTACCTGTATCTAATTGTCTCGTGTTTATGTTTGTGATTTAATGTGAAGGGATGGCAAGGAAAGAGTTAGATTTAATGCGAAGGGGTAACAAATAAAGCTATGTAAGATAAGCCCTAAGATTTCATAAAGGAACAAACATAACAAATAGAAAATGAATGAGTAATTTAACATATAAGGCGGAGAATCAAACATGACAAAGGGGCGGGGTAGAGACGAGTTTTACTTTCTCCGTCCCCATCCTCGACTCCCAAATACTTACTGCCAAATTATAGTGGCATATGTTTTCCAAACTTACAAATTAAATCATTATTATAGTAGGTATAACAAATAGAGACACCATATGTATTAAAAACTTCCAATATATTTGTAACATAAACTATAGGAAAAATTTATATAACATCAATTGATCTACTCGGGCTTGTGACTATTAAGATGGTATCTTAGGTTGAAACCACTTAACCTTACATCCTTATTTCTAAACCCGATTAATCTCTAAATAAAAAGGAAATAAAAACAGAGGAAAATTCATTAAACATAAAAGCTTCCCAAATTCAGGAAGGCAAAAATCAACTTCCAAACTAAATAAAAATTAAGACCCTTATTACTAGGCTTGATAAATTCATGAGATTTTAATTATCCTAACAGACAGGCAGGTCCTGTGGAGGTGATTGTATTGATTGCAATTTCCCAACTCCATCCTCTACCAATAGGATAGTAGCCAAACCCCAACCAATATGAACATCCAAGTGACAATGCAGAATCCAAGCACCTATAGTACACACAACATTAGTAATAATTCTAAAAGTACTAGTCTCATGAAACAATAACGTAATTCTCTCCCCTGAATAGTAAACTTGTAAAACAATATTAATTATCAACAAATTTAATGTCACAATTGACTTTCTTAATTCACGTGATTTATATTGATCTTATATTTAGTGACCGAAGTAGTATAAATTTGGAAGAAAAAAATTACCTGGGTTATCCGCAACAAACCGGATAACTGCCCAACCGTTGACAGGTACAGCAACTGTATTTCTCATAGGTGGATCAACAAGGTTGAATTTTGAAGTATCTTTCTTAGCATCAAAATTTCCAAACCCTTCAGCAACAATGTAGAAATCATACCCATGAAGGTGAACTGGGTGATTCTCAGGAGTAACAATACTTGTATCTTGCAACACAATCTGCACCCTTGATCCAAACTTCAACTTGTAAGCTTTAGTCCCGGGAACAGGTTGCCAGAGCGAACGGCTCACATTACCAGTGTAATCGAATTTCACGGGCGGTTTTGCAGGAAAATCAGTGGTAAAAACTCCAGGGATTCCATGGTAATGAGCCTGCAAAATGGAAATATTGTTCGGAAGAGTAAAAGAGACATTGTTCATGCTAGCAGTGAAGCGTGTTCCTTTAATAGGACCCTGACATCTTCTCTGTCTGAAATTTTTCGGGCAATTGTTGAGTCCTAAACCAATTGTGAAGAAGAGATTTTCATCAATTTCTGTCGGGACTTCAGCTTTTCTCAGACTAAAAAAGCTTGTACTGAATTTAGTAACTATGTTGGTGTCATTGTAAGAAGGGAGTGGTGGCATGATTGGTTTTGTTTTGATTGAATTGTGGTATTGGAGAATGGCTGTGGTTGTGGTGTTATCGAATGGTGCGTTTTGGGCGGATTGATAGGCACGTGCGGCTATGTAGTAACGAGAAGGTGGTTGGTTTGCGTGTACTAAGACATCTGTGGTTTGGCCTGGTCCTAACATGAGGATGTTGGTGGTGAAGGGTTTAAGGTAAGAGGCATCGGCGCCAACCACGGTTAATTTGTGGTTGGCGATTGTGAAGAAAAGTGGTTGGTTAAGTGCTGCATTGATCACTCTCACTAGGTTTGTTTCCCCGGAATGTATTGGAATAATTGTTGTGCCTGCATTTTCAATCATTCATGTCAAAATAACAAAATTATTCATATATTTGATTGAGATTTATTGTTGAAAATGTGTGACATAGTTGGAACATAGAATGATTTGGAGAGAGAGAGAGAGAGAGAGAAACCATGGCAACAGCGAGAGAGGGGAAGTTAAGGCCCCTGTTTCCGTTTCCTTAATTAACTTATACTTTTTTTTAAGTTTAACAATGCGTGTCATATTTTTATTGGTTGGGTGTAAGAATAATGTGTTGGGTGAGAGTTCACACAAGAATTTCTCAACATAGTCATTGATCTTAATTGTCTGATTGAAAATCAACTGTAAAGATTCATAAATCAATCGATCTCAAATTAAAGATTGAAATCAATTGTTGTGTGTAACTATGTAATTCTGGTTTTGTTTTTTCTGAAAAATAATTATGTGATTATGTTATTGAATTTAATCTGAATTCGATAATTTAATCTGCTTTTGTTGGTTTTGCTCGGTTAATTTGGTTTGCTTTGATTTTTTTTTTTAGTTTGCTTTGATTTAGAAAAATGATAGCTTTTTCTATGATTTAAAATTTTGGTTAAAGAAATTGTTTGGCTATCAAAATTAAATAATTTTAACTTAAAAATAAAAGAAAAAACAAATGGTCCCATCATAATAGACCCTGTACCAAAAAAAGGAACTCCATCGACCATTTGTTTGATAAAATCATTGAAATATCTTTTAATAATTTCATATAATTATATGAGCTCTAGGGTCTTTGTTTTCTTCTCTAAAGCATTTCACTTTTATGATAATTTCCTGTTTTATTATGTCAAATCTTTTCAAAATTTTATTTATTAAACAGGACATATGATGCATGTTTAATGTAATCATCAAAATTCTTAACAAAAAACTTGTAATCATAAAACTAAGAAAGTATGAATTACCTTTGGTAGAGCACTTGTAAAGGTCACCAGGTTGACCATTGATAGTGTATGCATCAGATATATTTGGTGCTGCTCCAGTTCTTTGGGCCTCCCTCACAACATCTACGGGATTTCCATCCCACCATTCCCCTAATCATCATTATTTTCACCGCTAATTAATTTGTCGCCATCATAAACATAATCTTTGTCTAAAAAGTAAAAAAATAGAGGAAAAATGTATGGTCCTTTTGCATCTATATTCCACCTGTCACAACAACCTATGGAAACAATGACAATGACTTAGATATAGACACAGAACCCCCAACGCTGACGTGTTAACACCGTCAACAATAACAATAATAAGGGTCATGCTAACTTGTGTCTTAATAAAAGCACAAGTTAAGAAGTTAAAAATGGAATTAAAAGACAAACTTAATTTTGAAAAGAAAACTCTTGAAACTTTTAAGGTATTAAATGCACAATTTCTAAGAAAAAAAAACTTATATATTTGGTTTTTTAACCTGTGTCCTAAAGGTACAAGATAACATTTTGCTAATAATAATAATTGAATGCGGTCATATGTACTATCGGTCATACATCGGATGCATCTTCGATAGACGTTGGTGCTATAGAAATTACAACTAACTTGTTTCTTGTCTCCATGTTTTCATCAAATGTTATCATCGTAACAAAGGGGCAATTAGTACTAATTAGTGTAATTAATTACCTAAAAGAATGGGTGTCTCGCGGTTTGGCTTAGGGAAAGGGTAGGGCTCTCCTTCCCTAGGACGAATGATTAAAGCACCATAAACAGTGGCCCTTAGCCATGAGCTATGAGCATGCCACCAAAGTGTCCCTTCTTGCCCATTAACAGTGAAACGGTAGGTGTAACTCCCTCCAGGACGAATGGGACATTGAGTCACAAATTCAGGACCATCTGCCCATCCTGTCCTCATTTGTCGAACACCATGCCTAAACACACATACAATAAACATTAATCATTGATTGATCAAACAAATTCCTCTTCAAAATGTTAGTTTACCAAGTGAAATTAGAGGCAGAAAATAAAATTCATCTTCAATTTTAGTGTTTAACAATCAACAAGAAGGGTGTTTATGGGTTGGACTGTGTCTGTATGGTCAAACTCATTATCCGTCACAATGAAATTTTATTGATTCGAGTTAGGTAAAAAAAGAAGTAGATGCAATTTTTTTTGTCAAACTCATTCCAAAGCAACCCGATCGAGTTTGTTTGGATTCGACCATCAGAACAAAAGAATCATTTTTTAATAAATTTATATAAATAATGACATTCTATTTTATAAAAATTACAATACCGAGATTAAATTTTATTATAATTTAATTAAAATTTTAACACTTGAATTAAATTAAAATACTTTTAGATCAATTCATAAAAATTTAAAATTACATTAACGAAAATAGAATATTTTTTAAGAGACTGGGTTCGCGGATTTAAAATTATAAATCCATATCCCGAACCAAATAACTTTAAATTTGATCTAGTTGGCTTCGATTCAACCCAAACTATCAAAAACTTGAACCAATTATTTCGGATTAGGTTGGGTAATCAGGTTGATCAGTGCAGCCATGAACACCACTACTTAAAAACTTATATATATTTGATTTCTTTAATTAAGTCTCTAAATTTTTTTTGGTAGTTTCATTTTTCTAGTCAATTGAAAGTCCACTCTCAATTATATATTTATTTTAACCGTGATAAAGGAAAAATAAAGACACATAATAAAACTTTCATTTCATGCATGTACACCACTACTATGCTGTTTGTGTGTATAGGACTATATATATGATGTATCTTCAATAAGTTGTGGTAAGGAAATGAAGTTAAAATGCTAGCCTAAGAAATAATTGTTTAGTACCAATGAATGGTGACATTGTAACGAGCTTTGTTAGTGACTTTGACAACCAAAGTGTCTCCATTGTTGATTTCTAGAGTTGGACCGGGGTATTGCCCATTCACGGTTATGGTGTTGTGTGTTTTGCACAGCCTCTTCACTGGAGTTGCTTCAACCTATATATATATTCAATTACAAAATAGAATAATAAGCGCATGAATATATCATAAGAGTTTAATTTTTATATACCGTCACTGTAAAAAGATTGATAAGTTAGTGTAAAAAGATTGATAAGTCAGTGTAAAAAGTTTTGCACTATCAACAAATTACAATCATTTATATGTGTGTGATCATAGACGGACTTAAGTTTAAAGTCAAACAATCTTTATTATCATACAATTATGATTGATAGTGTAAAACAATTTTATACTGAGAGTGTATATAAATTAAATCCATGTTAGAATAGAAAGAAAAAAAACGAGAAATAGAGTAGGTCCAATGATATAAAGAAATAAAATTATCAGAGAACTTACAACAAACTCATGCTCGTGAGTTTTGGGATTTGCTAAAGTCAATGCGAAAGAGGAGAGAACAAAAATAGCTATGAAGATGGATGAGTATTTGGAATTGGTTTTAACACTCTCCATCTCTTAGCAAGCAATGAGTACTACCTTAGTGTCAATGTGAAGTTAAGGTTGCAATGCAAATAAGAGTGAGAGAGAGTGCTTTTTATAGGAGAGATTAGATGAGAGAGATTATGTCGTTTAAGGTTGGCACAAATTATATTTGGTTGAGTTCAAAGTCATAAACAAATTAAGTAACTTAGTTCTACCCCATATGATAGTTTGTTGCACCCACTAGTTAATCAAGTTCATAAATGCTTGCTTCATAAGTCTTCATTTAGAGGTTGAATTTTGAAAAGCATAACTATATATTTTCAGACTTTGTTTACCAATCAAGATGGTTTTTTTTAATATATAGGTCAAATTCTTTTTAACTCGAATTATTGGTCACGTGACATATTACTAAGTAAATTCCCATATTTTATTTCTTCCATTTTCTTATAGTATCATTTTTAATTGCAAAAGTTTAACATTCCAAAAAGACCGAACCAAAAATGCAAAGTACAAAGGTCAAAGGTTATCTTGTATATTTAATTTTTATTCTTTGCAAGTTGTGCAAGTTATATGGAACTTCTATAAGAGAATATAATATGGTGAGGCCAGCTTGATTAACTGTTACCCATCACCTGCAGAAAACAACATATAATTAATTTATTTAGTGCAAACCGTTAAACAAATAGACGACTTTCTTTTGATTTAATTCTTGTGACATTTGGATAAGAGGGTTTTTTTAATTGTAGTTAAAGAGTTTATGTAACAGAAGATCTAGTGCCACTTTTGCATTAGTCCAACTTGAGTACGTTTTCCTTGTTTGAATTAAATTAATGGCTTTAAGTCGTCCAGTCGTTTGATGAAAAGGAATTGACTTTAGAATTTAGAAAAGTATGATAGATGAAGGTCTAAAACACATCTTCTTTTGTTTGACATGTATATACACACAACCTTCTCATTTTTCTTATAAGCAAATATTTTATTAATGTGGGTATAAAGGATATTTGAAACTCATTACCCGTTGTATTTAGTATTAAATACTTTGAAGACAAACAAGTGGGTTCAACCACCAATCCGAATATTGTGAAAAGAAAAAAAAATCCAAAGTTTTTGTATTACTACGCTGCATATAAAACAAGATCGAGAAATATGCTTAATTCGATCAATTACCGTCAAAGAATAGTCAATTTGAGTGTTAAAAAAACATTATTCCGATCTAACCTAATACACAAAGTCGTTGTCAATCACAAGAGATGAGACACACTTTTCCTTTTTGTGCCTTTACACATGTTGAAAAGTAGAAAATCCTTCACCTCCACCTAAAATTTGAACATCCATACATTTGAAAATCATGTTCTACACCTCCGATGTCTTAGGACACGACGCAAACAAATGACTAGCAGATTCTATGTCACTAAGACACTTGTTAACTGTACAAAAGTAAGTATAATTTTTATATCGTTCCACAGGGATTATTGCGATATCATAAACCGTTCAACGTCGATTATCGTCTTAAGTTAGGGTTTAATCTTTTTCATTACTAACACTACTCGACATTAAAAGCATTATAAATAAAACGTAGAGTAATAAGGCATAAAAGGTGTTAGGATTAAAGTTCATCAATCAAACGTCGATTGTATTCGATTGATCATAAATATGGATTCTAGCTTTTTCTTATATACGACATTATCACGTATTACTCGACAACGTCATTCGTGTCCAAATGACGTCGTGAGATCGATCGTATCGTTTAATCGACGATTTCTCAATCTATTAAACGATTCGAAAGCTTTACGATCCAATACTTAATGTAATTATCAAAACCAAATTCCATTTCTAGAATTTCTTATTTTGATAGAATATTATTCTAAACCTAGATTTAAAAGTATTTTTCAACATCATTTAAATCGAATATAAGAGTGGAAAACAAGAACAAATTCAATGATATATAAAAATGCTAGAATCATATATTTAAAATATCAAAAGTTTACAACTAAGAGTGATTGATTACCTAATAATCCCAACAAAGGAGATTAGTTGATCATTCTCATGATAACTATGCAAAAGTAGAAAGGAAGATGGAGAATATGCTAAGGCTTGATTTCTCAAAGCTTCTTAGTGTAATCTTCACTTGAATTCCTTTTGCTCTATGAAGTTTGCCTCCTTTTATGCCTATTCTCTCTCTAGAAATTAAAGATTTCAAGCTCTGGAAATTATAAAAACTGGTATTCAACTGATTTCATCAAAAAATGAGCTTAAAAAGCTTTTATATTTCTGAGATTTTGCACGCTCGCTACAAGCGACCAGCCTGTCGCTGTAGCGAGGAAGTTTTCTTGGCCAATGGGAGAGCTCCACGTCATCACATAGCATTAAACCGTCCTTGGTCGCTGTAGCGACGAGATCTGTCGCTACAAGCGATGGATCCTGCAAAATTCCCTGCCTAAGCTCGCTTGAAGCGTCCAGTCCATCGCTTGAAGCGATGAACTCTCAATTTTCCCTGCCTAGGCTCGCTTGTAGCGAGGAATCTGGCGCTGGTAGCGATGAAGTCCTGAAATTCCCTGCCTATCCTCGCTTGTAGCGATGAGTCTTGCGCTTGTAGCGATGGCTTTAACAAAACTTCATAGTTTCTTGCTCCAATCAGGTCCAAGCATGAAATTCCTGCATAATTACATGGGGTAAGACTTAGGATCACAAATATTGCATTTTAACCACAAATATGAGCTTATCCTAAGATAACTTGTAAAACAAGTTACATAAGTGCCTTAAAATATATCAAAAGATAACTACTTTTAGGCACTTATCAACACTACACACAACATTCTTAATGTACATCCATTATTACACATTTACTCCACATTTCTATTTAGTTGGTAGTCTATCTTGTACACAACCTTCCGATTTAACATCAACATGAATGCGGCAACACTTTTATCCACATATCATTTTTCTTTTCCTATTCTTTTCTCTTGATTAGATAAAGAATGACAAAACATTAAATAAAATAATTATAAATGAATGATAAAATTGAAAATAATATAAAGAAAAAAACTGGTACCAAAAATTGGTATATCTTCACATATGTAAAGAAAATTCAATTGTTTGATTGGGTAGAGTGAGAAAAGTACAAATAAAGATATGAAAATAACAGATAAAACTGAGAAAAAATACTACACAAAAAGTTGGTATTCTCTTTATATATTAGTACAGATACATATATTATTTTGAAAAGTCAAATATTTGATTGAGTAATGAAGTGTAACATTGTAAATTAAATGGTTTAAGTGAATGATAAAATTGAACGAAAAAGAGTTAAACAAAAACTTGATATTTCTTTTGGTAGTGGGAATGCATTGAACTTGTACTTATGCCCCAGGTACACGGTTCGATTCCCACGGAAGGCAAAAACTCCACATGGGGGGTGGAGAAGGTTGTGAGTACATCTCGGTCCTTGAAAGATAGGGAGGCCAACCCGTAAGGGAGCCAGCCGGATGTTACAGTCATAGAGTCACGACTTTCTTTTAATTAACATATTCTTATTATTCTTACATATATATATATATATATATATATAACTTGTAATCTTACGTGTGGACAACCCTCTCGGAGAAGTATCATCCGGCATAATCCCGAGTCTTCAGTCCTTTTATAGAAGGATAGCCCTTTCGGAGAAATCCCATCCGGCATAATCCGGAGTCTGCTGAACACGTATAAACTTTATAATATAATTCTTGACTTTATTACTCTTATGTATATCTGATACATTACTCTATACTTATGCATATCTAATGCATTCATCAAGTATTTAATCATGTAATACTTAACCTATAATAAGGTTTTATGCTTATCGTTCTCATAAGCCACTTACTTGTTTGGAAATCCAAACCCTTAAGCTTATCTGAAGCTTTGAATGTTGTAACATTCCTTGTGCTTTCGCACACTTAAATGAGTACAATCTTTATTCTTGATACCTATTATAGATTTTAGACATATCGTTGTCATATGTCATACTTAGGGGTTAATTATCTCATCTATAATAATTCTCGTTCCTCTTACCTTTACCCTTTGTACCTCTAATACATTGCCTAGTCCTTGTTCACTTATACTCTCCTTGTTGGAAGCCTTTCGGATATGTTAAAATAGTGTTCCTTGAGAAAAATAGGGTTTAGATGTTGTACATGGCACTTGGATAGTTGGTACATTTATAAAAGAGTAAAAAAAACGAATGTTGTCAACTTAGCAGAGCAAAGTCTAACTTCGCAGAGCAAAGTCTAGCTTCGCAGAGCAAAGTCTAGGCGAAGTGGTTCAGACTCAACTTCGCAGAGCAAAGTCCAACTTCGCCGAGCCACCATGACAGGACAGAAAAGGTTCAAAACGTGATTTTTCCACCATTTTAATTTATCCAAGCTTACCCAAGCTTCCCAACAGCATTAGGAATGAATTTTAACTACAAATTGATGACTTAAAACATGGATAAACAAGGATTGGCAATGCATGAAAGGTCTAGGGCACAAATTATCAAACTTTCTAAAACAAGGGATTTTCACCCAAGCTTACCCAAAGTGCAATAGTTGTGATTCTCATCCTTTGCCAAGTTGCCCAACCCTTGTCTGACAATCTCCTGAGCTGGTACAAGCCGAGCATCTGCACTCCATTCAACGTCTCCCTGAAGAACTTCATCACGAACCTCTTGCTTACCTGAAAACCTGCACAAGAAGGATTGGGATGAGACATAATGTCTCAGTGAGCTCCAGCCCAACCTACTGTTGGCAAGCACGGGGAAACCTAGGGTCGCCATGCACTACCCTGTTGGCAATCTTGGGGATACCTATGATCGTCATCATTCTCTACATATTTCGCGATCAAGGGAAAAACTAGGATCGCTATATTTCTTTATCTTATGCTGAACTTATTCATAATCTCATAACTAGTGATCGGGGGATGTCCTATGATCACTTTCTGATATCTGATGACTACTTTGTCATTTCTCTTCGTATAATATATATACATATTCATCTTTCTTATAACATAAAGTTAGAAGTTAACGTGTAACACACAATAATTATCTTGGTTCATTTTACGGAGTGCATCCGGGTGGAGTAACCCCGAAGTACATCTCCCATCATACCGGTGAAATTCCTATCATATCAGGCTAACATCGTACTCTTCTTATCGTCGTGCATGACTTACATAAAAACAATGCATGTCCACTACTAACGGGGAACCTCGACTCCATTACTAACGGGGAGCCTGAGAATCACAACTTAACTTATCTTTTGCCGTGTAGGACTTACATCCGAAGAACGCCTAACCACTACTAACGAGGTACCTTAACTCCACTACTAGCGGGGAGTCATAGAGTCACGACTTTCTTTTAATTAACATATTCTTAATATTCTTATATATATATATATATATATATATATATATATATATATATATATATATATATATATATATATATAACTTGTAATCTTACGTGTGGACAACACTCTCGGAGAAGTCCCATCCGGCATAATCCGGAGCCTGCTGGCCACGTTAACATAGTCTTATAAACTTACGTGTGGATAGCCCTTTCCTAGAAATCTCATCCGGCATAATCCGGAGTCTGCTGAACATGTATAAACTTTATAATATAATTCTTGACTTTATTACTCTTATGTATATCTGATACATTACTCTATACTTATGAATATCTAATGCATTCATCAAGTATTTGATCATGTAATACTTAACCTATAATAAGGTTTTATGCTTATCGTTCTCATAAGCCACTTACTTGTTTGGAAATCCAAACCCTTAAGTTTATCTGAAGCTTTGAATGTTGTAACATTCCTTGTGCTTTCACACACTTAAATGAGTACAATCTTTATTCTTGATACCTATTATAGGTGTTAGACATATCGTTGTCATATGTCATACTTAGGGGTTAATTATCCCATCTGTAATAATTCCCGTTCCTCCTACCTTTACCCTTTGTACCTCTAATACATTGCCTAGTCCTTGTTCACTTATACTCTCCTTGTTGGAAGCCTTTCAGATATGTTAAAATAGTGTTCCTTGAGAAAAATAGGGTTTAGATGTTGTACATGGCACTTGGACAGTTGGTACATTTATAAAAGAGTCAAAAAAAACGAATGATGTCAACTTAGCAGAGCAAAGTCTAACTTCGCAAAGCAAAGTCTAGGCGAAGTGGTTCAGACTCAACTTCGCAGAGCAAAGTCCAACTTCGCAGAGCCACCATGACAGGACAGAAAAGGTTCAAAATGTGATTTTTCCACCATTTTAACTTATCCAAGCTTACCCAAGCTTCCCAACAGCATTAGGAATGAATTTTAACTACAAATTGATGACTTAAAACATGGATAAACAAGGATTGGCATGCATCAAGGTCTAGGGCACAAATTATCAAACTTTCTAAAACAAGGGATTTTCACCCAAACTTACCCAAAGTGGGTTCTAATCTAAAGGAACTCACCTAGCAATAGTTGTGATTCTGATCCTTTGCCAAGTTGCCCAACCCTAGCTTCAATCTTTCTTTCCTTCCTAGATTCCTCCTTAGCTTCCTCTTGTTCTAAGTTTTCCCAAAAGAGCTTGCTTATGCTCCAAGAGTTTTGGAAAGAAAATTAATGGATGATGTAAAGATGAGGATGGGCGTGAGTCTTAAAAAGAGGGAGGGGAAGTTTTCAGCTTTGTAGAGAGAGAATGGAGAGGAGAAAAATGAAATGAAAATATCTTGGCCTCTCCCATATAAAGCCTTTCCATCCCAATTTACAATTTTGCCCTTACTTACTCTTAATTCCTCTGATACTGATAAAAGTTATGTCTAAGCGGAATATTACAAAAGCCTACCATCAGGCAACGGATCCTCTCCACCTCAATGAAGACACATAATGACCCGACGGCTCATAATGGCGATCATTGAGGGCATTCATGGGGCCATTCATAACGGCTTCCCACCATGACCACACAACGGCCTCCTCGACCCTATATAAGCAGCTCTTGACAAGCTCACAAGGTATGTATCTCTCTATGTTTCACCCCACTCTTGCTCATACACTGACTTAGGCGTCGGAGCACTTGCATGTACAACACCCCCTTCTCCTCAACGGGGTTGCGGCGAGCACATCCTCGGAGCACCGCCATCAACGGTCGGAGCACCCACTTCCGTCGATCCACCACCACTGTGAGTATCTTTATCCTCCTCGGATAAATTCTTCTGTTTATTCTGAACATAGAGGGAGAGAATAAACAGAATGTAATTTTAAGAGAAAGAAGAGAGAAGAGATATCTATTTAATATTTTTAAGGAGAGATATCTATTAATTAATAAAATTCAAAATACTCCTATCAGTTTTTTATAAAAAAAAATAAATAAAAAAATAGATACCTATGGACTGGGAACGCACTTGTGCCCGACATAGCGGTCATATTTTTTATTCGATTGCATGTGCTTCCCAGGGGGATGTCCCAAAAAAAATGTTATTGTAGTGACCTCAAGTAAAAGGTTTACGCGCTTGTGTCAGAACGATCGACCCTCAAAAAGTGAATTCAAATTTCTGAGGGTATATATGAGGTTACCCCTCTGAAATTTAAATTTCAAAAGAATAAATACTTTTGCTCAAAATTTACGATGACTATACCAATAAGAAACGCCATTATTGTTTATTTTTTTAAACAAATTAAATATAATTCAACTTACCAAGGGATATATGCCTTAGAAATAATTTTTTACGTAGGGGATTGCGGCCCTCAGAAAAACTTAAAGGAAAATAAGACTTTTTTTGTAGTGTGTATATATTAATTATTTTAAAAAAAAAATTAATAGAAGGGTAATATGATAAACTAATTAAGTAGTTTAAATAAAGGATAAAATTCAAAGAAAAAAAATACTACACAACAATGTGGTTTTTAGTTTATATGTACATAAATTCATATATTTGATTGGGTAAAGAATTAGTCATATCCACAGTTTTACAGCACAACGCATATTTTATTGCCTAGTCCAATCGAAATAACAACAAGTAGAACCCAGTCATATCCACGGTTTTACTTAGTGAAGTATGTTACTATTTTTTACAGAATATTAAAAATATAAATGAGTTGTGTATACGGCAAACCGTTGAGGGACGTCAGCTGCGTTAAACTTTTAGAAAGAGTTTATCATTCAAATCTCACAGTTCGAGAGACTAACTTATACAGTTGTGTATGGAGGATATTCGGTTTACACTAAAAAATTGTAAAAGGATGTGTATTTTTTTTTTGTGTATATATGGGGTCGTGTTTAACTACTCCTTATTGCACTCAGCTGCCCCCACTGCCTTTTTATTTTGTTATTGGTTATTGAATAAAAAAAATTGAGTGTACGAGGATTTTAATCGTGAAGAATCAAATGTGAAATTTTATGAGAGATAAATTGTTAAATCATTAGTTGTGATATACACATAAAAAGATATATTTGATACTTGTTGATAAAAATATTAAGAATTTCAAAATATAAAAAGACGTCGAGAGTTATAGTTGTAGATATTGTGGTGTCTTCAATTTTTCAAATATTTTTAAACTGGTGGTATAAAGTGAAATGAAGTGAAATATAATAAAATAGGTTATTCAAATTTAAATGGATACTATCTCATTCCACTCTATTTCACTCTACTACATAATTAATTCAAATATACCATTTAGTTAGAAAATTGAAATTTTTTTTGCTTAATGATAATTGTATTATTATTTTCCTTCAAAAAAAAGATAATTGTATTATTATTTATCACTTATAATAATAAACTTTCATATAAATATTTGTAGTATATAATAGGTTTAAATATATAAATTGTCCCTGTAATTTGGCATGTTTTTTGTTTTCGTCCCTGTAACTTTTTTTTTTCAAAACCGACCCTAGAAGTTGTAAATGTTTTGCTTTTCGTCCCTCCCGTTAGCTTCTGTTACAAAAACGTACACGTAGTTAACGGAGGATGATAAGGTAGTGGCTGAAGTGGCAGACGACGCTGACGTGGCAAACTAGATAATGCATGAGTCACACAGGGAGAGGGACCAAAACCAAAAAATGAGAAGTTGAAAAATTCAAATTTAAAAATAACAATTCTTCCACCGTCTTCTTTCCTCCTCATCTTCTCCATAATCATCCTTATTTTAATAATCTTGCCTAGAAAAATTAAAACTCAAAATCATTAAAAAAAACTTCAAAATCAAATTACAAAACATAAAAAATCTGAAATTAATAAAATCAAATTTCACTAAGTTGATTAGTCTCGTTTAGAAGCTTTTCCCAAATTTTAGAAAGAAGCTTTCACCCAAAAATGATGAATCTCATTCAAAATGAAATAACCAGATCTAATTCATCCTTCATCGTTCTCATTCAAAATCTCGTTTTCTAAGGCAAACAACACAAGATCTGAAACATCACTATCACCAGCAACGCGAATCGAGTCTTTTAGGGGGTTTATCGTTCTTGTTTCTAGGTTAATTAATTCGTCGTCTTTTGTGTTTCTGGGTTAATTAATTTGTTTTTTGTGTTTCTGGGTTAATTAATTTGTTTTTTGTAATTGCTGGATTTTTTGGGTTAACGGGGAATATTTGATTTCTAGTCTTTTGTTAATTATGGTTTGTTGCTGATGGATTTCGTTTTTTGGTTTTGGTCTCTCTCCCTGTGTGACTCATAACTCAGTTTATCACGTCAGGGTCGTATGCCACGTCAGCCACTATCACATCATCCTCCGTTAGCCACGTGTACGTTTTTGTAACATAAGCTAACGGGAGGGACGAAAAGCAAAACGTTAGAACTTACAGGGTCAGTTTTAAAAGGAAAAAAAACATGGACGAAAACCAAAAACACGTCAAATTACATAAACGATTTACATATTTAACCCTATATAACATTGCAACTAGTACTCAAACTCAAAAAAACTCAATTTAGATCCATCGGTTAATGTGTTACACAACTCACTCACCTAAGTACTTATTAACTGAGATATTCTTTATTGTGGAATGTGGATGATGTTGGGCTAGTAAGTTTGATCGATTAAGTTTGCTGAAAGTAAAAAACAACTGAATGTGAAAAGTTGACTTTAAAAAGGTGTAACAAAGTATTATATTAAGAAATTTTTTAGTATGGTTTGATTGCATCAAACAAGAATTTAGTTAGAGATACTTATGAAAAATATAGCTTACGTATAAAATTAGGTGGCCTGTCCAATATAGTTTAATTTTATGCATGGATGAGAATTACACGCACAAGCATTGCATTTCATGTTTCAAAGATACGTACTTGGAATATGTTTTTATTTTATTTTATTTTTTTTGTGACAAAATTGGAATATGTTTTTTTGAGTTCATATAGATATGTACCTGGAATTGGATGTACACGCCACGCATCATTTAATAATTTTGACGGATATCTTTAGGTGATTTTTCTTTTTGGTGAACAACTTTAATTAGGTGATATAAGGATTTTGAATTTCGTTTTTCAAATGGTTGAAACACATAAGGATTTTAAATCTAAAAACTGTTGAAATATGAGGATGTGGTTTCCTAATAATTGTGTTAAATATTTGATTTCCCTAAATTGTTTCTTTTCGGAATCCAAAGCAATTTAATAAATATCATCATACAAAATACACTCGTATGCACTTTTGTGTTTTATTTTTGTTGAACAAATGGCATCCATGAAGTTTTGTTGGTATATGTATCTTTGATCTCACCTTTCAATGTCATGTCATATTTTTATATTGATTTATTTTAAATAAATTCAAATAACATACAAATTTTATTTATAAGGTATCAATATCAAACAAAACTTCAAGATACTTAAAAATTTACCTTTATTTTCACTTTTTTTTTCTTATGTGTCTACTTATGGTATAAAATAATCTAACTAATGTAGGTCAGTAATAAAATACTTTTGATCTGGAGTGGTCTTAGATCGATGATATGAGAGACGATGGTAAGGTTGAGGACGTTGACATCTCTTCGAAGAATGTAGTGTACCTGCAAACATTTTGATGATCAAGTCAGTGATTGGTCTGGAGTGTGATGTTCTAAGGTTTAGAGAATCGAAACTTTTCGAATCAACACTCTTAAAAGTAGTCATAGTTAATCAGGCAATAAAAAGCATTAAACATAAATTATAGTGAACAAACACAAGTCTCAAATCGCATTAGATATGACTCAAAGATTACATAGTTCAAATAGTACCATAACGGTTCATCATTAAATTTTAATCTAACGATTTAGCTACTCATGATAGCGAATAACCCCATAAGCAAAGGGTTAAAAAGCAATACATTCCATACTGATGACAAGGGTCTTCAATCGTGTTGCCAATTGTTGAAAATCACCACCTTTGATCACTTGAATCGCTCAGTGTTCCTTTGCTCTGCCAAATTTTGGAACACTTGCATCTGGCTAAAGTTTTGAGTAAGAAGGAAAATTTCTAGACTCGTGCATGCCTCCGTCGCACTGCACATTGTACTCATTAATGTGTGTTGGCCTCTTTCTGATTGGTCTGTACGCACGTCTTGAAATTCTCTATTCATTACAATACATGTGTGTCGCGTGTTATGTCACACACATGGTCAAGTAGTGAAATTGACTTTAGGCTTCATTTCTCAACTCTCATGCAGAAACAACCTTTTGACTTAGTATTTGAACTTGGGTTAAAATTTCCTTAAGTTGTATGGACTTCATTTCTTCACTGTGAGTAATCTTCATTCCTCCATAACATCCACAAAGCACCATCTAATCGAATCAACCTAAAGGTTAACACCAAACAGACATTGACTACCTACAGAGTTGTCTTATTAGGAAAATACAATGACTTACAGCGATTATTTTCAATACAAAATAGACTTTTCTCAAATTATCAGTAACTCAACTAGAAACCTCTAAAATCCTCAAATAAAATGGCAAAAGGACTCTGTAAAACACTATAATACATGTTATGACAAAGAGTCGGCGATGATTATGACAAAGAACAAGATTTAACATGAGCTTTGGATGTTTGAAGACATTAACATACACTCCTTCCGTCCCAAAATAATTGAGCCATTTGCAAAAAAAAAATCCCAAAATAATTGACTCATTTCACTTTTCAATGCAATATTAATTACTTTTAATTAATATTACTTTCAATGCAATATTCGATTATAACTCTAGTTAATAATACTTTCAACAAGGTTGGATATTCATCTTTTTTTGGAAATTATGGTTTTACATCTAATATTAATGTTGAACTTTAGGCTATCCCTCACAGACTCGATCTAGCATCAACCTAGGGCTACAGAGAGATAATTTGTGAATATGATTCTCTTTATGCCCTGAATTTCATCAAAGTGAGAGTTTTGCATACTCAGCCTCATGGTGCAATTGTTGATTACATTAGGTCCATGTTGTATATGGATTAAACCACTGTTCTTGTTCACACCTTGCAAGAATGAAATTTTTGTGCCAATTGGTGGCAAAATTTGGAGCTGCTAGCTCTCAGTAATGAGATTAAAGTTTTGCATGGTTATCCTCTTTTTTGTCTAATACATGCTTAGTTGATGCCATAGGAGTTTCTTTCTCTAGACCTTAGTATTTTTTTTGTTTGTGTTCTTTTCCTTTCTTGTTGATGAAAAAAATACCTTCTCATGCTTCTCTCTCTTTATCTCTCTCACTCTCTCTCTCTCTCTCTCTCTCTCTCTCTCTCTCTCTCTCTCTCTCTCTCTCTCTATATATATATATATATATATATATATATATATATATATATATATATTGTTGCAGTAAGCCCTAATAACCAATCTGTCCAATCCGTGTTGATTGAATTTGGCTTTGTATCATGACTTCTGAAATTTCTGGCAAGACCTGATTCTGAACGTAAAACAGAGTACAAATTCTGGTGCAGTAAAACAGAGTACGCAAAACAGTAGTTCAGAAGCAAAATAATAACAGACAGAAATAACAGACTGAAAGTAAAAGGCACAGGTGATTTGTTAACCCAGTTCGGTGACAAACACACCTACATCTGGAGGCTACCAAGTCAGGAAGGAAATCCACTAGCGTAGTCCTAGTTCTAAGTTCTCAGCAAACTCCTAGTTTACAACTTATCACCTAGCAACTACTCGTATTGACTTCAACATAGGAACTCCTAGACCTAAGATCCCATCTCACTTCCCTCAGTCAATCACTGCCCCAGTGATATCAGACTCTAATAACAATCAAAGTAGGAGACACACTCCAAAGACACAAAAAATCACTCTTGCTTAAAAGCTTCAAGTGAACTACAATTACAACTCAATAAAACAAACCAACTCTAAACAATAGAGTTGTATACAAAAATAGAGCACACAGCTCACAGACTCAAAACCTAAGAATAATCTCTCAATGATAACTTTGGTTGAGTTGATTTTCTTCAATAGCAGCGTCCTCTATTTATAGTCTTCAGCAGCAACAAATAAATGAACCAAATTTTCTTCAAAGATATATTTCCAAAATTCTTTAGAAACATATAGAAGCAAATATTCTTCAGAAATATATTTTCCAAAGATCTCTTTGAAAATATATTCACAAATAAAAGAAACCAATCTTCAGAAAATATCTCACGAAAATATTCTTCCTTCTAGAAACAAATGCAGCAAGGAGAATTCTTCAGACAAATCTTCAAAAGATCTCATGAGAAAATAAACAGCTCCAAGGCACGAAAAACAGGAGCACAGAAAACCAGCTTCTGAAGGTACTTCTGCATTCAGCTTCTGAAGGTTGCTTCTGCATCTGAAGTTCTGCGTCTGAACATTCAGCTTCTGAAGATTGCTTCTGCGTCTGAAGTATTGTTCAGCTTCTGAAGACCCAGCTTCTGAAGTACTGTTCAGCTTCTGAAGACTCAGCTTCTGAAGTATTGTTCAGCTTCTGAAGACCCAGCTTCTGAGGTACTGTTCAGCTTCTGAGGATCAGCTTCTGAAGACGCACATCTTGCTTGTATATTTGATTTTAACAAACATGAAGCCAACAACCAAATATCCAACAACTTCGATGTATATATTTATGAATATATAATAAGACGTTTCTTTATTGGTTTTGTTTTGATTCAAAATAATAAAGTCCCTAAAATAATTAGTTTGTTTAATGGAACATTAAGTATACTTAATCGTGAGAACTCATTAAACTAACTAAAGAACATTATTCTTAAAGTATTTGTAACCTATAAAATGTTGGTTACTACCTTACACTTATTCCCCATGTTTTATGAGATATTGAATGATTGCAAAGTCTATAACATCTAATTAATGACTATTCAGGAATTTAATTAGTTTTAATTGTTATTTAGTTAATTTGAACTAGTAATGCTTGCTATGGTTAGTTTTGTGGAACATGTGGAATACCAGGTGTAGCGATAAAAGAAAATACATCGATGAGAAGAATGTTGACGATGTAGGAAGATGCAGCTCTATGAAGGAGTCTGGAGGTGTATCATTCTAGGGCGACTAGTATTGGTCGTACATTCATACGAACTCTTGGATCCTTTGACTGTCGTTGCTTAGGGACGAAGTTCGATGAGTTCTCCAATGATTGTAGTACGAGGAATAAAAGAATATGTTGGATATCAAGAGGATAAGACAATGATGTATGCTAGGAGCAATTACCAAAGGGAACAGTTGTAGTGGTTGGACTTGTGCTAGTTCTTAGTTAGTTATAGTTTTGATTACTTGGGTGAGTGATGCAAAGAGCTCACCTCTTTCTATTTTGGAATGTAATCATATTTTAACTTTTAACTCCTCTATTAATTTAGCAATTATGTTTTCAACTATTTCTTCTTTACTTTCTGTTTTTGTGGTTAAGCTCATCATGAGATAAAACCCTTTAGTGGTTTAGACATGATGAGGTTGTGATTATATATGCATAATATTAAAGAGTTGAAGCTTCAAACTTCTTTTAAACAAACTATTTTAATGATAATATTTAAAAGTAAAACTTGATCCCTTTTACATTTATTTCCAAATTCCTTGAGACTAGAAGAAGATAGGAATGAAACTGTTTATTTAATATGACTTATGTCCCTGAGACCGAAAAGAGATGGGAACTAGAAAGACTGCTTGATATGAACATAGATATTTTAACGCGAAGGGCAAATATCTATCTAGATTTCTTGTCATAGTCAAAAGGCTCAGCCTCTCCATGAGAAGAGCTACTGAGACCTAACCTAAATTTGTGCATGCTAACTGCTGTGAAAATAGTGTACCCCGGAAGGGATGTTGCCACACACTTAGCGTGATGGTTTGGGCTGGAAAACCCCTAAGACCACATGGTTGTCACGAAGCTGTATAAAGTCATATCTCTCTATATCGTTGCAAAACCATGTCATAACTAATTCATTGTTCTAAATCGTGCTTTTATTCTTGAGATCTTTTAAGTGTTTTTAGTTGCTTTCCTAATTGTTAATGGTTTTAAACTTTATTTTTATTTTTGTGACACAAATGATTTATTTTACTTTTACGCAAACAAGTTTACCACTAGAGAGCTACAAAAAGCTATAGTGCCCTAGTCCATGTAGGTTCAATCTTTTTATACTATTACTTGAGACAATTTATGCTTGCACTAGTAAGACTCCTGAAAAATACAAAGTGTTTTTCAGAGCCAGCAGTAGTCAAGAACTTTACTATGAATTAGGATAGTAGTAAGGCATAGAAACTATATATTATGTGGGTAGACTGATGACCTCATCTCACGGGTCATGGACCAGCAAGGAAACATGAGTAACTATTTAGCTGTATTTGGGAGAGGAAAACTAGGGTGTTCTTTCTCTTAACTTAATCTTATATAGTATGGGCATTGACTAAATGGGCTCCTATTTTGGGTTGGACTAGCAAGGAAACAAAAGTAAGTATTTAGTTGTATAATTATGTCTATGGGTCGATCAGATTCGGCTTTCGTTGAGCCTGTCCACCCCACTCAAAACCGACCACAGTAAACCAAAGCTAACCATTTCAATTGACCAGCGTAACCAAGAACACCTGTGTAACTCGATCTGATGCGTTACAGTCCATATGGTCCAGACAATTTGGGTCAGATAACATTTTTTTTGCCCAACCCTACCTATTACTAAAAATAAAGTTGAAATATCGGTGGAAATTTAGTGACACAAATAATAAAATAAAAAATATTTTAATTTTGTCACTATAAATGGTAAAGACTCTGTTTCTTACTTTTTTTTTTGTCACTAAATATGAATGAGAAATTATTATTTTTAAATAAAAAGGAATGAATGAGAAATTTAATGACCAATTTTATTTTTTCTTCTCTAAATTTCATTGTTATTTCCACTTTGTTTTAGTAGTGTATGCATTTTATTTTACTTTTTAGGAGTAGTATATGCATGTTAACTTTTTTTTTTTCTTTTTGAGATAATGCATGTTAACTTGTTGAATAGGGAAAATGATCTAAAGTTAAATAAAATCTTCCACGAGTCAAATATGGTAGTCTATCATTTTCAATCTCTGTATTTAGCACGGGATGATGTGAATGGTTCCTCTAAAATAGTTAGTTATCTCAGGCCTTGATTTGCACCTATAAAGTGTAGTATAAAGAATTAATTGGTTGCTGCATGCCAGCAAGCATCTCAGTCGATGACGACAACTATCCAAAGCCACTAGATTTTATATATATTTTTTGGTTTTCAGAAAACCGTTAGGACTGTGAAAATGAAAGCATCTCAAACAAATTAGGATGAGTGGGACAATACAATTAATAAAGAAACCAAATTAAGATTTGATAGGTGAGCAAGAAATCAATACACTCATTGGATAAAGTTGGTAGAGTTTGTCACAGACTTTCTCACGTTCTTAAGAAGGGCTGAAATAGGATCAACATCACAACTTACAAGTATATGTTGTTAGAAATAATCAGGAAATTATTTAAAAAGTGATGCAACAAAATGAGAAGGAAGAAGAAAATTAAAAATTCCTTTTCTAACAGGAAAAATGAAAAAAAACAACTCCTTTTCAATATTTCTTTTATCTCTTTTGTTTTGATTTTTATATTTTTTTAACATGTTTTATTATTATTAAGGCTTAATTGTATGTTTGGTCACTTATGTTTATTTTAGGTTTCAAGTTGGTCCCTATTGTTTTAAAAGTTTCAATTTGGTCCAAAACATGTTCTAGGAGGTATTCTCGTCGTTTTCCATGCAATTTCAATTTTAATCTGAATGTGAACATAATTGGAGCTCAAATTTTAATAGAAAATCCTACTTCCATGTGTAAAAAATCAACTTGAAAGGGATCAACTTATGCTAACGTTGCAAACATAAGGGACCAACTTGAAAACATTTAAAACAAAAGGGACCAACATGAAACCTAAAATACACGTTTTGGACCAAATTGAAACTTTTAAAACATAAGGGACCAACTTGAAACCTAAAATAAACATAAGGGACCAAACATGCAATTAAGCCTATTATTAATTACAATTTTTATTTTTAAATATTTCCATAAAGTTGGCAATTCAACTTTCATTTGAAATATACCTCAAAAAAAAACTTTCATTTGAAATAGTTGTTTCACTTATTTAAATACAAGTGAAGTTTATTGATTATGATATAGGTAAACAAACTTTTTTTTTTCTTTTGTCAAATAGTTTAATAACTAAAAATCCGTCTTTAAGATGAACAGGTAGGTTGTCTGAGTTTGAACTTTGACCATGTATATATTATACATGTTTTTTATCAACTGAGTTAAGTTTACGGGACAAATAAATTAACAAACTTATACATACATTTCTTTTTTGTCAAAACTTATACATACATTTAATCATAATATTGATATATTGTAGAGCTAGTTTATGAATCAATATAATAATTTTCCATGAAATAAGATTAATTGCGTGTTTAGATTTTTTTTACACTTCAACGTATAACTTATTAGTCTCTTTAAAAAAAAAGTGCCACTTTTTGCCAAAACAATAAGTGAAACTTATTTTATATAAATAGGTAGCTCTATAAGGAGATTAATCCCGACTATATAGTGTCGTTTGTAAGGAGACAAGCAAATAGTGTAGCTCACAACATTGCTAGAGCTGCTCTATCTAATCCTAGCCCCCATGTCTTTTATGACGTTCCTACTAGCTTATATTATCTGATTATGAATGGAATGCAGTAATTTTGCTTTTGCTCAAAACAAAAAAAAGTAGCTCTATCTATGGGTTAAGGCGCATCAAAAATATTTAAGCACAAAGTACAAAATTCAAATAACCATAATAATTTACTACTATTTATCTATAAAAAATAAATAAGTAAATGTTCCAAAAATTAATATTTTTGTAACGAAAAATAGGAATAAAACAACAAAAGTTTCACTTCTAACTAATTATTATCTATAAAAAATAAATAAGTAACTAAGTGTTTAAAAGACTAATAATTGTTGTTGAAAACAATAATAAAATAACAAAAGTTTGACTTCTCACCAATAAGTTATTGGTTACATGTTTTCATGGTAGGTTAAAAGTGGACCTCTTGTCCTCTTTATTTAACAAACAAAAAGCTGGTCCGTACTTCTTATGTAACTTAAATTCCACCGCAAAATGTTTAATTTCACCCGAAAAAATTAGAGGCAAATCATAATTCCATCATGTTCTTCTGTCTCTAAACTTGGGCTTTCTTAAAGCTCACGCTCTCGAGTGAGGATGAGCAAATCTTGCTTGTTACCATTTCAAATGAAAAATATTTGACCATATTTAAATGTGAAAAAGACTAAAGAGAAGTAGATTAAATGATGAAAAATAATATAATTAAAAGTTTCTTTTACTTTTTTTCATTTGTATGTTTTTACTCAAATATTTTTTATTTTGAGCTGTGACAATGTAAGTTTTTATTTAAGGTTGTGATTGCAAGATTTGTTCGTAACAAAATATGTTTCCTTTAAGTAGTATGCATAAGATAATCTTTGACGAAGGATGGTTTGTACCGGCAAAGATTGTTTGGTTCTCCCATTTTATGAGATTGAGGTAGGAGAAGCCGTTGGATTGCACACCACGTTAGGATGGGTGGCGGACCTTCAGATTGATAACGTTGATTTTGTTCTTGATTCCAAGGTCATTGAGTATTTTCATACATGTAGAGGTGATATTACAAAATTTGGTTGTGCAATGCATGCATGTAAGCAATTGTACGTTCCAAATTTCTATTCAAAACTCGCGTGTCGAGTTTAGCCAGAGGCAAGCCAATAAGGTCGCTCACGCGTTAGCAAAAGTAGCCGCATTTTATGTTAGTTCCCACTTGTTTACTGGTGTATGGTTATGTATTTGTACTTTGATTGCCGATGAAATGAATTAACTTTGTTTCCCTATAAAAAAACACAAATCTTAATCATTTAGACACACATATAAAAAATATACTTCATTTAGTTATTTTAAAAATAAAGAAAAATAAATGATTCTTCTCTTTCTATCTTTTTTCTATTTGTATGAGTGCAGCCTAAATAGTTTAGATTTAGGCTTGTGATCCATAAAAGCCACAATAGATTCTAGGGATATTTCATTTTCAAAGCAATCACTCTATTTTTCACATACTCATTCCGTATAATTACGGTCGTATTTGTACAAAATATTGTTTCAAACACATTTAATTTTACTGTCTACTTTGTCCGTCTCAAAATAACTGATATATTTTTACAAAAAAAAAAATATTGTCCTAAAACAACTAGCATTTACATTTCAATACAACATTAATTTTTTTTTCTAATTGTATCATCTAGTTAATAATACTTGCATTACTCTCAATCCAACATTTTCTACTTTGCATTTATGGTAATTTATAAATACATCAATACATAATAAGGGTCTTTCAGTAGAATTGTTTATTCTATCTATTTTAGTTATTCATTTTTCTTAATATATATGAAATTATCAAATATGCAACTTCATTTGAACAAATGGAGTAATTGATATTACATGCACCATATGCACCATTATAATTCAATATCTTTTATTTTGAGTTTATGGTACGTAATATTAAATACGCAAATATACTTTTGATATATGTAATGTATAGAAGTATTGTTTTATCTTTTTTATTTATACATTTTTGTTCATCGAAGTAAAATAATCAAATAGACTGATTATTGTGGGACGTAGGGAATACACAATTTTTAAAGTATATTTATACATGTATAACTAATAAAAAGTAGTTAATGTGAATTTAAAATTTTAAAACAACAAATAAATAGAAACAAATGTTTCTCTCTAAAACATAGAAAATTAAAAAGTAACGAAGAGACTAAACATATCTGATAGTATTTCCCATTACATTTGAAATTTTCTCTATATTATTATAAGCATACATTGATATTTTTTTTTTGTTAGTATTATGTTTGTAATTTGAATATGATTTGCAACTATGTTTGTAGTTTGAATATGATATGCAATTGTGTTTATAGTTTGGCGAGTGGGAATAAATTTTTGATAAAGACAATCTAAGGAAAAGAAATATCAAGAACATTCTTTTTCTAACATTATTTCTATAATTCACTTTCTTATTGAGTGAAATACATAGCACTTTATGTAGGACTCGTGCTCAAAATATAAGATCCACATGAGTTTCATTTTATAAGAGAGTGCATGTTAAAAAAATATCAGAAAGAAGAAAAAAAAAAGCCTTCATAGGACTCCTCCTCATCTAATGAGCTCTGAAAATTGCTGTTCACACTTCAACATTGGCTAAAACACACTAGTAATTTACGTTTTTACCCCGGCGGGAGTTAGTTGCCGATGGGAAGGATCCGGCGGCAGCTAACTGCTGATGGGAAGGAAATCAGCGGCAGTTAGCTGATGTTGCCATGTTTTGCCTATATTTTCTAAAACTTCACATTTTTCGGCAGTTAACTGCCGTTTCACATCTCTACTCCATCGGCACTTAACTGTCGTGGAACATGAATTTGTTTTTTTTTTCATTATTTTCCACACATTGACTTATTTATATTCCATTATTTTCCATTTTTTGTTTTCTTTTTCTATTCTTTTCTATATATATTTATAGATCAAAATTGCTTTTTAGAGTATAATTTTAATATAAGAGTATAATAAATAAAAATGCAATAAAAAATCAAATTATTTATATATATAATAATAAAAGAAAATATAATTTCTATTCTTTTTAAGAGTATAATTTCAAATTATTATTATCATTTTTATTTATTACTTTTTTTGTTGTTTTTAGTTTTTTTCACTTTAATCACATGTCATTTTATCGTTTTTGTTCACTCATTTTATCGTTTTTGTTCACATTAACATGGAAAAATGTGAAGTTTTAGAAAATATAGGCAAATATGGTAACGGCAGCTAACTGCCGCTGGTTTCCTTCCCATCGGCAGTTAGCTACCGATGGGGTTAAAAACGTAAATTACTGGTGTTTCTTAGCCAATATTGAAGTGTGAACATCAATACTCATGAGCTCTATGTTTGCTGCTTATTACTAGATGGTTGTGGGCCTTGTTCACATGTTGGACTTAGCATTGTGGTGTCTTTTGTCGTGGCCCATCTTTGGTCATGCTTTAAGGGTAATACTTTGTGACAGTTGCTCTTTAGGCACCTCACGATTGGTGACAACACCTACCGAACGACACTTTTTAGATCGGGTAAAACACTTTTTGAATTGGTTCAACCAATTTAAAAAGTATGTCGAACGGTAGTTAATTACCGTTCATCCTTTACTAAACTTCTAAAGAGCAATTGTCATACTTTGTTATAGTTCATTTAAATAAGTTGATTTTTCAATCGAAAATTGGTCTATGAGGGACTCAGTATTGCTCATAATCCTTTGATTTATTGGAACCTAATTCCCGATCGCGCAAAACTTACAGGGATATACGATCCGACTGGCTTTTTTCCATCAAAAGATATATCTCCATCGACTTATTTTAGGGGTTGAACAATCAAAGGGACGCATGGAGCAACTGTCTTTTCAATCATTGATTGAGTGAGAGGTAGAGTTTGTTTCTCAAGGTACTTACTTGAACCATTTCTAAAATACCATCAATAGCATTTTACTGTTGTGGCGATTCATCATGTTGATCTTATCATTTATTCAATGAATGTTGCAATTTTTCTACATTTTTTCTACATCTTAGTCTATGCTTGACCTACTCTATTAGTCTTCTTAAACAACACATGTTGGAATTTCCATCAAAACGTGAATTCATTTACTTTTTGAATTCGGCGCCACAATATGCTTCAATTTGTTCATCAAATTTCTTGCAAGTGCTTTGATTTCTATTATCGTCATAAAACTTCTAATTTCATTTAGATAATTATTGATTTTCGAACAAAATTATGGTTGTTATGTGATAAGTGGCAAATTATGACTAAATTCATGTCTTTTATATTGCCTTTTAATTACTTGTTGTGCAAGTTATCTTAGGAAAAGCATGGAATTTATGAATAAATGCCAATTATTCTTTGTATATCTCATTCTTCCCCATGTGTGTAGGAAAAAGCAAGCCAGGACCTGAACATCAAAAGAAATTATGAAGAGAAGCATGAAGACAATCGCCTAGCGATCCTGGGGCGACTGCTGAGCGAAACCAGGCAGAGATATTTCGCCTAGCGATCCTACAGCGAAAGGTTGGCGAAGTGAGGCAGGGATTTTCTGGAACAGGGGAAGCTTGTTTTCGCCCAGCGATATTTGGATCGCTCAGCGAAATCATCAAGGCGGTCTAACTGTAGAAGATGACTTGGCAGATCTCTATTGGCTGTTTTGAATTGTTCGCTGAGCGATGATACGTATCGCTGAGGGAAACTGTTACTTTCAGTTTTAGTATTTAAGCTTTCTTTTCAGTCTTTTTAAATATAGAATTCATAGATAGCATATATTTTCGTCCAGTAATCTTTAGGACTTAGTAATTAGGGTTAGAAGTAGTGATCTTCAAGGAGCAAAATTGATTGAGTAGTGGAAATCAACCAAAGGCTTTGGGAAATCAAGACTTGGGTTTGTATCTTCACCTTTTCTCTTCAAGTTTGTATAGTTGTCATGAAAATGAACAACTAACATCCCTTTGTTGGGATTAGAGGTAATCTTTCTAGCTTTGATGTAATAAATGATTATGTGAATATATGATTTAGCAATTTAAGTGTTTATGAAGTTATTCTTGCTTTTCATTCTCATGATTGATTCAAATGATATTGACAAATACTTTTGAATCTATGTTTAAGAATAATCTTCTATCAAAATAAGAAAATCTAGAAATGGATTTGGGTTTTGATAATCGCACAAAGTTTCGAATCGTAATGCTTTCAGATCGTTTGATTGATTGGGAAATCGTCGATTAAACGATACGATCGATCCCACGATGTCATTTGGGAAATCAATGATATTGTAGAGCGATACGTGATATTTACGCTAAAACGCTAAATTCATATGCATGATTTATTTATTACATTCTTTGCAAGATTGATGAACTTTAATCTCAAAGCTTTTATTCCCTAATTCTTTGTCGTTTTAATTCCCGCATTTACATTTCATTAGTTTATGAAACCAATCGTACAAACCCTTAACTCAAAACAAATATCGAATGTTGAACGGTTCGAAGTAACGCACCAATCCCTGTGGAGACGATAATTGAAAATACTTACTTTTGTTGTATGAAATACTGCTTCAACAAAATGGCGCCGTTGCCGGGGATTAGTGTTTTGTTATTTTGATCATTGCAATAATTGATAGTGTTTTGAGCTTTTGTATATACCTTGTATATACCTTGTTAATACTCTTTCCTTTCTTTTGTATATTAAACTGTTTGGCATTAACCCTCTTTGTTATGCAAAGAAAAGTTTCTTGTTAGTTATTTGTGTTTCAGATTCTCATTGAAAGAAATCATGGCTGATCATCATGATTATTTCAACTACTATGATCCATACGAGTATGATACCTATCAACAATTTCAACAATATCCGTCTGAAGAAGAACAAATGGCAAGAACGGAGAAAATTTTGAATATGTTCATGCAACAATCCATGATCAACATGCAAAACACCAACCATAGATTAAGAGCTTTGTCATGCCAATTGGAGGTTTTGCAAGTTCAAATGAATTATTTGCCAAGAATCGTGGATGTTCAGACCAACAATCAATCCACTTTGGAATGTGGAGAGATTGTTGAAGATGATGTTGATGAGAGTGAGGAAGAACCAATGTTTAAAGGATGTGGTATAGAGCCATTAGTGGAAGAATTAGAGATACCACACAAAGATGAACCTCCTCAAGAAAGGTCAGATACTGAAGAGGCCAGTGTTGTTGATAGTGAAGAAAGTATGGAGATTGAGAAGCCAGAACCGTTTCTTAACAAGGAACAAACTTCTAAGGATGAGGGGATGAAAGTGAGCAAGGCGGAGCTTGAACTTCTACAAGATTGTGTTTGTTCCTTGCTCAGCTTACTTTGGATAGGGAGGTTATGGACTCCACATCAGCGGTTCTTCAAGTTCATGGAATTCCTCCCGCAGCAAAGGAGTACAAAAGCTGATGTGCGTTCCGTCTCATTCTGGCCACCCTAACGAATCAGGCGTCGAGCTAACGACGTAAAACAAGCGTTTGTTGGGAGGCACCCCAACTTTGTAAGTAGTTTACTGCTTTGCATTTTAGTTTAGGTCATTTTACATTCAAAATCAGAAACCAGTCCAAAATTCAGAACTAGAAAATTTTGCCTGTCATGGATCGCCGAGCGAAAAATACGTTCGCTAAGCGACATTTATAGGTCAGTTTGACCAATTTTGACCAAAGTATTTTCGCTTAGCGATGTAACTATCGCTCAGCGAAAATACGAAGACAGACAGTTCCTGTTTCCAATGCCAGACAACCCTCTCTCCACAATTATTACACCCCAACCGTTCCCAACCACCCAGTTTACTTCCAAAACCGGTTTCTATTCCATTTTTCTTCATTTTTTCACAACAACACAAAACCTTTCATTTTTCTTTCAAAAAAATTCCAACCCAAGCAAATCCAAACCAGATTAGGCACCTGCATTTCATTGCATCATTTCATCTCGCACGTCATCATCAGGTTTGAGTCTCTTTCTTACTTTTAATGAAAAATTCGAAAATGGGTTCATTACTTTGATTTGATAGGAATAGGTTGTATGTGTTGTGATTATAGTGTTTAGAATGCTGGTTAGGTTAGAAATTTATCTATGTTAGATATGAACTAGAATAACAACACCAATGCCATGCAAAATCACGTTTTTGAATCAATTTTTGGACAAACCCATTTTGTATAAATTTGAAAATAAATTAGGGTTTGGGGTGTTTGTATGCCATAGCTGTTATTCTATCTCATTCCTAAGAGTATTGGGTGTGTTAGGTAGTGATTAGAAGTAGTTAGAGGTAGTTCAGAGGGATTTTCAAAAGAAATTTTTCAATTTCTGCGTATTTTCGCCTAGCGAAAATACGATCGCCTAGGCGAAAGTTCATCTGGAAAACCCAGAAATGATGAACATTTTCGCCTAGCGATTGTTTGGGTCGCTAAGCGATTTTATCCAGAAAATTTTAAATTTTTTTAATTTTTGCTCTGAGTTTTTCAGTTTGATTTTATACTAACCTCTATCTATATATGTGTTCTGTGTGTTTTTCCTGTTTATTTTGCAGCATGGCACCTAAATCCAAATCAACCGGAAGCAAAAGGAAAGCCGGAGAAGGATCTTCTCGAGCATCCGCTCCATTTGATGCAAGTCGCTTCCGGAGCGCACACCACGCAGCAAGGTACCAGGAGCTGCTCACGAGGAAGTTTTTGCATGAAAAAAGTTCATTATCAGTCCTCAAGGAAAATACACAGGCATTTTGGGGATTTTTGAGAATAGGAAGTGGGAGACTTTGGTAAGTCCTCCGACAAATATCAACGCTGATATTGTGAGGGAGTTCTATGCGAATGCAATCCCTGACAACCCTGAGGACCCTTTTGAATTCTAGACTTTTGTCCGAGGCCATGTCGTGAAGTTTCACCGCCCAGCCATTAATGCCTACCTTGGAAACCCAATTCCCCCCATGGAATCTGAGCGTTTGTGTGAGTTCCATGCTCAGCAAGCTCGTGGCCACTGGGACCACGAAGAGATTAAGAAGGCTATTTTCAAGGAGGGTAAGGATTATGATCTGAATGCATCTGGGAGACCTTTTAGGGCATTGAAGCAGGACATGACAATGCCAGCTCAGGTGATCCTCAACCTAATCTTACACAACATCCGCCCCAAAAGCCATATGTCCTCAACCACTTTGGATGTCACCCCCCTCATTTATTGTATCCTAGCTGGGAAGAAAGTGGACGTTGCCAGGATCATTGCCAAGGAGCTTAAGACAGTTGCAATGAGTGGCATAACCACTGCTAAGTGTCCACTTGCCTTCCCCGGACTGATTATGGGCCTATGCCAGCAAGCACGCATTGTCCTCCCACCACAAATCCATGAGCAGATAGTAAACCCGGTGGATGATGCTTATATTCCCCGACACAATGAGGGGAGGCCAGTCAGAAGAACCCACCACCAAACACAAGATCAGCCTGAATCATCACAAGCACAGGAGCAGCCGCCTACACAGCCACAGCAGCCTCAGATTCACCAGTGGGATCCTAGGTATCAGAGTTTCACTTGGGATGCTATGGAGGCACATTACAGAGGTCAGCTGGGTATCCAGGAGTCGCTCTACCGTATGCAGCAGCATTGGGGTGCTCCATCAGACTCTGCTCAGCAGGTGATGACCCCGGATCAGTATCGCTCCTATGTGAACTACCCTGGGGACAGGCCATTCTATTACGGAGGGGGCAGTGGAGCTGCGGTTGCTGATGATGATGATGCAGTTGCTGCTGATGATGATGTTGTAGCAGCTGAGGGTTCGGATGAGAAGACGGCTAGTGATGAGGAGATGGAGGATTGAGCTGGGAGCAAGACAAGGACTTGAAAGCACGCGCATACAGTGAAAAATTCCATTTAAAGCTTTCAGTCATTTATTTTTTTTGGATTGTCTGAACAATATCATGGCTTGTATAACTGAATTTCCCGTACTTTGTTTCTGTATTTTGTTTTGTACTTTGCTTCCGTACTTTTAATTCCGTATTTCAATTCTGTACTTTGAATATTATGTACTTTTGGTACAAGTTTGATTAAGTTATGTTTTATGTTAATTTTGTGTGTTATAGTTATTTATTTTAGTATCATGTTTTAGTTAGTATAGTTAATTTTCAATTGTGTGAACCCTGTTCAAATACTCAATGCTTAATGCTTGAACTAAGCCAAAGCTGTGAGCAAAAGATCAGGTGAGTGATAATGATAAAGTTAGTGATAAAGCACGCAGCTAAGGTACTCGTTTCTTGTTTTTCTAGGTATATACTTGATTGTGAAATGAGTCCTTTGCACACAATGTTTATGTTACTCAGTTTTAAGTAAGCACCTATTTACGTTTGAACCAATATAGAACTAGCCAAAAATGTGAGGAATCCTCAACCAATGTATATATATGCAGGAGACCAATATCATGTTTTAACTCAGTTATTTTATGTTAAATCTGTTGTTGTTTTAAATTGTGTAAAAGCATTGAAATGATCAAGGCAATTTTTTTGAAATTGAGAGAAATACTTGACCAAATGAACCTACCCTGTGAGATGTGTGAGTATCTGTTAACCCATCTGAGCCTAATGGAATCAGAATTATTAACTGTGGACTGTCAATTTAATAAGCTCATCTGCTTATTTAAATTGCCGGAGTTTGTAAAAAAATTCAGTTCATAGTTAACTCTTTATTGAATTCTGATAATTGTTTTCTTATGAACCCTTATCCATCGTTTTTATTGACCTTTGCCATAACGATAAAGGAACATTCGATTAGGGTATCATTGAAATAAGTTGGGGAGAAAGGGAGGTTTTATTTAAGTCAATGTATGGTGAATGTGATATTTGATCTTGACAACAAAGAAAAGAAAAAAAGAAAGAAAAGCAAACCAAGAAAAAGAAAAGAGAAAAATGAAAAGGTTTGCAAGAATTCAAAGAAAAGTTGTCAAAGATCAATCAAGAATAGAAATGAATGAAATTCACCAAGTGTTGTATTGGAAAAAGAAGGAAGTGTAATTAGATTGAATGTTACTTTTGCTTGGCCATTTGAATTCAAATATCCCACATATGACAATTCTTTTGTAACCTAGCCCAATTACAACCCTTAAAGACCTTTTGATCAATGCCTTTTATGCTTTTGGAAATGATGATTAGATGGACACATAATTTGATTGTATGTTATCATGTTTATTGGATGAGTGTTCATAACCCTTACAAATGTTCAACATGTTCATCTACTTTTATATAGAAGAGTGTTAGGTTGGTTCAAATTTAAATATTTTGTTTGCCAAGAATTGTGAAATAGGAAATTTGTGCTTAGGACTATGTCACAATCATGGTATGTATTTAGTGGAATGAGAAACTTTACTATTGCTCGCGCTATCAAAGTTGAATCATTCACCTGAAAATCTTTTCTTCCATTTTTGAAATTTTTGCCTCATGCTTAACTTTGTCCAAAGCCTTGTTTTTCCAATTATTTTGAATCTTTTGTTTGAGGACAAACAAAGAACTAAGTTGGGGAGTATTTGATAA
Organism: Medicago ruthenica; assembly: GCA_018208015.1. Classification (NCBI taxonomy): domain Eukaryota; kingdom Viridiplantae; phylum Streptophyta; class Magnoliopsida; order Fabales; family Fabaceae; genus Medicago; species Medicago ruthenica. The sequence continues at coordinate 58,727,507 of CM031373.1, forward strand.
GTGGCAAATTATGACTAAATCCATGTCTTTTATAATGCCTTTTAATTACTTGTTGTGCAAGTTATCTTAGGAAAAGCATGGAATTTATGAATAAATGCCAATTATTCTTTGTATATCTCATTCTTCCCCATGTGTGTAGGAAAAAGCAAGCCAGGACCTGAACATCAAAAGAAATTATGAAGAGAAGCATGAAGACAATCGCCTAGCGATCCTGGGGCGACTGCTGAGCGAAACCAGGCAGAGATATTTCGCCTAGCGATCCTACAGCGAAAGGTTGGCGAAGTGAGGCAGGGATTTTCTGGAACAGGGGAAGCTTGTTTTCGCCCAGCGATATTTGGATCGCTCAGCGAAATCATCAAGGCGGTCTAACTGTAGAAGATGACTTGGCAGATCTCTATTGGCTGTTTTGAATTGTTCGCTGAGCGATGATACGTATCGCTGAGCGAAACTGTTACTTTCAGTTTTATTATTTAAGCTTTCTTTTCAGTCTTTTTAAATATATTATTCATAGATAGCATATATTTTCGTCCAGTAATCTTTAGGACTTAGTAATTAGGGTTAGAAGTAGTGATCTTCAAGGAGCAAAATTGATTGAGTAGTGGAAATCAACCAAAGGCTTTGGGAAATCAAGACTTGGGTTTGTATCTTCACCTTTTCTCTTCAAGTTTGTATAGTTGTCATGAAAATGAACAACTAACATCCCTTTGTTGGGATTAGAGGTAATCTTTCTAGCTTTGATGTAATAAATGATTATGTGAATATATGATTTAGCAATTTAAGTGTTTATGAAGTTATTCTTACTTTTCATTCTCATGATTGATTCAAATGATATTGACAAATACTTTTGAATCTATGTTTAAGAATAATCTTCTATCAAAATAAGAAAATCTAGAAATGGATTTGGGTTTTGATAATCGCACAAAGTTTCGAATCGTAATGCTTTCAGATCGTTTGATTGATTGGGAAATCGTCGATTAAACGATACGATCGATCCCACGATGTCATTTGGGAAATCAATGATATTGTAGAGCGATACGTGATATTTACGCTAAAACGCTAAATTCATATGCATGATTTATTTATTACATTCTTTGCAAGATTGATGAACTTTAATCTCAAAGCTTTTATTCCCTAATTCTTTGTCGTTTTAATTCCCGCATTTACATTTCATTAGTTTATGAAACCAATCGTACAAACCCTTAACTCAAAACAAATATCGAATGTTGAACGGTTCGAAGTAACGCACCAATCCCTGTGGAGACGATAATTGAAAATACTTACTTTTGTTGTATGAAATACTGCTTCAACATTATGCATGAAATCTGAATGATAGGAGACGTCTTATTCGCGCTCGCCAAGCATGTTCTTGAGTATGATGGTTTGTGTGTGATTCTTTCTTCATGTATCCTTCTCCGTAAGCATAAATCTAGTATAGTTATTGTTTATGGTCATTCCAGTTATATATCTTTACAACTTTCGCGCTTAAACCTTAATTCATTTCATGATCTGAAATTTAAAGGTGTGGGAACTCCATGAAAGTGGCACGAAAGCTTCATTATCATCCCACATTGCTTGCTTAGATTATTTTTTTGTTACATTTTGCTTGCTTAGATTGTTGATTATTGTTATGATGATAATTCACATGCTTATTGCTTTACTTTTGCACTTTTGAGTTTTTTTTTGAATGACTAATGTTAATTGTTGCTTTGATTGTTTTACCACTCCCGTTTATGCACTTTTGAGTGAAGTTTGAATTGTTAATGTTGATGGAAAATTTGCAGAATTTAGTGTATCTCATAATCTTCTTCTTCACTTGATCCTAAATTTTGTAGACGAATTTACTTTTTCTGTTTTTTTAGCAATTGCAAAAATTCAAAAACTAAGTAGCTTGAAAAAACATGACAATTATGATGCTATAGAAATTGTAGAATAAAAAAATAAAACATAGAGATGCAAATAGCAAGTCTTGGCATGAAAAGTGGTGCAAATAGCAAATAGACAGCTAATGTAAAACAATCCAGAATTTAAAAAAGAAATTCTCCATTCAAGTTTGTGATATTTGCCTCTGTTTTAAATATTTTTATTTGAGAGGTTATCTTGCCATTATAGACAATTTTGATTATTTTCTACTTTTGGTTCATCGTGTTCATGTCTTATCTTTAACATCTTGTATTACTTGTCTTGTTTGATATTCTTTTTGAGTGCGTCTTTTGTATTTTTCTTGTTTGCCTTTAAATTTCCTTTGGTTTTTCCTAGACCAGAGTTTCTTGAGCTTGTGTTTTGCCTATTGCATGATAAGTTCTTATTGATGCTCTTCCACATTTTTATGATGTTTTCCACATTCTTGCTTCGACGTGATGTTTTCCACAAGAATGCTCATTTTAAAACACAAAAGAACCTTTAAAAGAAATTGAAACACTTAGAGGGTGGAAAGGGCCTTTAAAATAATTGTTTACTTGATTGTTTTGTTGTTATTTAAGATTTTATGAACAAAAGTGATTATAATTCTCCATCATCAAGAACAACTTTGTAATATCCCAAAACATAGGATACCTATTAGTGTCTAATTAAGAGTGTCTCTAAGTGTATTACGAATTAGTAATAGTATTTAAAATAAATATAAATAAGGGTTTTGATGGCACATTAGTAATTGAACACAAAGCAAGAGGTATATTAGTAACTTGTGGTCCAAACCTTCACTATATAAATGGTTTAGTCAACAAAGATCGTTCTATTCTCTCTTCTCCTCTTCATGCGACAAAAACAACAACAAACCTAAGAGAAAACCCATTCTCCTCTTTCTTGAGTAAATTGACATGCAATCGAAACCCCCACTTCCAACTATCTTGCATATTCTTTCAAATACGTGTTTGACCATATAAATGAATGTAGAATTTGAGAAATCACAGAAGATAGTAGAGTCTCAAGTGATGGAGAAAATTTGGGGAAGAAACTAAGACTCGAAGAAAATTAGGAGCAAAGGAAGGGTCAATTAATTTTGTTGAGATTACTAGTTAAGCTTTATTCAACTAGGCACTTAAAATAAGATATACAGTAATTTTATTAGTCGTGGTTTGTGCAACTTGACAGTGTTAAGTTAATGTGTGGCAGATTAGTAAGCTAAGACAATCCTCCCATAAAAGAGGAAAATCTTAGGTGTCAGTTAAAATGTAGGAAAGCAAGTGGGGCACCACTTGCGGGTGGGGATGATGCATTTTCGTGTTGAAGAGTTTGAGTGTGAAGATGAATTTTGGATTTTTATTTTTGGATTGAAGTGTTTGAATTTTAGGTTTAAGAATTATGTAAATGATGACAAAGAGAAGGTTTATGAGTTTTTAATTTTAAAATAATATGAGTAGCAGTGAGGTGTATTCTTTAATCTAACTCATCAATACCTTATTAGCCACATACATGCCCGTTTCTGAAAATTTGGTGGCCTAGGGCGAACCTACAATTTGAATTTTTAAATTGTGAAAATAATTTGTTTGAAGAGGATAGTTTTTACTACGTTAAGAAATTATCTAACAAAAACATCAAACTTCATATAAAAAACATTGAGTTTTTATTTATTATTCAAACGATTATACAAAACAATCCTACAAGCATTTCTAGATGCAAAGTCACTAATAACCGTGTCTACATCAATATATTATATCATATCTATCTCAATACGTAAAATGGCTATCAAGTTTATTTTTTACGGAAGGGTTGGGATGGTGGAAGGCTAGGGATTTGAACTCCCTTTATAACATCACAATAAATTATAAATGAGTTCACATAGAACTTACTAACAACCACCTCCTTTTAGAATTTAACTAATTTTGTAGGGCCTAATGAGCCCCTGATTCTTTTTGTTGGGGTCTAAATTTCGTATTTATTTTTTGCGGCCTAGGATGGTCGCCCTCCTCGTCCTGTCTCAAATATAGCCCTTGGCCCACATATCATTGTCACACACTACTACGTCATAAAATATTAGCTATATCAGCATTTTTAAACATATAAAATAACTGAGAAACCAAAATATTAGCTATATCAACATTCTTATCCCCCTCCTCAACATTTCTTTCGCGCGCCCAACAAAATTCTCATTTTACTCTGATTCGGATTCTATAATCTGAAGCATGTTTTGATGTTTCAGATTATAGAATTTGAAATCTATGAGAACACAAAAGATCAAGAATTTGTGATTTAATCACATTTTACCTCAATAATAACAACAACAATTTCAACAACATAATTAACATAAACTCACCAACATAATACAACAACAATGATTGTGGCAACATAATTAAACACAAACAAGATCGTGGATCAGTCAAACAAATTTCTTTATTTAGTTCATCCATGCATACCCTAATTTATTCATATGTCTTGGGGCAAATCAAACTTGCTCGAATAGTATGAACATACCACACCAAGGTAGGTTCTAACTCGATCGATTCCTTCGAATGATATTGACTAAATATAGAAAACATGACTCTATGTCGTCGTTGTCGTTCTAGAGTTTCATTATGGTGAACCGAACACATCTATCTGAGTCGATTAACAAACAACAATAATCAACACCTACCATCCTTCATGTGTCATTGTGGTAGAGACAATCATTAATTTGGTTTAGTTGATCATTTAAGTAAGACAGTGTAACATACTGACCCTAAATAAATTGGGTTTTTCTTTGTTGTATTAAACTACAATATCAAATAGAGTTCAGAGATGGCCCTACCCTTGTAGTAATACCCTACTTCAAACAATGTAACACCCTACTTCTCCGCAATAATAAACTTTCGCAACTTGTGGAAGCTTGGAAACAATGAAACAAGTAGACAATTTTACGATACACTTGCTGAGATTTTGCAACCAGATAGCAGTTATGCACCACCATTTGCTGAACATCCTCAAAACCAAAAAGACGAAGAAGAATAAGAGGAAGAACGACGACATCCCACCCACGTGCATACACGTCCAGGTTGTGGCATGGGTGGGCATAGATAGCAATTTGACATTGTAAATATATCTTAATTTTTTTTGTAATATTTTTTATGTAATTTTCAAATGATTATAAATATTATTAATTTAATTTTAAACATTAAGACACTTAAAAAAAGGATAAAAAAAATGGCTTCACAAGCTTGTCATATTATGGCGCGGTCCTGCAAGCCCAGAAAACATAGCTCTTCACGAGCTCGCCATGCCATATGGCATGGTCCTACACATGGTCGTTTCTATGTAATAGGAGGCTCGACTCTCATGTAAAAATAGGTCCATAATAAAATAAAAACTTAATTTTTTTTAAAAGAGCAATTATCGATTTAAATTGAAAATAAGATCCGTAAAAATAAAAAAAATCATTATTGTAACTAACACAGAATAAAACCAATATTCTAATCAATAATACAAAAATACAACTTCAAACGAATATCTTTATCAATCTTTTAGGTTGTTAATTTCCTTAATTTGTACAACGGCAAAAATAAAAGGTTTGTAATGTTTTTTTAGAGAATAATTATAATGTTTGTTCTTTCAAATAAAAAACTATAATATTTGTTGTCAGTGCTTTACTATTTTATACGATAAGTATGTGCAAAAAATTATAAGAAGTGCTCTAACAAAAATAAGAAGAAAAAAAAATTATATTGTGCTTTTACTTGTAAATATATAATCCAATATGTTAAGGAGATTTCAGCTCGCATTACTACCGCTAGGCCATTTCAGTATATCTAATATATGTGTCACACCATTCATATATTAATTATTAAACGTAGTATATATATATATATATATATATATATATATATATATATATATATATATATATATATATATATATAATATTTGGGCCCCCAAATTTTGGAGGCCCAGCTCAGTAGAGCTGTTTGCACCCCCTAAGGGTCGGCCATGGTCCTACAGACATGTCAAAAGAAGGGTAATTTGATATTATTTTTTCAATGTAGAGCACTTTGGTGTTATTTTTTAAAATATATCCGTAAGAAAAAACTTAAAACCTAATTTATTAAAATATTATTCTAAAAAAGAATAAAGGAAATGCTAACGAGTGTCTCCCGGACATTCTTTAAGAGCTTTAAATGATAAATTTTTATGAAAATTTGTGTAATCAATATATTAGAAATTAAAATATTTAACTTTCTTAAGGAATAATTTTTATTTTGGTAAATATTTGACTTTCTTTAGCAAGACCCAAAAAATAATTATAAAAATATTAATAATAAATCTGTACAAAAAAAAATTAGTAATAAAAATTTCTCATTATTACTTTAAAAGTTCATCACTCAAAGTTGGATCCAAGTCTGAAAACATGGCCCTATCCTTTTTCAATTTTCCCATTTCTATTACGTGCAAGGCAACCTTGTTAAAGTGTAAATGAACCCTCTTAGGTCTGTACACTATAATGTTTCTTCCTCCTTATGTACTTCCTTTTACCAGGAAAAGTCAATGGCCCATAACGTGATTTTTATCAGTTTCCAACTGTTCAATCCATGCTTTTAGGCAAATTAACACTATGCATGCACCATATATGTAATTCGTTTGAGTAAACAACCATCATACCTTATATTCCAAACTTTTGAAGTCCAGCATATGTATATGTTCCTTTTCAAGCAGAATATAACTTAACCAATAGAAATTGCGATATATGCAATATCTGAAAACCTTGCACGTCAGCCAATTGGACTCACCATTCTATATCTTAAATAAATTTATTTATTCACCCCTATCTTATTCTTATCTAGATCCTAATTAGATCATCTCACAAACAAAATTTGAAACCTAATTAATAATATTTGACAAAATTTCTTTTTAAGAGATTAGTTGATCTTAAACACGCTATCAACATAAATTTGGTGGCGTAAACATTAGATTAAACTGATTTAATTGGTTTATACAGCTATTTCCGTATATGTGTCTAGCTAGTAGCAGCATCACTATTATTTATTTTTGCAAATGATAAATGTCACATATTTAGTACACACTTCCGTACAAACTTCCTTTACCTTTTTCCAAATTAGTAAAATTCAATAATGGTGGAAAAAGATTCTTAAACACATATACAAGTTTAATAGGGGAAAATTGCATCATGCATGTGATCGTGAACCAGTAGTTATTTTCTTGTCCAATCAACCTTCTAGCTTGCTTCTTCCAGTTTCTAATAACATTAGCATCCTAATCATTTTCTCAAAGCAAATATCATACTATACTGATCATATATATATATACACACGAATCATGTGTGTAGAAGCCTCAGCAAATCCAATGGCTTTCAGTTTTCCTGATGTATTTTGCTGGATTCAAAATCTTCCACCAATCTCAGAATGGGAAACAAATGCCATCTCCTTAAACATATGTTCTTCAACAACATCTCAACCATTTCTCAATCTTACCATATCCAAAATCCATCAATCCTCAAAACTCTCTTTTATCATTGTTGCTGAATTCAATAATATTGACCCTATTCATCTTTGGACTTCAAAACCATTTAAGCCAAGCGCAAAAACCACCAATTTATTAGACAAAGAAACAATTTCAAATCTCTTTGTTAATTTCACTCAAGACATTCTTCATTATGGTTCAAACAAAAACAGCCCTTTAATAAGGTTTCCAAAACTTGACTCTGTTCCAAACCTATCAAAAATTTTCAACCTCACTTTCTTCACTCTTTTTGTCCTTGTTTGCATATATGAAGCACCTAAAAATATTAGTGATGCATGTATTGGTATTTTAAAAGATCTTTTGACAAGTTCTCAATCAAGACAAGCTTCAAATTTATTAATGAAACTTTTGGGCTCGAATTTGCAACAACAATGGATGCGTTCTGTGAACCTTGGAATTACTAATTGGGTTGGTGAGATTGAAGAACAGCATCAAAACATGTTTAGAACGCCATGTTCTTTGTTTTCTTATGCATTTTCAACGCATGGGTTGTGGAAAGTGCAACTTTATTGTCCTGCTACATGTATGGATGTTGAGAAATCAGAAAGTCATCCACATGAGAAACTTGAATTTTCTCTCAAATATCACCAACTTGAAAGTGTTCTTCAGTTCAATTACAAAGTTGTTGTCAAAGAGGAGTGGGTTGAAATCATGCTCAATGTTGATAACATACGGTAATCACAATTATTATATTCATTTAATAAGATAAAATATATTGATATAATAAGGCCAATAATAAAGCATATTAGTTAGCAAAACAAAATAAATAAACTATCTCATGTTCTATTTAGAAATATAGGAGAGCTAGAAAAACCTCATCAATTGATGCCAAGTTCGACGAAATCACCTTAGCATGGCGTTGTTTAACTAAATTCATCGTCGATCTAGACATGCACTGATTAGTTGCAATTTGTAAAGGATGATCTTTTTGTTTTCTCTCTATTTTTTATTGTTTAGATCTTTGCACGGCTACGGCAATTGAGAGGAATTTGGATTTAATGCACTTAACAAATTCACGCGGTCACCACAAACTTGGGTTAAAATCAAGCATTTCAGATTTTAATTTTTTAAAAATAGAAATATCAAACTTAAAATATGGACCATTCTATCTCGATCCAACGGTTTTACTATAAGGTGATGATTGTATGTGTTTCTTTCTGAATGCAGAAAATCTAAATCTCTATTGAGAGCCATTGATTTTGGGAGAGAGAGATAGAGAGGATCTCTAAACTCATATCAAGAGTATCCAAATCTGTTTTCTCTTGTCTTCTTCTTGAATGATTTGTTGAATTGTAACTCAATTTCTAATAAATTAACTATTTTTTATTCAAATTCCACATACTTGAAGTTCTCTTAAATTATATATTTTAAAAAATAAATATATAACATTATCCACTTTTTGATAAATAACAACATCCCTTTTTTTAAACAATTATCTAAATAATAAGAATTTTCATTTTTATTTATTCTAATTCAATATATTGGAGTAATTTTTATTTTATTTTTCAAGTCTAAAAGTTGATTTCTTTTGGCTATATAGGTGTGACGTTACCAAATTGGTGAATGATTCTCTAGTGAAGGAAAGAGGGGCAGGTGCAACTGAAAAACATTTTCCATCAAGAATATCATTACAACTAACACCAATTATTCAAAACCAGGTTATGAGTCTATCAGTTGGAAAATCAACAGAGAATCCAAAAAAAGAAATTTGTATTGACAAAGGTATAGAAGCTTCAATTGAGCCACCAAATCCCTTAGGACTCAAAGTATCAGCTGGAGAATCAACAACCGTTAGTTTAAAACCATGGAAATTTGAACAATCTGTTTATGGCTATAGTGCAAATTTGAATTGGTTTCTTCATGATAGTATGGATGGAAAAGAAGTGTTTTCATCCAAGCCTTCTAAATGTGCATTGCTTAATCCAAAGTCATGGTTCAAAAATCGTTACTCTAGTGCTAATAGACCTTTTACTAGACAAGGTGGGGTTATTTTTGCGGGTGATGAATATGGTGAAAGAGTGTGGTGGAAAGTGGATAAAGGTGCTATTGGGAAAACAATGGAGTGGGAGATAAGAGGTTGGATATGGTTAACTTATTGGCCAAACAAACGAGTAACGTTGTACAATGAAACTAGGAGGTTGGAGTTTCGTGAAATTGTCAATCTTGATGTTGCTTAATTACCTTAGGTGTGATGCGTGATTTTATTTTATTATTTAAACGTATAAATAAGATTCATATATTTTATGATAGAAATGAAGCTATATATTGATCTTGTGTTTTAATGAATTATGACATTTTGGGTTGATGTTGGAGAGAAACAAAGCATTGCTATTATTGTGTTCTCAAAGGGGACTATAGTTTTTGCTTTGAAATATATTCATTTTATCATAAGGATTGTGACATCCAAAACCCCAAAATATAGTTTGAAACTCTTTTTGGAAAATGATTTACCAATCATCCTTGCAAAAAATATACATTTCACAACATAAACATGTACGCTTGGGATATCACTGGTAACATACACGCATCGCAATCAATCTCAAAAGAAATTCTTAAAATTGTTTTGATAAAGGATACAAATAATTGATTCCCTCAAATACATGGAATTGGTCTGAAAAATACTTCAAAATAACCAAGTAAAAGAAAGTAATAAAACAAAACATAATAGAAAAACTCTCCTGATATCACAATCAGACTGAGGATATGCAATTCTCGATTAAATGTAAATATTTAGCACTGAGCCAATAAACAAGTCTTCTGACCATAAAGCTTCAGTCAAACATCATAAACATCAAAAGAAAACAAAGTTTCATCTAAGCATCACTTTGCTCCTATGGAATGTTTGCACCATCGCAAGCGTGCAAACACAATTAAACAAAGGGATGAATAATCGAGTTGCATTATGCATAATAGCAATTAAAAATAACACAGACAAGTAATTCACACAACACCTTGACAATTTCACATTCATGGAGAGACAAAAGCATGCACACTTGTCACTTCTAATTCCGTTTGATGCCATTCTAACATGCTCACTCAGAAGACGAACACATTCAAGTCCTCATATACTCACTCAACTTAACTGCAATTCATATAAGCAAATCACCAAAGCACACAAGGGTTGCATGACAGCTCCCGACACTTGATAATTATCAATTACCAAGATCAAACATTGACAGGAACATCCAGCTATATGGAGCAAGGCTCCAAATTCATGGGGGCCTAAAATATTTTGTTATATGATAGGTAGACTCTAACTAAACACTTATTATTTGATAAAAAAAAAAAAAAAAAGAGTAAATAGACAAGATGGACTCAATCCAACCTATACACATCCATCAACAAAAAATAAATATCAACAAAAGCACCTAATATGCACTAATTACCGAGTTATGATTTTGGGGTGTACCAATTTGGGTGGGTTAGTTTAACTTCTTAAAAAAAGTGTTTTGGGGTGCAAAAAAGATTTAGGGTGTGTTTGATTTGTTAAAAGATAAGTATTGAACAGAACAACACAAGACAAAATAATAGTTCACAAGAGAAAACAACACATCAATCTTTTATTTGTATTAGTAAGTGTATTTTATGTTAGTTATTCCAAATAAGTTTATTTGTGCAAAGTTAAAAGAAATAAAATACTCAAAAGATTACTAGTCGTTTAAAAGACTTATTGTCTTATTTTGACATTTTTAATATCTTAAGCAACTAAAAAGAGAATATTGTTAGCAATAAAAATTGTGTTCAGAACAAACAGAAGAATTTACCCGAGGAAGATAAAGGTACTCACAGTGGTGGTGGATGGACGAAAGTAGGTGCTCCGACCATTGATGGCGGTGCTCCGAGGATGTGTTGGCCGCAATACCGTTGAGGAGAAGGGGGTGTTGAACCTGCAGGTGCTCTGGCGCCCAAGTCAATATATGAGCAAGAGGGGGTGAAGCATAGAGAGATACATACCTTGTGAGCTTGTCAAGAGCTCTGTATATAGGTCGAGGAGACCTCTATGGAGTAACGGTGTGATAATGGAGCAGTCGTTACGGAAGGGTGCCCATGAATGCGGTAAATGATGGCCTTTATGAGTCACCACGATATTATGAGGCTTCATTCAGGCGGAGAGGATCCGACGTGAGAAGAAGATTCTACTCACTTGGGCCTGTGTAGAAATGGACCTTAATTTGTGGCGGGCTTGGCTTTTGTCTAGTCCAGAACATAAGCCCCCCCCCCCCCCCAAGTCATCTGTTCGAGGCATTTGAAGTGACGACTTCAAATTATGACAAGCAAAAAGGAGATGTCGAACTGATTGTGTTAGAAACGATATGAAGATCTTTTGTGATACTTAGAGTTTGATTATAATCCGAGGAGGCTTTGTATTATGCTCCAAGGGAGAGAGTTGTTTTTAAGTTTATGCTTTTGTGGAAAGCGTGGCAAGAAGATAATGTTTTTTCTTCTCAAAGAGTGGCGTGGTTTTGCCGAATTATTGAGTGTTTTTTCCATCGTTAGGCGAACACACTTGAATCTGTAGAGTTGTACCATTGTAGAAAAGATACCATTTATGTCGACTAGACTTGTCAAGGGAGAGAATTGAGACTTTCTCTCAGTTGAGCGAAGGAGCTTGAAAAGAGGATCTGGTTGACCTTGGCTTATTTTTGTTGAAAGTTGTTTTTTCCAAATGATATTGATGGTTCACGTTTAAGAGTAGGTTTATCGAACGGTTCTCTGCCCTGAGGCATGAAGATCCCATCACGGGTTGGGGTTCTGCCTAACATGCTTGTCGGTGATGAAGTCGTTGGAAACTTTCATACCGAGGAGGAAGTTACATCTGTAGAATAGATTAAACTTGTCCTTTAAATTAGGATGATGGAGTAGCACGACATTCCATATCCGTTGTTCTACGTGTTTTGTGCTCGATGGTGGAACTTGTGGCAAAGTTCTCTTATCTGAGGAGGTGTAAACCGTATTCGTGTAGGTTTTACCTTATTTATGCTCGCGTTATTTCTTATATTTGTGTAGAATGTTTGTTTTTATTTCCAAGTATACTTTGCGACTGATGCACTCGTAGTGTAAGGCTTAGTTTCGACTTGCATTTGCTTGAAATCTTTTGCTTTGAAATTTCCAAGTGTTGCATGTGATCGTTATCCTCTTAGTGTGAGGTTTGGTTATGTCTATATGCTCGCAGTGATACCTAGGAATTTTCCTTCTGACTCAATGTATGCTCGTAAGGTTAATTTGTATAACCGAGCATTTTTTAATCAAAAGTAGATTTGATAGGCCGAGGATAGTGCCCACCCCCTCGTAGTCGTTGCTTCGTTGTGAAGTGCTGACTTGGAGCATTCCGAGGGTTTAAAACTTTAAAACTGGTAAATGGCGAGCATGTGACTTGCTTCTTTATATTGTTGTTTAATTTAAAGATGTTACCCTTCCTCCCCCAAGCATTTTTCTCGTTCGATTGAGAGTGAATGCTTGTGTGCTATTTTACGAGGGGATCCAAGCGTGATCGTTTTAATCATTACGCGGGGTATTCATTAGAAACCTTCACGTCCAAGAGTAGTTTATTTTGAACGTGTGTTCGAAGATGTGGTTCGAACGATAAACGGTGAACGAACACAAACATAGTTTTAGTTCAATGCTCTGAGGCGTGAATCACCCATCGGGGCTGGGGTTCTGCCTTACATGCCAAGCGGTGATGTAGCAGTTGGGAGCTCATATACCGAGGAATAAATGATCATGTAGTTTAGATTTCATTTATCCTTTAATTATTTGGATTTAGAGTGACACGAATTTCCTCCTCCGTTGTAAATGCTTGCTTGTGAGCGGGGGCGGATCTAGTAAAGAGTGAGGGTGTGCAGAAGTTATGAAATTCACACCAATAATCCTTTTTTTTTTCTATTTGCACAGCCTGAGTTTCTCAATTTGCACCTAACCAAGAGACTTTCTCGCTACGTTGACTGTAACCTGCTTCCTGTCTTATTAATTTTCTGAAATTTTGGGCTTGCTGGTCTTACTATTATGTGACTCTATTGATTCTCTTTTCGAGAATGCACGGTCTGTGACCTAGTGTTTAGCTTACAAAGCCTTGGCCACTATAATAGGTTGAAATATGTGTTAATTGCACACAAATATAGTAAATATAATTACATCATCTAGTTTATTTGAGTACTCTTTCAAATGTTAAATAGCAGAATTTATAATTTCTCAAATTAATAACAATAATAATAGTTTAAGGTAAATTTTTAGGTACCTTAGAGTTTGGTTGAGTACCGGTACTTTCTAGGAAAAAATATTCGTTTAACATTTGAATTTATTTTAAATTAAATTATTATGAATATATGGCATGACATTGATTGAATAAGGGATACATAGACAACCAAACTACATAGATACCATTGTGTTCACCATAGTTTAATTGCCATGCAATCCTGTGTTGTAAAATACAACGTCATCCAATTTGAACTCATTATAGAGCCATGTAAGCCTATTTTACAACCATCTTTAAATATAACTATCATATACTCTTCCTTAAAAAGAACAAATTATCATATATTCTATTTTTATTGAACGTCGGTGTAAAATTAGGTTAAATTAACGATGCATATCATTTCTTCTCTAATACCAATAAATTGACAAGTTTTATGCAATTATTTAAAAAAAAAAATATCTAGTTAGTTGATTTGGTAAAAATGAGAAAATTGAAATTTTGTGATTTAAGTGAATGATTAAATTGAAAGGAAAAATGATTATATCAAAATTTGTAATAGTAGAGTGTGTAAACATATATTGTAAAAGTTATTAATGAAGTAAAAATATTTGCACCCCCGATCCAGGGTCCTGAATACGTCACTGCTTGTGAGATCATATAGTTCGTTAGTTTGAACTTTTCTGGGAAATGTTGGGTTTCAACTATATTTGATAGACTTTTATGCTCGATGGTGGAACTTGTGGAAAACTTCTCAACCTCGAGGAGGCGTAAACCGTATCCGTTGTGGGATGTAGGTTTTACCCAAATTTCATTTATGCTCGTTTGCGGAACTTGTGGTGACCGAGAAGGTGTAAACCGTATCCGCTGCAGGATGTAGGTTTACCTAATTTATAGTTTTTGACCGCTAAGCCAACTAAGAGAATGATCTCGGAGGGAGAATTCAGTTTGTTGAGTTGTTTAGCTTCTCATTAGCAAAATGTAGAGAAGTTTCAACTTGATTGGATAGTAATATAAATCCATTTTGGTGGAGTGTATGGTTCCTTTGTCTTCGCGCGGAAGCCTTGAGAAGTGATTTTGTTCATCCTTTCCTGCGTGAGAAATAAGAATACACACCAGAAGCAAGTGCTTGTTATTATAAAGTATGATGTTTCTTTTACCCGGTTGGAGGATCTGAGTTCCTCTTTAGTTCTGATGAAGGCATTTTATGAGATGCCAAAGTGAATGTTGATGACATACTAACAATTTTGAAAGTAGTTTTCTTATGGTTCTGATGTCGCGAGGACAACTGCGCCTCCTTATAGCAACTGTTTGTTAAGGCACTGCAAGCAGATTCATTTTTCGGGAAGGAGGAATAGTCCTTATTATCAGAATGGAGAGTAATTTGCTCTTGTACCGGCAAAGATGTGTTGGTGTTGTCGGGTTTGTGTGTTGAAGCACGAATCGAGTTTAGACTGCTTTGTCACATGTCGAGCTCAAATTGCGTGTAGCTTAAGAAGCTGAAGTGTAAAAGCAAATCTGCAAAACATTGAATATCAACCGGGCTAATTTATTTGAAACATTTTACCTCAGATAGTTAGTTTTTAGTGACGAATCTGTCGATGCCAGTGAAGTTGGAGTCTATCAACTTTCTCAGAGTTATGTGGCATTTGGGGGCCATAGTGCATACACTTTACTACTTTAGAGTGGTTGGTGACAATGGATTTGTCACTTATGGTACTTTCCGTCTTTTGTTTCTATGTTTCAGCAAGTAGCTTTTGTTGCGGATATGTGCTTAAATGATGATCAAACACATTACAGATTCTATCTAAATTGTAGCGTGAGGGAAAGTATGCCCTGTTCTGATTTTAGAGCATGATATGACAGTAGAATATCTGCGAAAGTAAAGCAATCACTAACCTCAATTTACTCATACGCATTACCTTGCATCGGCATGGTATTAGATGAAGGCGCGTGGCCAATTCGTCTTGTTTGATGACACTTGCCAATGTTGGTACGCGTAGCGACCTGTTTGTGTCAATCTTGGTTGTATTCAAGGAATAACCACATAAATTAAGACGGTGAATGAGGCACTCGTCCGAATGCTGAACTGGAATAGTTTCACTGACTTGACAGTGTCAATCACGCTGAGTTGGTAACGCTAATCCATATTATGAGTATGTGTGGGTGCAGCCTTGCGTCCCACTAAGGCTGATTTTGAACCAAAGCCGCTATGACATGCTGGTGCAGCGAAACACTTGTCGAGATTATGGCCTAAAGTAGACCTTAATGTCCTCGGGCCGGAGTAGAGCTAGATTATGGTTTTGTGCCAATTTTCTTGTTGGTATGCCGAGGTGAAGACTTTCACTTACCAGCAAGATTAGATATCTAAATTGCCATGTTTATCCTCTTTTAATATAAGAAGATAGTATGTTGTGGAAAATCCAAAAATACCCTTTTGCACACATGTCGCATTCTGAGCATGCTACAAGTTTTCATATTTATTTTATTTTATTGTTTTGTTTTTTGGCTCTCAATTGCTTAATTTGGCTGTCAAAAGTCTTGGCTGTCAAACTCTCAAATTTGAAATTCAAAATAAAGCCGTAACAAACACAATTATTCACTGGAGAGACTCTTCTTTCTTTCTTCTCTTTCTTCTACTACCCTTCTTTCAATTTCATCTTCTTAATCAAATTTATTATACCCACTAAGAAACCAATACACCATTTCCTTGAAACTATTATGAAGAAGATGGTAAACTTCAAATTTTTTACATCTCCATTATTTGTAATCGATTTACAAGAGGTAAATTTCAAACTTTCACATCTCTATTTTTTTCTCTTTCTGGAATTTTTTTTATCAATAACATTTTTGCTTATGATCTTCAATATCATTCTTACCTGTTGATTTTGGAGTTATTGAACAGTGGCGCAAAGATTTGTATGGTGGCCTCAAATATAAGATTTTTCCATCTAAAGGTATGAACTAAAACTTCTCATTCGTTATTGTGGATTTTGGATTTGATAGATTTAGTAATTTTTGGATGGTTTTTATTGAGATTATGTACTTTTTCGAATTTCGATTGTGGTTTTAGGTTGGGAAGCTTTGATATGATTTTGGACTTCGATTGTGGTGGTCTCAAATGTAAAAATTCTTCATCAAAAGCTATGAACTCAATATGTCATTCATTATTGTTGATTTTAGATTTTGAATTTCATGGATTTAATAATTATTTTGGATTGTTTTTGTTTAGATTATGTACTTTCATTTTAATTTTAAATTCCTTTTTTTATTTTAGAAAGATATTTTGTTTGCATTGTATGATTATCAACAAATTTTTGTTTTTTTTGTTGTAACAGATGATGCATGTCAAGTGTTTGATTTTATTCCTAACTAAAACAAACAGAAGTACAACAAAATGACTCTAAGATGTTTTGCAGGTTTTATTTGTAGAAAGGAAAATTAACGGGACATTTATTTTTTATGCTTGAGATGCTTAAAGGATATTTGGGTATGAAATATTTTATGCTTGAAGAATGTTGGTTATTGCAGCTTTCTTCTTCTTCTTTTTTATGTCTGAATCTTGCATTTTATTTATTTATTTTTGGTTTGTATAAAACTTATTTTAATACATTATTTCAATATAAAGTTTCTTGAGTTTAATTATTCATTTTTAATGCAGTGGTGTCAAATACAATGTTAACACAATTGTTATTAAAGACATAAACAAAGGAAAGGAATAAATTTGATAATTTTTCCAAAAGTTTGACACCAGTAATTTTTAATTATCATCAAATAACATTTTTTATGTAAATAGAATTAAGTTTAAGTAGTGTGAAGATTCATGTGAACCAACTAATTAAATCAATATAAAAAAAAAAGACTTTTGTTGCTATGATTTTACTTCTTCTATGACTAATCCAGTGAAGTTTTGGTTTTGATTGTTTATTATTCTATATTAAAGATGATTTTGATATAACTTGATGTTGTTTATCCCATTCTTAGGTGTTGATATTAAGACTAGAAGCTTGGTTAAATTGAGGAAATAGATGTATTTGAATTTCTAATCCTCCATTTATTCCGGTTAATAGCATGCTCTTGCTACTTGAAGAGAATTACTCGACAAAAACCCAAGAGAGAAAAGGTGTATATTTAATAGTGTTCATTGTACTTTATTTTAATGGTTGATTGTTTTTAATTAGTATAATGTTGCATATAGAATATACTTTGCAAAATGAGAAGTTAGGATTTTCATAATGTCAATGATGTACTAATCAGGAGTTACGAGTTTCATGATACTACTGGTGTACTAATTGAAAGGTTAAACCATTTATTAAATATGTCATGCATATGATTCATTAATCTCTAATCTTACCTCTCTTCAACAGTTGCCTTAATTTTCTTTATTAAAAATAAATTGTGATTTCAAGAATGAGATGACTAAAAAAGATGTGTATTTAGTTAAACTATTTCATTCTTTGCTATACTCAATGGCATCATGTCCCTTGGAGACTTTAAAGATTCATCATCCTTTAAAATCATGAAAAGTTATAGCTCTAACACCTCTTTATTTATTGTTTGTCTATTTTTCAGATATTATTCAAGTGACATTTGCAGGTCTGGAAAATGTAAGTTCTTTTAATGTATATTTCTACTTTTGTAGTATTAAAAACAAATTTGACTTTACTGATGCGATGAGTTTTTGAATGTTTGGGTTGTGAGGTTGGTGTTGCTGCAAAAGTCACCGTCCTATATTAAGTGTCATTATTTTGTTTACTTTTTCCTCCTTTTTATAGAAATATATCAACAAGTATAAGCTATTATGAATAATAAATTAGTCTAATCCAAGCATACAAGTAATATGTTCTGTTGACTTTATTCATATTTTTATTTTGAATGACTGAGAATGAAAGATGAGAGGGGGGGTTTATTTAGAAAGTTTGATGATTTATGTGTTTTCTTTTCTATTTTTCTTCAATTTGTTCAGATTGATGCAACAATTACATCAAACAATGGAAAAAAGTAAGTTTTGAATCTTCTTTTTCGAAATCCTTCATTTCTCTTAAATGTAACAATCATTTGTTCTTTGTATTACTATTGATTTGATTTAAATGGTAATTTCTAATGGTATTTATGTTGATGTTGTTGCTGTATATCAATGTTAACAACTCTTTGAAACCACACATGCTCAATATTAATAAACGTCATCAAAGTGTCTACAATCAAACATAATTTGCTATGAATAACATTGTAGGTTCAATAATATTTTTGAAACTTTTTGTTTTCTTCAATTGTTATCTGTGTTGGAATCTTTTAGCATTTTGTTTGGTCGATAATTACTTCTTGAATCTAACATTCAAAACCTTCTTAGTAAGCTTCTCTTTATTGTCTATATCTTCTTACATAATTATTATGGAGTAATGGAACAGACTTTCATGTGGAAAAAAATGATGATGGACCTTCATTTAATAGGTAAAACCATCAATTGAATAGGTTATGTATGTGATTCCTATCTCTCATATTTTCTTTCTTCATCCTCTGCCTTATTTTTCTTTATTAAAAATAAAATATGATTCCAAGAATTAGAGGTTTAAAGATGTTCCATCTTTCAAAGCATGACAATGTACATGTTTGTTTAACTTAAACTATTTCATTATTTTCTCCACTCAATAGAGTCATGTTGGTGTGTTTTGGAATTACTAGCACAATATAATTGAGTTTTAGAAGTAACTCATTGCATTAGATGACAAAAACGAGTTTCCAATTAAGATTTGTATACATAGACTGATAAGCATAGATCCATGTTAATGAATTGTTGTATTTGCAATGTAACACTTTGACATTTTTTTTTTACTGTTACTGATTGCTTTACACTATTTAAGTTGATGTCATTTGGCGATAAACACTCATTTGAATGGTTGTGGAATAATT
This sequence comes from Medicago ruthenica, assembly GCA_018208015.1. Taxonomy (NCBI): domain Eukaryota; kingdom Viridiplantae; phylum Streptophyta; class Magnoliopsida; order Fabales; family Fabaceae; genus Medicago; species Medicago ruthenica. Next base: position 58,747,050 of record CM031373.1, read on the forward strand.
TTTGTGTCATGTATGCATTATTATGCAATTTTGTGTATATTTGCGAGGACTTAACTGATATGCTCCAATAACTTGGTCAGGGAAATTTCATTCTCGATGATGATTCTCCATATACTTTTTTGAAGGATATTATTAATCATTATAAGGTAACTTTCCCTTTCATTGGACCTAGACTCAGTTTATTTCTATCACATTTGATACAAGGATTTATTTTAAGCCTGTTGGCATTTGGCACGTCAAGCATATTGTTATGCTATTTATTTTATGCTAATACACCTTCAGAAGAACTGATATGTTGCTTCTTTTTTGTGGGCAGCTCCTTCAAAACTATAAAGTTCATTTTGTGCCTTGATGGAATTCGCATGGTCTACAAAGTTATTAAGAACTGGTAGTTGTTTATCTTCGCAATATTGTGATGATTACTGACTCTAATTTGTGGTTGTGTTCAATAACAATATTGCACTCAAATTTACTTATGTTTAAGACCATAAAAAAAATATGGTGGTCGTTCTTGGTGTAATAGTTTTTGTTATTAAATATGTTTTAAAGACCATAGATGTTGATGAGTATGGGTGCTTATGAAGACATGCCATATTGCACCTGATACTAATTTTAGAGAAAATATGATTACTTTTAAATTTGATTTAACTCACTTTTATAATTTTTCTACTTTTCTTTGATGCTTGGCTTTAGAAACCTTTGACTCTAAAAATTTGATTTTAAATTTTGAATACTTTTACTACCTTCCCTCTCCATCAAATTTTCCAACCAACATGGAGGATGAGAGGTTTTTGTTGATTTACTTGGACGAGAGGAACCACTAACTATACAAAGAGGTTTTGTGTGGTGCGGCGACTATGAACAAAACAAAAAGGAGATGTTGAAACCAGGTTACTGTTTTGGTTGATTATTGTACCAATATTTTGATTAGAAAGTACACGACCTGTTATCTATTTTTGAGAAGAAACTATTATTCTTTATTTTTATTATCAATCATTTATTTTATTTTATATTTGATAAAAGAAGGAATAATAGTCATGTAAACACAACTCAGTTGATAGATAGCTGCAAGGACAATTTTATGTAGAGGTCAGGGTTCGAATTGCATAAATTCTCATTATAAATTTCTGGTCATTAACATGTTGATGAGTTTATTTTATTTACTTCTTTTAATTTATGCCTAAACTAACTATATAAGGTGAATTGATATAAAAAAAACTATATAAGGTGTAATCCAACAATAATAATATATAAGTAACTAACTATATAAGGTGTAATCCAACAATTATGTTATTGTTTTTATAATTAACCAAGCATATTCACAATTTATGTAAGTTGATATTAAAATGACAGAAAAAAATTATGAACTTAAATAAATCATCCACACTGAACCAAGATTTGTGAATTATGAATATTAAAAAAAATTGGACAACGGGACATGTTTTTTTGAGAGACATACACGGGACATGTTGTCATTGATAAAAAAAAAATTATACACATGAGATACGTCATCACTAAAATAAATTTTAAACAATTGTGCTTAAAATTTAAAAATAATTGTTATACATGAGATAAATCATTGCTGATATAAATTTTAAAATAATTATTATATACATACAAGTAGTCATTGTCAAATTAAACATGGGCCAACTAGCCGCTGATACAAATCTTAAAATATTTATTAGTTTAATTTACAAGTAGCAAATTGTTGATGATACAAAATTTAAAATACGAGACAAGTTGTCCATGATTAAAATTTTGAAATAATTATTATACACGGGACAAGTTGTTGGTGATAAAAATTTAAAAATATACTTTTAAACACGGAGCAAGTTGTTGTTGATTCAAAGTTTAAAATAATTATTATACACCGGAAGAGTTATTGTTGGTAAAATCCAAAAATAAATAATATACATATGACAAGTTATCGTCGATACAAAGTTTAAAATAAAGATTATACACTGGACAAGTTGTTCTTGATAAAAATTTAAAAATAATTATTAAACATGGGCCAAGTAGTTGCTGATACAAATTTTATAATATTTACTAATTTAATTCGCATGGGACAAGTTGTCGATGATACAATTTTTAAAATATTTGTAAAACACGGGACAAATTGTCCATGATTAAAATTTTGAAATAATTATTATACACAAGACAAGTTTTTGTGATAAAAATTTATAAATATACTTTTCAAAATGAGGCAAAGTTGTTGTTGATTTAAATTTTAAAATAATTATTATACACCAGAAGAGTTGTTGTTGGTAAAAATCCGAAAAAAAATTAATATACATTGGATAAGTTATCGGTGATACAAAGTTTAAACAAATATTATACATGGGACAAGTTATTCCTGATAAAAATTTAAAAATAATTATTAAACATGGGCCAAGTAGCCGCTGATACAGATTTTATTATATTTATTAATTTAACTTACACAGTACATGTTGTCGATGATACAAATTTTAAAATAAGTATAATACGTTCATGGAACGAATTGTCAATGATTAAAATTTTGAAATAATTATTAAACAAATTCTATACAATATAAAAAAATCTACACAACATAAGAGAGAGATAAGTTGTTAATGCTAAAAAGTTAAAAATAATAATTATACACGGGACATGTAGTCACTGATAAAGTTTTAAAATGATTATTATAGACATGACAAGTTATCATTGATAAATTTTTTAAAATGATTATTATACACTTGAAAAATTATTGCTACTAAAAACTTAAAAATTATTATTATATACGGGACGAGTCGTCACTAATACAACTTTTAAAATAATTATTATGCACATGACAAGTTACTATAAACATGATATGTTATCATTGATAAATAATTTAAACTAATTATAATACACGGGTCATGTTTTCATTGATATAAATTTTAAAATATGGGACAAGTAATTGTTGATACATATTATATAAAAATTTTAAAATAATTATTATACATGTGACAAATCATCATTAATACATATTATAAAATTATTATTATACATGGGACGAGTTATCAATCATAAAAAGTTAAAAAACAACAATTATACACGGGACATTTTTTTTGAAGGATACACGAGACATGTTGTCATTGATAAATTTTTAAAATAATTATTATATACAGGACAAGTTGACAAACATATTCTAAAATCATATAACTCGATAAGTATCATACACTTGAAAATATGTCGTTGCTAAAATTCCATACAATATAAAAAAGTCTACACAATATAAGAAATGGATAAGTTGTTATAATACACGGGTCATGTTGTCATTGATATAAATTTTAAAATAATTATGATATACAGGACGAGTCGTCACTATACACGAGACATATTCTCATTGATAAAAAACTTAAAGTAATTACAATATGTAACACCCTATTTCCCGACGATAATTATTAAATAATAATTATATATTTAATAAAGAGGATGTTACAAAACTTGTCAATATATCACATATAACATAAACACTTTCTTTAAATAATAATTTCAAAACCAGAAAACATTTCATTGATTTCATTAATATTAATTATCCTTGTTATTCAACATCATAAATAGAAATAACAATATTTCCAAGTTCTCGACTTAAAAACAAATTAATTTCAACGTCAACCCCAACCCTGGTGTTACAAGAAACAGAGCTCGTAGCGACTACATGCTTAATAGATTACTAAATAAAATGAAAACTAGACGGAAGACGTATTCCATCTCCACCTTCTAAGTCGTCCCACAGCTAAACTTCCTCAACCTGAGTGTCTGTACCCGGGAGTACAATCACCACAAAGAAAACAACACAACAACAACAAAGGGTGAGAAATCCTGCCGTAACATAATATTAGGGAAAAGCACGCACAACATTATAATACAACAATAACAATATTCTGTCGTCATATGATCATCGACATTTATTATATTCTTCTCAATTAATCATACATATCATCATCTCATTCAATTCACACTTAAAAACACCAAGTATAAGTATCATCATTTAAATGCATATGGACTCACCCTAAGACCTATATGAATGTGGTATCACACCTATCGTCGTCATAATTTGACAGAGATATGTTACTGGACTTTCGTCGTCATAAATTGCCAGAGATATGTTACTGGACTTTCATCGTCATTTCATCTTCATAATTCCTAGACACGACTCTATATGCATGCATGGTGACAGACTCATCAGGTATTACACATCATCACGTCATCATGAATTCACATTCATAAATGCAAGACTCTCCCTAATATGCACAACATCAATGCAAACACATCCTCATCATTCTCATCGTCTTCATAAATAAACATCATCATTCTCATCATCAAAATAATATAGACATCGTCATTCTCATCATCATTATAATCTATACATCATCATTCTCATCGTCATAGTAATATAGACATCATCATTCTCATCATCATTATAATATAAACATCATCACTCTCATCATCATATTAACGCAAGTATCATCATTTCTCATCATATTTATTTATACACTTGTATATAATATCAATCGTCATCACTCTTTGTCATAGTCATATGATTCCTCATCATTACTCTCTATTACCGTCTATATCTCTACATTATCTCCTCATCAATCCAACCCTTAAGCACGACTCGTTTCTACGTCAACAACCCTCTATTTTATTTTATTATTCATCTTACGGACATGCTCTATTCTCTCGTCTATTCTAGGCTCTCTAGATATTTTATCCTGATAGCACACCCTATTCCTCCTTCTTAGTTTTAAGATGTTTACTTCTCCATTAACATTACATATAACGTCTCCTCTCTATACAACTAGGTTTCACCTCACCATCGTCAATAACTCTTTCCTACTTATCCCTCTCATTATTATGACTTTATACCTTAATCCCTGTCTCACATTTGTCGTCATCTATAACCTCGACCATTCTCCTAATCTTAACTTCATTCTAATTCAAAGTTATTATCTCACCTTATCGATACTTTCTACGTCAGCAACTTTCCTCACTAAAACTTCATTATAATTTAAGGTTTTATTCTCTCGAAACTGGTCATTATTATTATCGTCAAACATTATGACTATTACCTCTTATCTTCTTTCCTATTCATCTCGCTCTCTTCTAATCAATTCCCGTCTTATTCACCGCTATACTCATTCCTATTATCTTTCACTACTCAATACACACCTTATATGTTCCTACCTAACATTCATCTTAAGTTCCTTAATTACCTTGACTCTTTTACTCTTTAACTTAACAATATTCCTAAGCTCATTGTTTGTTTAAGAAGATTATATTTAACTTCATCACTTACTCGGAAGGCACATACGTTATATCCCTTCTTATCATCGTCTCTTTTCACTTCTTTATCTCTTCATATTTTATACTCTCTTAATCAGCTTACCATATTAGACCTTTTAAAAATACCCCAATGGATTAATCATGTCGTTATCACTCCGCCGTGAACTACTCATCTACATCCCTCACACTTCTCCTTCTACTGCTTAAACTACTTCACCTTTTTAGGCTCAAGACTCATCAAGTATTAAATGTCAACACATCAACAACAGCTTACAGTCATAGATGCAAACTCTTCCTATTTTTCACAACACCGGGACAAAACATATCGTCGTTATTCACATCATCAGCATAAGAAAACGTTGTCATCATGAATATACATCGTCACTCACATCATTTATATAATCAACATCATCATTACGAGTATGCTTCACCAACTTCATCATATTTATATATTCAGTAGTCAACGTCATTAGCAACTTCATTATCTAAGCGCTTTCATTCTCACCATTCACTGTCCTACTCCTCTCTCTTTATTTCTTCTTGGATTTGTCTCTAACACCCTAAAGTTCTTCCATGTATTAATTCGTTAAGGGGTTGGGGAAATACCCTTAAGACACAAGACTAGACTCCCTTCATTTATGTTTATAGGTTCGGAACCCTAGTATACGCTTACTTTTCACGCTAACAGCTTTCTTAGACTTACTATTCATATCGCAGCATGACCCAGGTACAATATTTTATTCATAACTCAAGTTATAGAGATCTAAATGGATTCAAACCAAAGGGAAATGAAAGCTGACATCTATATCTAAAACTTTCATAAAGGGACCTAAGTCCAATTCGGGACAGAGAGGGGTGGAAATGTTTCGTTTCCTAAACCTGGGCAGAGTGCACGACCGTGCCGACCCCTGTGTAGTAATATGACAATAAATCGAGTTGTGGATGTCTAAATGAGGTCACTCAAAAGCCACATGAAAGCTAACATCCATATATACAACTTTCATGAAGACACCTAAGCTCAATTCGGAACTGAAAATGGTGAAAAAGTTGTGCCAATTTCGCGTCACGATTCTGTCAGCATCAGAACGCAGATTTTGTAATTTTCCACCATGGGAGCTTCCCCGGCTCCGATTTCGACCCCCCCCCAACTCACCCAATTCGTCCCTAAACATCACCCTAAGGTTACCCTATCATTCAAACAGTAATTTTCCATTAACCTACTGATTCACACACTCTCTTCATGGTCAATCCTCTATTCGTAAACCGTAAACTAGTTTCTCTTAATTTTAAATAATTCAACCTCGTCTTTATCTTCGTCCATCATCAATCTTTCATCACAATCTCACATCATAACAGAAACATCATCTTAAGAATTAAACACCCCCCATCATATATTAAGATACCCTAAAGTGCAAAGATTCTCCCCCTTACCTCGATTCCTCTGAAATCTCTGGTTTGGCTTGACTTCGTTGTAGCTAGGTTTTCCTTTCTCTGACGGCTGCTCTTCTCTCTGTTTCTACGTTCAGCAAAACTGAGTTCTAATTTCCCAAAACCTTATTTATATTTGGTCTAGCCACTCTTCATATAACTTTCCTCTTCTATTCACTATTCTTTTGCTTTTCCCCTCCCCCACTTATTAAAAACCTATTTTCTACACCTCCTACTTTTTCTACTTGTTTTTCAATTCTCTTTCTATATTATTTAAATTCTGGTATCATAAATTAATTCACCAATATAATTCAACCCTCTCAACATTTACATCACATTCAAATAAAACAGCATTAATAATAATATTCACCACGCCACACCTATTAAAATTTATTGAATTACTTAAAATATAAAATTGGGGTGTTACAACTCTCCCCCACTTAACAGATTTTCGTCCTCGAAAATTACTCGAAGGTAACTGCTCTGGATAAAACTTCCTCATCCGATTCTACGCTCCTATACTCATTCTTTACTCCTCCAGTTCATATTCAGTCTTAGAAATCCAGATCCTAAACTAATAAAAATCAACTAGCTACTGTCTACACCTTCACGTGTCATCCATCCTCAACATACAACTGTTACCTGTTACATATTAAATCTTTCGAACATTCATGTGGCCCTATAGTACCTCACCATTTGGTCTATTCTTGACATACCCAATCAACCGCTCAACTTATCCTTTAATAATTCATATGAAAGCTTAAAATACAACTAAAGGTCGTCTACACTTCACTCCTACTAGGATAATTCAACTGATCTAAACTCATATTCCTCATCTGTAAGTGAATACCATCTAATCTACGTCCTCCAAAGAGCTCACAAGGGTGTGATAATGGGGTAGCCGTTACGGAAGGGTGTCCATGAATGCGGTAAATGATGGCCTTTATGAGCCGCCATGACATTATGAGGCTTCATTCAGGCAGAGGGGATCTGATGTGAGAAGGAGATACTACTCACTTCTCCCTGTGTAGAAATGAGCCTTAATTTGTGGCAGACTTGGCTTTTAGCTAGCCTTGAACAAATTGTAAAGATAAAACTTTCTGGACTAGCCAAGTTATTTTATTTTAAAACTTAAAATAAAATAACTTAGCTGTTTACATTATAAATATAGACAAAGTCAATTATAGATAAATTTGACTCTTTAAACTTTTGTTGAATCCATTTTTTTAATAAATAACTATTGTTATGTATTAAAATGATTGTGCAAATTAATCACAATCATTTTATTTATATAAAACGTAAATTATTATTTTTTGTTACTTAAATTTACATTTTATACAACTAACATGATTTTGAATTTTTCTTATGAATTAAATTTAATATATTAGTTTAAAAAAATTCTTTTTAAATTTGGCCACCCCGTACAAAATTGGCAAGCTTCGCCGTGTTTGGTAAAGCTAATAAGCTAGCTTATAGCTTATTAGACTAGTTTATAAGCTTGTTTAAAAAATAAAATGTGTGTTGGTAACAAGCTTTTATCACCAGCTTATAGTTTTTTTTATATGCTATTTTAACTAGCTTTTAAGTTTATAGCTTATAGTTTCATTTTTTTTCCATTTTTAACCTTTAATATTATTTTTTATAAAAATCAACTACCCACTCATAAGGCAAAAACTGCCCACGTTTACGGTTTTTAAGATGAAAAATGATCTCGCTTAATTATATTGGCAAATGGCAATGCATTGCGTTAACATGTTAGTATATTATTTGATTTTTTTAACTCTTTTTATTTGACGTTGATTTTTTTTAATTCTTGTTCTTTGAAATATTGTGCCAAATTTGAATTGTTTTTTTAATTGGACACTTTCTACTGAATTTATGTATTCATATTTATCATTTTTTTCCTTTTAACTATTTACCAATTTAAATAAAATGAAATAATTTTTCATAAAAAATAAAATAAAAAGGATATGAAAATGAAGTCAGATAAGATTTGATAAAGAAGTCTTAATTAAGTTCATATATCACATTTATCATATTAAAAATAAAAAAATTACTCTGAAATAAATTAAAATAGTTAAGATAAATCTATTAGTTAAAATATTAGCTTAAAATAGGGAAGATAAATATTAGTTAAAATATTTATAAATACAATTTATAAAAAAAAATATATGTACTTTTATGTCATTTTATATTTATCATTCATTTTTAAAGCTAATTTTACCAAACAGTTTAATTTAAAACAGTTAGCTTTTCAGCTATTAGTCAACAACTATAAGCTAGCTTTTCAGCTATCAGCTAGTTTATCAACTTATTTTTACCAAACAAATATTTTAGACAAAAGAATTTTAGACCAAAAATTGTGTTGTAGTTTAGTGAGACCAAAATTTTTAATTTTTGTCATGTCTCTTGCTTCATAGTTTGTTTAACCATGGTAGCATATTTACAATCCAACACAATTGTCATGTTGAATCTCTTTTTTTAGTAGATCAAATACATTTATAAATTTGAGGCTTAATTGGTCTTTTGATCCCCTAATTAATTTTAAATTTTCATTTTGGTCTCATAACTCGTAAAATCAACGTTTTGGTCCCTCAAGTTAACCTTTGTTAGCCAAATTGATCCCCTCCGTTAGTTTTTTAATGTCTAAATTTTTTTATATGATTTTAACCATTTGATTGCATGTCCATTATATTTAATAGTGAACCGTCAGCACCTAATTTTTTTCACTCTTCATCCTCTTCTCTATTCTTCTTCCTCAATCTATATCAACATTTTCTAGAATATTTTTTTTCCAAAATACAAATCCAAAAGGTACCCACTTTTTTCCCCATATCTAACACAAATCCAAAAGGTATCACCTTCTCTCTTCTTTTTTCCTCATATCTAACACAACACAAAAGGTACCAACTTTTTTTTTCCAGAATTCCAACAAAGGATTAGATACAAAAAATCTCAAACCCAAAAATCCAAAAGAAGAGAAAATGGGTAAGGATCTAAGCGACAGAGAAGGTGTCACTGAAACCCGAAGCCGGATTGAGTGTGTGTGTGTGTGTGTGTGTGTGTGTGTAATCCTTTGTTCCTTTTTGTATCAAGTTCGAATTCTCAAAGTTGTGTTAGTGAATCTTGTGCCTAATTACGAAAAAATCCTTTGTTGTTTATGAGTAAATGAATTTTGGGAGGAATTGACAAAATCTGGGTAATTGAGGTGTGGTGGTGGTGGGGCCACGATGGTGGTGGTAGTGGTGGCTTTTTTATGGTGGTGCGGTGGTGGTTGTTGGGATGATAGAGAGAAGAGGAGGTAGAGAGAGAAAATGAAAGAGGGAAGAAGACGAAAGTTGAGGAGGAGAGAAAGTTGAGGGAAAGAAACAGTTTCTCTTGTTTGGAACACTATGAAAAGGTTAAGGAAAGAAAGAATTAGGTGGAGCCCACATTGGAAAGCTTTCCTCACAAAAATGGACGGAAAGGTTGAGAAACACTCATATTTAATTGAAAAGTCCAAAATGCCCCACATTTTATTGCTTTTTATTTGTTTTACTATTCACTTGTCTCTTTCTTTTTATTTTTTCAATATACCATCTCATTTTTTGTTGTCTCACAATTGCATTGCTCTAATGATAACTACTGCACTTTCTTTTTCCATCGATTTTTAAAGGAATATTATATATACATATATATATATATATATATATATATATATATTATTACTTTTCAAGGGTATTTATGTCATTAATAAACCCATCTCTTTCTTTCCTCTTTCACTTTCACTTTTACCAAACAACCAATAAATCATCTCACTTTCTACTCACTTTCTTTCCTTTAACCTTCTTTCCTCTAACTTTCTTTCCTTCCACAATCCAAACAAAGCCTAAGAGAAGAATTGATGAATATTGAGTATTAAAAAAATGAATTTGTGTTTTTTATTTTGGATTTTCTGGATTTAAAGATGAATATATGAAGATTATGATGAAGATGAAGAAGAAGAGGGAAGAAGATGAAGAAATGTAAGAAAAAAAATTAGATGTTGGTGATGCACACTAAGATATAATAAACATGTATTATCCAACGACTTCCTTTTAAAACAAAAGATCAAACGGTTAAAGTTAAAAAAATTAATAGGATTTATGGTAGAACACTTTTAAGGTTGATCTATCATATACATTTAAAGTTAAATTTTATAGTCAATGATTTGTTTGAATAACGAAGACAAACACAAATGACTAAAACGTTGATTTTACGAATTATAGGACTAAAATGAAAACTGAAAATTAATTAGATGATGAAAATACCAATTAAACCTAAAATTTAATCTTACAATTTTAAAAGTTTTTGACGCATTTTTGAAAGGAAATTAAAACAATAGAAAATGGAGAGGTCCACATAAGACGATGTAATTGTAAATTACAACACAGCGCACGTTAGCAAGTAGTAAAAACCTTTGTATACGGTAACGGAGAAAGTGATGAGTGACGGAAATCTCAATGAAGCAGTTTAATTAATTTATCTTCTTTTCTCTTTCGTTCAACCCAACCGTCTTTCATTCTTTCTTTCTCCCATGGATTCATCCGCTGCCATTCGATCCTTTCACTGTAATTCTTTCTCCCTCTCTCTCTCTTTGTATCTACATTTTCGTTATGATTTTTTTTTAGCTGAATGCGATCTGCGTTGTTTTATTTCTGATCTTACTGTTTAATTTACTGTTATGTGCTTGTTTGAATTTTGATATAATCATTTTGAATTAAATGCTGAATCTAAGATGACGGTTCTTCAGGTTCTGCTGTTTTTTTTTTTTTTTTGTATATACATATAAGAAATAAATACAAGCTAAATTCTATAGTCTGTGGATGCTGTCGTAAGGTCTAGCTCAGCTGACAATTTTGAGATTGTTAGGCTGGACATTTTCGTGTTTACCTAACTTCGAACCCGAGACCTCTCCTTTGTGCGTGTGTGAGTTTTCAGGTGGTTCTTGCCAAAAGTTTGTAGATGCTTTTCATGAAGGAAAACGTTAACGAGTGCCCCCGGTACTCTTTAAGACCTTTAAATAGTAACTATTTTTTAAAATTTATGTAATTAATGCATTGGAAATTGAAATATTTGACTTTTTTATGGAATAATTTCTTCTTTTGGAATGCTTAAAGAGTGCCCGGGGCACTCGTTAACAAGACCCTTTCATGAATTTGCACTAAAATTTGAAATTTTTCGCCCCAAAGTAACTGCTTTTTTAAGCTGCTTTCTTGTTCTCTTGTTTCTTAATGTACTAAGCTTAATTTAACCTACTGTATTGAAAGAAAGAGTGAAAAGTTGAAGACGGCAGCAGGGGAAAAGTTATTTATAGTGATGCTCAGTATCACTTGTTTACCGTAATCACAACCATAATGTTCAAAATACTTTTCAAAGAGAAAATTGAATGTACTCCTTGAAAACTAATACATTTTACATTATGTTATTTGGGCTTTCACCGGAATCTCTAATGACATAACAATAGGATTAACCCTTAGGTTAGAGGAGACGTATATGTAAAGCTTTTCTCAGAGTGGCAATTCTAACACCTCAAGTTTGCTGGCAATGTTTATTTAAGATTCTTGTTTTTTAAATTTTATTTAAAGGGTCGATTATCTTTTTCATTATTTTTTAATATTTCAAGGTTTGTTACACAAATATGTTTGTTTCTCCCCTTTTTCATCTCTTAGCTAGCCACCTAATCATTTTCTTGTTAACTGGCTTGGCTACAGAAGTTTTTTTTGCCATGACACGCACTCTTGTAAACAATTTGACAAATTTAGTTGCAACCCCAACACAATGATTGTGTTATCAAATACTGGATATTTTATCTTGTAGTGATGTCATTTGGGTATTGTGCCTGATTTTATGAATTTTAAATTTTTACTTGCACTGGTATCATTTGTGGGGATTTACTTCCGTACCCTAACTTATATTATAAACATATATGCATGTATGTATATTTGATCACGTGTGAATCATCATTGTCATCATATCATATACCTATATTAAGTCCCTATTGCTAATTGCATGGATGTTCAACGTAAATCATTGCAATCTGACCCTTAATCATTACTGTTGGATTCCAGATCCCATAGGCACTATATCCCATGTGAGATCCTCCATTGAGAGGGCAGCTGTAGTTCCCTGCCATAAAATCCGATGGAACTCAAATAGAGGGAAGAAGACATTGGTTTCGTGTGCAAAAACAGTTGAAGCTATCAACACAACCAAGTCTGATGGTGGGTTTTATTGATTATAAAATGAATTGTGTACTTTGCTTCCTTTTGGTTGCTATTTGAATGAGATAACTCTCATACGGTTGTTTGGTTTCCATTCTTAAGACTCAAAGACACATTAATCAGTTGCAAAAATTTTGATCAGTAGGTTTCTATTTTTATTTTTTTTGGTGTTAACCCTCCGGTTCCTAGGGGGAAAGGGGCCCTAGTAATCCGGAGTTCGGCCAGGAGGTAAGTAAAGCCTGGCCAAGAATTGTTCCCACCAGGAATCAAACTCGGGTTTCTCCCGAACGATTCGTCCTAAGGGAAGCTCATTAACCACTTGAGAGTTGAGTCCAATCACTTGGTTAGTAGGTTTCTATTTTTAAAGGATAGTTTTTTTTTTTATAGAAAATAATGTTATATTAACAGACCCCTAATTAGGAAAGTATATAAAAGGAGAAATAAGGATGAGGCATTGTAAAATGGTCAAAGGTATAATTGATATAGTAATTAGGAGACAATAATTTTGGACCAGATGTATTAGAAGTATATATCATTAAATATAGTAGTTAGGAAATAATCACTTTATAATAGAATCTTTGGAAGTAGGATTATTAGGAATAGGACAGAATAGGAGATTTAGGATAAGACAGTATGTTATTGATAAAAGAATGGAAGGGAGGGAAATTGTCTTTGTACTTGTGAGTTGTGAGAGAAGGGCCTTAGGAAAAGGGCCACGGATGGGTAGACCCTGGAAGATCTGCAGAGCTGTATATTCCCTGGTCTTTTCAACAAAATGCCAAGTTCCTATGACATTCTTATTGCTTGACCTGACAATTATTTATGATGTTGCAGCTTCTTTGGACAGCACTCAACAAGACAAATTAGAGAAAAAGCCATTGCAAACTGCTACTTTTCCTGATGGATATGAGGTTTATAGCTATTCTTTTTTTATCTGTACAATCATATTTCGTATTGTTGAAAAATGATACTTTGGTGGGAATTAGAATTAGTATGCGCACAAATCAAAATACTTTATGTTGGCTATTAGATGAACAAACACAAGATTTTATTTTGAATTATGCCTAAGATTTCACAGTTGCATTTATCAACGGCCATATTTTAGTGTCAAACTGATAAACCCCTACTTATGTCTGGTTTGCTTATGATCAGGCTTTGATATTAGATGTCTGTGACGAGACTGAAATCGCTGAACTGAAATTAAAGGTGATCTTCTCCTCTCTTTGGTATTAGTGCTTTGTAAATTTAATGTATAGTAAGGATAAAAGGAATTTCATAGTGTAATCTTTAAAGCAAGAGGCTATAGAGATGTTATGGTTTTCAGTTGTCACATTTCAACTGCGCACACATTAGTTGGCTGGATATGTCTATAGCCCTGTAATATGCTGTGAGTTGAAACTTGAGTCAAAGCATTGGATTTGATTACTCAAGATATGTTACAGGTTTATAGAAAATGAGGTACTGGTAATGGTGCTTTTGTAAAAATTGTAGCACATTGCATTACAAGCCAGAGATTGTGTTACTTTTGTGCCTGTCATCCTACTTGAGTAAATCATTTTATTTGTAATTCAAGTTTGTTCACAGCCAATTGTGTCCGTTCAGTTTTTCATATTACACCGTACTCAGTAACTTTATCTAATTGCAAAACTGTAATTTCTATTGGTTCATCAAAAGGGACACTTTAAATGGATGACAGTGTATATGGTCTTGTTTTATTTATATTTTGACAGGTTGGTGAGTTTGAGATGCATCTTAAGCGTAACATTGGAGCAAAAATAGCTCCATTGTCTAACATTTCACCAACTACACCACCACCTATTCCAAGCGAACCTATGGATGAATCAGCTCTGGCTACCACACAGCCATTGCCACCAAAATCATCTCCAGAAAAAACCAACCCATTCGCAAATGTTTCCTCACAAAAGTTTTCAAAGTTAACAGCATTGGAGGCTTCTGGTACCAATACGTACGTGCTAGTATCTTCTACTACGGTATGCCATCTATTTATGTATGCTATAATCTCTGATTTCACTAATTACCTCTGATTTCGCTAACTCTCTCTCTCTCTCTCTCTCTCTCTCTCTAGGTTGGCTTATTCCAAAGAGGTAGAACAGTTAAAGGGAAGAGGCTTCCTCCCATCTGTAACGAGGTAATTTATGTGCTAGTCATTGCCTATCCTCCCGTGTTTTTAAGTCATCTGCTTGTTATGACGTAGATCACATGATTCACTGGATGCTCCCTCCATCTGGCTTGTCAATTGTCGTCATGAACTCCACCATTGGATTTAGCTGCACATATGCATGTAGCAAACTAAAATTCTCCAGTGCACAAAGTAAATGTTTGTTGTTTAGGGTTCAAGAAGTAGCATATGAGTTGTGTCATGCAATAGTGCAAATGTGATAGATGAAAGTGCAACCTATGTGCTGGCATGCTTGCTTGTCCGCCTAGTCTCCTGATAGGACCTTGTTAACATGCATGTGTTAACTAGAATATATTTTTAGCTAACCAAACTGAATAATGGTACAGAAAAGAAAAAAAAATGTTATAATAATTAAAATAAATAAAAGAAAAGGAAAGCCTGAACTTATACCGTGTAAACAAATCACTTTATTACCACATTATTTCTATATTTTTCATTTAATAAGTAGGATTACAATTTGATATAAACAAAGCAATATTCTCACCGTTACATTTATAAAACGTGAATAAATATACTATGACCACAGAAAGCATGGCCAACCTCTTCAGTTGAACTTATAATATAATTTTTTCAGTTTTGTGCTGTATCCATTTCATCAATTTTTGGTTCTGCTTCAGTAACTGAAGCTATTGATTGTAATCTTAATCTATGAATGTTTGCAAACAATTGGTACATGCTATCTCTACATTCTAATTTCTAACAGATAGCAACATTTTTTAGATGCAAATTATATATTCTTTGGCAGTATAATGTAGTTTGGTCAATATTACTGTCTGTACTGTGGTAATTATTGGCATATTTTCTATCACAGGTTTTTGACCCAAGCTGTTTGAAAACCCCACTTTCTCTGAAATGACTACAATTGTTATTTGATGTCTTCATTTCCTAATCTAATTCTAGCCTTATTGCAACACTCAAATGACTCAATTGCCTGTTTTCAATTTCAACATAGGGTGATGTAATCAGAGAAGGGCAGGTGATAGGGTATTTGGATCAGTTTGGGACCATTCTTCCTGTTAAGGTGATTTGGTGTCTGTTTATTTAATTGTGGTTCGTAAAGAAATATTTACATCTCCTGAGTCCTGACTGGTTTTATTTTGGAAATTTTGCAGTCAGATGTGGATGGAGAAGTGTTAAAGCTACTTGTTGAGGATGGAGGTATAGTGTCTGTGACCTGTTGCTAAAATATGCCTGGATTTATTGATATGTTACTCAAGTAATTCATGGCTTTTTGGGGAAAATAAGGGTATAATAGTATTGTTCGTCCAAATTTTGAAATAGTGAAAGCAGTTGTGTGGCTCGAGTATTAAAAATATAGCAAAAGTGACATTGAAGTTCCTCAAGTAATCTCTATTTTAATGATTGCAAACCCTAACTACATGGAAAAAGCAAAGCAGAGTACTTCATGCAACGCATTAAAATTGAGAAATAATTCCTGTAGTAGCAAATACAGTACATCCATGACCTTTTTTTTAACGGAAAATATATTAGGGTCGTTTAGTCCTCCAGCATTTACCCAGACGTGTGTATGATATTCTAGTATCTTGGCTTCATAATTTTTCATGTTTAGCATGCTGTTCATATATAAAAACATTGGCATGCTGGACATGTAAGAATCTAGGATCCGTGCTCTCACAAGTTCCGACTGTAAGAAATATTATTTGTCATACCAAACAAAGGAGGTCTCGCACCCCCTCACATCAAAGATAGTCTTTCATTTCCGTACCAGTGAAAATGTATCTTGTATGATAGTCTTTTATTTGTGTGCATTTTCTAAATGATGGAAAATCATGGGATTTTTCATGACATCAACACACGTATAAATGCTTAGAAAAGTTAATGACAATAGCTTATTATATGACCATAAGTGGTTTTTAGCTTATTTTCATAAGCTTACTATTTTGTATTGTATATGGTTTTCAGAGCCTGTTGGTTATGGAGATCCCCTTCTTGCCGTCTTGCCATCATTCCATGACATCAACATCAAGTGATCCAGCATTAATATATAATCATGAGGCATTTCCTTATCCGGGGCTATTAGCATATTTTGGTATGTTTTAAATAGATTGAGAAATAATTGATTGTGCTTTCGTATTGGGAGAAGGGGTTCTTTTGTAGAAGATTGTACTTCATAATTGTATACCAGTTGCTCAGATTGTATTCGATTAGCGAATTCCAGCATCACCTTATTATGCATATAATGTATGCAAAACAAAGGCTTTGCACACTATGAACCGGTCCTAGTACCTGGAGTTTGATTGCTTGATTGCTTTATTTACTTTTCTCTAATAAAGGTGTAGAACTTATTTTAAGATACCTCAAACAGAGTAAACACACTCTGCATTGCTATAATATATCCAAATGTTGTCTTTACATTAATCTCTGATATCTTCATGACCAGAATAGCAACACAATCTGCCAGTCATATTTCAAAATGCAGAGGACAGATTATGAGAGTTAATCATGTTTTAAGGCTGAACCCTGAGGAAGTGAAAAACCCATTATCATCTATAAGAAAAGAGACTAGAATCCTTATGTGCTGTTCATATTGTTGCTCTCTTATAAAATAAAATGTGGAATGCCTTTTGTGTGAAAGAAGATATGCGGAATACTTAATCCTCCTCAGATCCAACAATCAATCTCCCGTCATCCCTCCTTTACCTATATTAATCAACCCATCTACACCGAAAAACTCGTTTTCTTTCTAACTACGGAAACTGCTACCCTCAACGAAATGCAACAAATAAGCATTGTTATTTTTTAGTTATGGCCCCATTTTTTGTAGATCTCCTTCCACATGTTTATAGAATTTTGTTTTTGAAGAAGTCAAACTAGTCCAACGAAATTGGCACCGAGAGAGTCAAACTTAAGACCTTGAGAGAGCACACTCCAAAACTCAAGTCAAGTCAACACCACATGTTTAAAGAATTAATGTTCATATCAAGCAAGGGTTGCAATAGATCTGTTTCAATAAGTATTTGAGGGTAGTCAATAGACTTGGCCAATATTATACCAGAGTTGCATAAAACTCAGCAAAGAAGCAAGTTGTGGTACCAGTAAAACTCGAGAAACCAAGCAACCATTCTCCAAGGTTACTTACTACACATAATCCCACAAAAATTAGGCAGTCCATGATTATTTAAGGAGCTACCATCAACGTTAATTTTGATGATGTTATGCAAAGGGGAGGTCAACCTAACTTCTCTAGTAATACGAGGTTTTAAAATCATGGCCCAAATTCCGAAAATCCAAAAATGGTTAAGGCACTAGTAAACAAGCCAGGCATTATGATAGAAGATCACGTCATTTCTAGAATCCCCTTCCAAAGACCCTCCTAATCAAGAAATGCTATTACTTTTCTCACCTTATGTGTTTCTCACGCATCCAATTTTTTTTAAAAATATCTTTTGTTCGGATTTTAAAATCTGAACTAAATTGTTACAGTTTTCGGGTTATATTTTCCGAACTGAGTTTTGCCTAGAATTTCAATGGTTGTGTTTATATTATTTCAATGACATAAATATAAATGAAAAAAATATAAAATAAATGCAAATATAAACCAAATTAAATGGACAAAATGATACAAATAAAATCTCATTTTATTAATATATCAATACATTTACAATAAAATAAAGCTTAAGCTTAAAGCTAATTACTTAAAATATTCAAACCTAATGCTAAACTATTAAAAACCTAAAGCTAAACCAGTGGTGCAAGCTGATGGAGGAGGGAGGGGGGAGAGGAGAAAGAGATAGTGGGGGTGTGGGGGAGGGGGGGGGGGAGGTGGTTGGGGTAAGGTTTGTTTCCTCTCTAGGGCGAAAGAGACCTTGATGGATTAGCAGGATCAAATCAACTGTCAGCTCAACCACAGAGACACAAGTGTGGACGGTGTTGAGTATCGACGTCCATCGATCGACTCAGCCGAAACTGTGTGGTTCAGCCGGATAAAGCTCATGAACGACGACGACGTCAGAACCATGTTCTCGAACTTTGGTCAGTACAGTACTAAAGGACCGATCGAGTTGGACGCTTCGTTGGTCAGATCTGTTGAAGAGATCATGGCCCTGCTAGATGGACCAGACGAAGACATTAGTTTGGCTGATCCGTAATCTGTCATGTTTTTTATTTAATTTTTGTTTTACGTTGTTGAATTATGTTGTTAAAATAAATATATCTATGATGTGTATTATGTTGTTGAATTTTGTTGTTAAAATAAAAATATCCATGTTGTTTTTTATCTTGTTAAAATAATTATATATATGGTGTGTTTTATGTTGTTGAATTTTGTTGTTAAAATAAATATATTTAGATATATTCTGAGATAGATAGATAGATTTTGAAGATCTTCATCATGTTGTTAAATAGACGAAGATATATAGGGTGCAAGTGAGATTCGGATTATATATATAATCTGAACTAGTTCAATACAGGTTTTTTGTGTGGTCCACATTGCACCGACAGTTTCTATGGTCCACGACGAACATAAACTTTTATAAATAAGTGTGCTTGGTTCATTTGTTGTAAGATATGAACATCAAGAGGTTCTTATGAACTTGATCCAGTTGACCTGCCGATCGAAATATGTCAGTTGGCAGGCCAACTAGATCAATTTCAAAAGCAACTCTTTGAACACCTATTCCTAGAAAATCCACCATCACTTACGTTATTGTGTTGTTTTTAGCTGTTTAATTATTTTTCTACCTTTTTTTAAAAAATTTCATATGTCATTGGCCATGAAAACCTATCAAAAATGAAACTTAAACACAATCTGGTGCTGTTCGGATTATAAAATACGAATATATTTATACATGTTTCAATTTTATAATACGAACCCCCTCAGACTAGTTGGACGGTGGCGTTTCACCAAAGGTTTGGACGGTTTGTGGTGTGTTTAATGCAATTTTGGTCGGTTGGACCATGAAAAATGTTTTCTTTGACTGTAGTTATTGTTTATGACTGGTTTAAGGCTATAAATAGGCTTGCATCTTCAGCAAATTCATTCATTCTTCACTTCCCATCTTTTCCTACTATTTCTTAAACACTTTTTAGTTTTTTAGGAGTGTTTATGGTGTCATGGTCACTGTTGACCGTTCATAGAATTCCTGCAATTGCTTTGCAGTTTATGTGGAGATTCTACGACGGTCAACACAGAAAATGCAGATCGTTATTGCTCGGATTATATAACCCGAAATTCCTATGAATCTAGTTCGGATTTTAAAATTCGGACAAAGGGTATTTTGGGAAAAAAAAGGGCGCGCGAGTATAACATAGGGTGGTGTTCTGGAGCGAGCAAATAACACCAGACCCATTTACTTAGGCCCAATACAAACCGACCCAGATCCAACATCTGGTAAATTACTCGCAACACACCCCCTCCCCGCGAGGGGGGTGCTCGGAGCAAACAAAGACTGATTCAATCAATCAGTAACGTCTCTCACACGCTCCCGCGAATCTCTCCTCGGCGGTTACACTTCCCATGAATTCGTAACCGCCGAGCCACACGTGTGTCACACAACGGCTCCTGCACCACCCACCTCTATAAAATGGGGACTCTCAGCAGTCCCCAAGGTTAGACTCTTCTCATTCTCTAATCCCCCTATTCAAACTCATACTGACTTGAGCGTCGGAGTGTCTGCAGGCACACCCCCCCCCCCCCCCCCGCCGTTCCAGTCAACAACAAATACTCACAATCATCCCATTCAAAACTGCACCGGTAGTCCATTTCTGATCAGGTAAGATCAGAGCGCCATCTGTGGGAATACAAGCTCTCCCTGTTTTTTAACCGACAAAAAACCAAAGCTTTCACAAAATATATACTCCCTCTGTCTCTATGTATAGGAGTAGTTTACAAAAAAGTTTTTTCCCTAAATATAAGATCATATACAAATTCCTAGATGCATTGATTACTCTTTTTCCAAATATACCCTTTATTAATACTATCAATTTGTCTTGGTATATGAAAAATTAACATTAAATATATATTTAATTAAGGGTAATCTAGTAATAGTCAC
The DNA here is from genome assembly GCA_018208015.1 of Medicago ruthenica. Classification (NCBI taxonomy): domain Eukaryota; kingdom Viridiplantae; phylum Streptophyta; class Magnoliopsida; order Fabales; family Fabaceae; genus Medicago; species Medicago ruthenica. Next base: position 58,768,217 of record CM031373.1, read on the forward strand.
ACCAATTTGAGAAAACTTTATTACTCCAACAACTTTTCTTAATACACGTGATTTTTGTAAACTACTCCTATAAAAAGGGACGGAGAGAGTACTCATATATACCATGACTACCAACGGTGCTACATCTCAGGTACGGTGTGAAATCCACTGCGTCTACCGCGACGGACACACTTCTACGCCGTCCTCTGTAGATAGTCCTAGGGAGGAAGCACTCCATCAAATCCCTCAGGCAGTCATGCCACTACATGAGCAACCTCTATACGGTCCACATCGGCCTAGCTAGGAAGCAAACAACTCGTCCCCCGTGGACGCCTTGCTGTCTAACATCCTCTGCACGGTACAATGTCAAACGTTGATTATCGAGGAGCAGAACCGGCGCTTGATGGACATCGAGAAAGAGCGTCCCAGAAGACAACATCCATCGCTCAGAAAGCTTCCCTTTTCACCACGTAGAAGAAGGGGAGGGAGCACGCATCCTTCCAGATCAAGGTTGCCTAGACATTCAGTCAGCCGGAGATCTCCAATCAAGAGATCGCCCAACAGAAGGTCACCCAGCAGGAGATCCTCCAGACCATCTCTTGAAAGAAGAACGCCACCCAGGCGAAGCAGACGCTCGTCCTCTACATCAGCGTCTGACGACGAACGCCCCGCATACAACCCTTTCACAAGGCGTATTCGCGAGGCTCGCATCCCACATGGGCTACACAAGCCCCCACAAATGGACTCGTATGACAGGACGACCAGCCCCGACGAGCACATAGAGAACATTGAGGCCGTCCTCACCTACATAGAGGTGCGGGGGGCTGTCAAATGCAAGCTCTTCGTCACCACATTAAGACGAACGATGACATGGTATAAAGGTCTCCGAAGGAACTCCATCGATTCCTGGAACGACATGTGCCATGAATTCACGACTTCAAGGACCCAACCTTAAACTGTGGCGTCCCTTGAAGCTATTGTGCAAGGGAAGAATGAACCCCTCAAAGACTACATCGAGAGGTTCAACAAGGAGGTTGTACAAGTCAAAGGTGCGGACGAGACAATGAAGAAGTACCTTATTTCTAAGGGACTTCGCCACGTCAGCGATAGGAAGAAGGCTGTGCAGCTAGATCGCACAAGGACTCTAAACGAGTTCCTAGCGATCGCAAATACTTACATCAGGTACGAAGAGGAGTTGTACACTGACAACCTGAATAAGTCCAAGAAGGAGGAACCTGCTGCTGAATCCTCCAAAAAGCCCTTCCAAGAGAAAAAGAGGGAAGGCAAGCAAGCTGATCGAGAAGGCAAACAGCCTGCTCGCGAGAGCAAAGGACCCATGGTCGCTTTGCTGAGCACACACCCTTGGCAGCGTCAAGGGAGAAGATCCTCACTGAGATCGCAGCAACCGATCTGAATGAGGCGGGAATCAAAAACCCCAAGCCTCCGACCCAGGAAAAGAAATGAGCCGATAAGACGAAGTATTGTTGGTTCCATAAGTGACATGGGCACCTCACCGACGATTGCATCCATCTCAAGGATGCAATCGAAATCCTCATACAACGAGGTCGGTTGAAGCAGTTCACCAAAACTACTTCTCCTGAAAGAAAGACCGTCGACCAGATTGTTGATGGCAACAATCAAGACATTGTTGTTGCCATGTTTGTCAAAATGCTGGACAACTTCCCATAGCACGTCGAGAGAACTCCCTACTCGTGCACCTGGGAACAGTTCCCTTCCATCAACGTGATCACTGGCGGAGCAATAAACCTCTCTATGGGAAGCATGAAGAGGAAGTTTGAAGAACTCATAAACGTCAACCAGCTAGTCCTCCCCAACATACCATCTGGGGGGACCACCTTTGGCGTTCCATGACCTTGAGCTGCCCGGCGGAGCTCCCAATTCAGCCATACCCCTGCTAGTTCAGGCGTACATGGCCAACTTTGATGTCCGACGAGTCCTGATTGACACAGGGGCCTCGTGCGGCATCATGTACACCGGGCTGTTCAAGACCCTCCCGATGACGTAGAAAAACCTCTCTCATTACGTTGGATTTGAGCTGTATGGGTTCAACGGGTCATCAACTAAGCCCTGGGGTTACATGGAGATGCTCGTAACCTTGGGGAAGGAGGAGGCTAGAAAAACCATCAAGATCCCATTCCTGGTGATCGACTGCCTTTCCCTCTATAACTGCATTATAGGGAGAACAAGATTAGCAGGATTGGGAGCAGCATGTTCAACCGCTCATCTGAAGTTGAAATACCATGCAAAAAATGACATTGTTGCCACTCTGCACGGAGACATCGAAGCTGCCAGAAGATGTTTCCTCTAGGCAAACAAGAACCAGAGCTCGGCTTCCTCGTTGAAACAATCCTCCAAGGATGACAAGAAAATTGTTGTGTGCACTCTGGACACTAACGTGGTCGAGCTCGACTCTTGGTTCAGCAAATCTGACCTTAAGGAGCAGAAGAAGGAGAAGAAAGACACGCTCAGCGCTGAGATCTTAAGGCCCGTTCCTGACGCCGATTTCGAGTTGATTCCTTTTGGAGATAATCCTTCAAGGAACTTTAAAATTGGAAAGTGTAATATCCCGCTTATGACTCAAGTATTTATCAGTATTGAGACGAGGTATCAGATACATTTTACAAGGAATGGCATTTTAGTAATTTGGAGGCTTAGGCTATAAAAGCTATTTACCTCAAAATTCTCTCATAATCTTATCGCTTCTTCTCTCCAGGACCAATCCTCTCCCTTCTCTCTTCTTCCCTCTTGCGCCACTCCCATCCATCCCTCCATAATCATCAGATTTCATCTTCAATCATTTAATCCTCATGCAAGCAAGCAAGTTGCTAATTATGAGCAAGAGGAAGCTAAGGGAAATCAAAGGAAGTAAGATTTCAAGCTAGGGTTTGGAGAGGAAAGCTTGGCAAGATCAGAAGCAATTGCTAGGTGAGCTCCCTAGGGTTTTAGAACTCACTTTGAGTGAGTTGGGTGTGTTTATGTTTTTGAGCAAAGTTTTGTAAATTTTACCCTAATTCTCTATGCTTGCCAATTCCTTGCTTGTACATGCTTTAAACTATCAATTTGTATTATAAAATCATTCCTAACATCATTGGGATGCTTGGGTAAGTTGGAATGAGCTAAAATGGTGGAAAAATACGTTTTTGAGCAATTTCTGCATTGTCATGGTCGCTACAGCGACCAGACCCTTTTCAGGTTCTGGTCTTGGTCGCTATAGCCATGGATCCGTCGCTACGGCGAGCTCACCAGGACAGCATTTTTCAGCTAAGCTGTTTTGGGTGTTTCGGCACGTGTAAGTGACGTTTTTCGCTACCGTTTTCTCCAGAAACTTTAAGGAATCAAAGGACACCATTTTAACTCATCATAAGGGCCTTTAACGGGCAAAATCTTAAAGGAGCAAGGAATATGCAATGTATGGGAAATTCTAGATCAATGGGTATAGATTACCTATAGGCTTCAAGTAAGCTAAGGGGGCTTAGTTCCCAACAGTTAATAAGTGGGATAGTAATTCCCTAAGTATGGCATATGTTATGACATGCCTAGAACCTTTGATAGGATGTAAGATGAGATGTGCTCAGCTAAGTACGATAGTACAAGGATTATTTCCACAATCAAAGTTTCAGATAAGCTTATAGTGTTGGTTCTCCAACAATTAATAGGTGGCTTATGAGAACGATAAGCCAAGAACCTTGTGTTATAGGTTAAGTGTTACAGGATTGTTATTATATGATTAATGTAACAGATATGCATGTTTATATGTAAAGTTAAAGAATTATATGTTACAGTTATAGGCTGTTCAGCAGACTCCGGGATACGCCGGATGGGACTTCTCCAAGAGGGTTGTCCACATGCAATTAAAGAGGAGTCCGGTGATTAGCCTCAGATAGGAATTTTCACCGAGTTATAGGGAGATGTACTTCGGGGTTACTCCACCCGGATGCACTTCGTAAGATGAACTCAGATAATAATGTTTGTTTAACGCTAACATGCTAACATAATGTTATCAGATAAATTTATTATGTTATCAGTCAGATTTTACCTATAGACAGTTATCAGAAAGTGGTCCTAGGTTTCCCCTCGATCACTAAGTTATAGTTACAGGCAGATTACAGTTATAGTTACAGGCAGATTACAGTTATAGTTACAGGCAGACTTATAGTCACTGGCAGATTTATATCCTTTGTGGATAAAGATAAGACTTGGCGATCATATGAATTCCCAAGATTGCCAAGGTAGGCATGGCGACCCTAGGTTCCCTGAGGTTGCCAACAGTTGGTTGGGTGGAGCTCACTGAGACATTATGTCTCATCCCACTCCTTCTGGTGCAGGTTTACAGGTAAGTCAGAGGTTCGTGTTGAAGTTCTTCAGGGAGATACTGGATGGAGTACAGTTGCTCATCGTGTACCAGCTCAGGAGCTTATTGGACTTTTGTATAAGTATTGTAATGGTATTTGATTATTTGTACAAACGAGTAAACTTGTATTCATTCAGATGTGATGTAATATTATTATTGAAAATTTTAAATGTATCCAGTATCAGTTTAATGCACATGCTAATATTCTAGATTAAATTAGTATGGGCGTTACAATTGGTATCAGAGCAGGTCGATTCAGACCGTGCCATGGGTCGTTAAAGATTCAATAAAAGTAGTGGAATCATTGGGTTCCGGATATTGTTCTAAAGGTCACATCTAGTTGAGCCTGATCAACTCGGTCTAGTATATGACAGTTAGGACAAACGTCCGAGAGCTGAATGTGACCAAGGAGGAATGAAGTGTTTGAAGAGCGACGTTTAAGGCGTCAGGTTTTAAGACAGTATTGGCGAAGAAGTATTCAATGCCAGATGGTGGCCATCAAGCCATATAGTAACTAAGCCTGTTAATGGCAGAGTTTCAGGAATGTTAGAGATATTTAAGAATAAGGTGAAGAACCTTAACACAGTTGGACGCGTCATTAAGAAATGTCTCATAGGAGGAGACATGTACAGTAAGGAATTATGGAACAATAACGGAAACCGTAGTTGAGAAGTGGCAATAAGGACAGAGTGTGAGGAATCGAAGGACTCACGCACTCAAATCGGACGAAATTTTATATCCAAACAGCTAAGAGTTTTAGTTATGAGTTAAGAGGATTAAATGGGTCAGATGAAGCTGCAGAGCCTGAACTTGCTGGAATTGTTGTGCCACGAGAGCTTCTATCGTGCCATGATGAAATGGATCAGGACATCCATCGTGCCACGACCCATGCTTCTCGTGCCACAAGACTGACAGTGAAACACTTCTTCCATTGAAGAGATGGTATGCAACCTAAGGACCATAATGGATGAGTAACTATTAACGATGAGACCTGTTGCGTATTGAACATGTTTCGGATGTGTCCTATTTGGTAAAAAGATTGAAAGATGAGCTAAGCCAATGAGAATTACACACAAGAAAAGTTAACCAGATTACCTTCTATATATGATGGGTCATCGAGATGTTTTGTAGGAGAAGCGCAAGCTTAGCAACAAGTAAAGAGTCCCCCGATTAAGGATAGTTTTCCTTTTGATACATATGCTTGATTCTTGTCTAATCCTTGAACCCAGTATGTTTTTACAGTTTAAAATGAGTCCCTGGATGTTTCAAAGGTCACCGGAAGGTAGAGTACCAAGATTTTGAAGTTAGAGCACGTTTTCAAAAATTATCTGTTTTGCTAAAGTCGCGGAGCGACCAAGGTTTCGCAAAGTGAAGTTCAGACGCACTAATTCGCAGAGCGAAGTTTAGGCTCGCAAATGCGAAGGTGCCCAGAATGACTTTTAATTACAAACAAGTGTACCATGCCACTGATCTTTGATATGCTTGGAATAGAGTTAATTATGAACCTTCAAGGATTAGTCTGGGATAGAACATATGTATCATACAGAGTGATGGGTAATTTATCCATCGGATTTCAGATAACAGGATCAGGATGTGAATTGTGAACACAGTAACAAGTTACTGGAAGAATTCAACTAATAATAATAAGTGCTGGAGTTAAGACCAGTTAGCCGGGTACTCGAAGAGACGTAACCTATATTGGGCGTACAGGAGAACCAGAAAGAGTTTGAATTTAATTCAAGACGGATTGTTTTCGGAGAAACTCGAGGGGGTAACCCAAGTGATATGGTAAAGTTAAGAGAACCTAAGTTGTCTCGGAAAGATTATGAATATGAAATCCTTACGGATAAAGATAGAACGAATAGTAACGAGACTCAAATCCATCAGTGGATTCAGGGTATGAAAGATGTGAACCTCCAGAAGCCATAAGTTGTTTTTGGAAGTTGCCACAAGTGAAGTAAGTGTGAACTTAAGTTGCTCCAAGTGTACTCTTAGTAGGGTTTCTGCAATGTTTTAATGATTATACATGTTAAACTGACCATGAGATGGTTACAGAAATTGGAGCATGGAGGATGAGCTAAAAACAGTGTATAAACTGATTTGACGGAATCACTGTTTAGCTCGAAACTGTTGCTAAAAACTGCTTACAGGTTTTGGCGTAATTTCGTGAAGGCAAGTATTTTGTGTATGACCGAAAGGGAACACAAAGTCTGGGGATGACCAATCAGCAAGTTAAGCAGGTGGATTAAACCACAAGAGAAATTATAATGTAAGATGGTCATGTATGGTAACTACAAAGTTATAAAGTCAAAGATTGGCCAAGGAGATTTTATATGGCAATAGTGATGTATACTTCAAATCCTAACTTGAGTCATTAAGAATCAGAGTTGCGCAGCGGAGAAGTAATCCGAGGAAAAAAAATGTTAGTGTTTAATTCTTATAACACGGAATACCGGTAAGTAGAGACGACCCGAACTTACCACAAGCTATATCAGGAAATTTTATAAGTTAAAGTTGAGGAATACCTCAAACCTCGAAACTCATGAGAAATGAGAATCGAAGCAGTTTAAGAATAGGTGGTAAGAAATTAGAAGGGTATGTTTCTAGCTCAATAGGTACAAAGCAAAGGAAGCCACAACTAATACGGCAATCTAGCTATTCTAGCTCGGTAACTTCAAATTGACTTGAATGGTAAGTTTAACCAAAGAGGAATTATGCAGTGGCATGAAGTTATTCCACATCGTACCCATGTTATGCCAGCATGTCGCATGTAACATGTTATGTTTAGTATTATGTATACTGATCAGATAGAGTTTATGCTACTTAGATAGTAGTGTAACATATTTTTACAGTCATGTGACATGTATCAGTAACCGTGGTACGCAGTCAGTAATGTTTTAATAGGAAAGTCTTAAGTAGGACGGGTTTATTGATATCAAACAAATCTTAGTTGAGGAATTCAGAAATTCTTGAACTTAATGTTCACAGTTAGAGGAAGGAAATGTTTTACACAGATCAGAAGATTACTCATAGTTTACAGTAAAGGGCTACGTGAATTCAAGTTATGAAATAAAGGATTAAGAGTTTAAGAGTGCTATTTTGATAGCGATCAGAATAGAGTTTTCTTTTCGAAAACAGAGAATGTCCTTGAACGAAATAAGTTTATAACGCCAATGGAACGTAACCATAGTTTACGTTATGGGATTGTGGATACTCAAAGAATACAAGCATGAGTTAAGAGCAAGAAGAGTGACCTTAGTTGGCGTGGCATTGTCTCAAGTATATTTTGACTAAGTGTGATGTCCCATTAGTTGGACAATGATGATGCGGCGTACTGTGTACCCGATAGTAGTGTACACGTACTCGATCATGTATGGAAGCTATGTGCTATGGACTGTATTATATGATGATATGTGAGACGGCTTATGCCACACGTCACTTGTACTAAACTTTCATGAGTTTGAATTTATTGGTAAAGAAAATATTAATCCCATGAGTAAGGAATATCTTGAATGATGCAAGATTGTCAGAGTCCTAGAAGAAATAAAGCTCCTAAGACCTTTAGCTACGCGTTATCGTTGATTAATTAAATCGGAGCACGAGTGGCTCATATGATTTCTCGAGCCCTTAAGGATTCCCGCAGTGGGAATGTGAGCAATGCTCATGGTTGTGATAATAGTTACACCAGGATGTCAGAAAGAAAGGAAAATGTACCATAAATACAGCCACCTCCTTGTTTTTGAATCGTGGAGGTAGTTGCAATAGACTTTGCTTCCGTTTGAGAATACTCAACATCAGATGCGTTTCAGTGCAAGAATAAATCTATATAAAGAATGGTACGATTGTAACGGTAAAATGTCGTCTTACGAGGCAAAAGTCAAAGACAAGAATTCTTTCGAATTAAAAGTAATGTAATAGATTCCTCGTAAAGTTGGAATAATTGAGGAAAATGAGATCGACCAAATGTCGACAGAATAAGGTTACACGGACTATGAAGAAACTTATAAAAATTTAGTATGAGTGTCAAAGACTGGATAACTTTAAATTGGAATTACAAGAAGTGTATGAATAAGAGGCTTAGCCAAGTGAGTTGGATACGATGGTTCAAATAACCTCACATCCTACTACGTAAGAGTTATGCAATGCACCACAAGAATTTCAGTTAAAGAAAAGATTGTCGAGTATATTCGACTTATAGAGTTGGAAATCCAAGGGATTCCGATAAGCAAGACGAACTGGAAATTTGGCTAGTAGAGAAGGTAGTATGAGACATTCATTCACATTTGATAATGAGTGGATTCTAAATTTCGAGGACGAAATTTCTTTAAGGGGGGTAGAGTGTAATATCCCGCTTATGACTCAAGTATTTATCAGTATTGAGACGAGGTATCAGAGACATTTTACAAGGAATGGCATTTTAGTAATTTGGAGGGTTAGGCTATAAAAGCTATTTACCTCAAAATTCTCTCATAATCTTATCACTTCTTCTCTCTAGGACCAATCCTCTCCCTTCTCTCTTCTTCCCTCTTGCGCCACTCCCATCCATCCCTCCATAATCATCAGATTTCATCTTCAATCACTCAATCCTCATGCAAGCAAGCAAGTTGCTAATTATGAGCAAGAGGAAGCTAAGGGAAATCAAAGGAAGTAAGATTTCAAGCTAGGGTTTGGAGAGGAAAGCTTGGCAAGATCAGAAGCAATTGCTAGGTGAGCTCCCTAGGGTTTTAGAACCCACTTTGAGTGAGTTGGGTGTGTTTATGTTTTTGAGCAAAGTTTTGTAAATTTTACCCTAATTCTCTATGCTTGCCAATTCCTTGCTTGTACATGCTTTAAACTATCAATTTGTATTAGAAAATCATTCCTAACATCATTGGGATGCTTGGGTAAGTTGGAATGAGCTAAAATGGTGGAAAAATACGTTTTTGAGCAATTTCTGCATTGTCATGGTCGCTACAGCGACCAGTCCGTCGCTACAGCGACCAGACCCTTTTCAGGTTCTGGTCCTGGTCGCTATAGCCATGGATCCGTCGCTACGGCGAGCTCACCAGGACAGCATTTTTCAGCTAAGCTGTTTTGGGTGTTTCGGCGCGTGTAAGTGACGTTTTTCGCTACCGTTTTCTCCAGAAACTTTAAGGAATCAAAGGACACCATTTTAACTCCAGAAACTTTATAGGGAGATGTACTTCGGGGTTACTCCACCCGGATGCACTCCGTAAAATGAACTCAGATAATAATGTTTGTTCAACGCTAACATGCTAGCATAATGTTATCAGATAAATTTATTATGTTATCAGTCAGATTTTACCTATAGACAGTTATCAGAAAGTGGTCCTAGGTTTCCCCTCGATCACTAAGTTATAGTTACAGGCAGATTACAGTTATAGTTACAGGCGGATTACAGTTATAGTTACAGGCAGATTACAGTTATAGTTACAGGCAGACTTATAGTCACTGGCAGATTTATATCCTTTGTGGATAAAGATAAGACTTGGCGATCATAGGAATTCCCAAGATTGCCAAGGTAGGCATGGCGACCCTAGGTTCCCTGAGGTTGCCAACAGTTGGTTGGGTGGAGCTCACTGAGACATTATGTCTCATCCCACTCCTTCTGGTGCAGGTTTACAGGTAAGCCAGAGGTTCGTGTTGAAGTTCTTCAGGGAGATACTGGATGGAGTACAGTTGCTCATCGTGTACCAGCTCAGGAGCTTATTGGACTTTTGTATAAGTATTGTAATGGTATTTGATTATTTGTACAAATGAGTAAACTTGTATTCATTCAGATGTGATGTAATATTATTATTGAAAATTTTAAATGTATCCAGTATCAGTTTAATGCACATGCTAATATTCTAGATTAAATTAGTATGGGCGTTACAGAAAGGATCTTCCAGACCTTGTGCAAGCCCAACTGATTGCTTGCTTGAGAGAGAATGATGATCTGTTCGCTTGGAGTGCAGCTGATATGCCTGGAATCGACCCTAGAGTCGCATGCCATCATCTGACAGTTAGTCCTAGTGCTAGCATTGTAGCTCAACGACGCAGAAAGCAGTCTCCTGAAAAATCAGAGGCTGCTGAAAAAGCTGTAAAAGACCTCCTAGAGGCAAATTTTATTTCTGAGGCCAAGTACACAACTTTGCTTTCCAATGTTGTACTAGTTAAAAAATCTAATGGAAAATGGCGTATGTGTGTTGACTATACCGATCTTAATAGGGTCTGCCCTAAAGATGCATATCCTCTTCCTAACATAGATAAATTAGTTGATAATTCATCTGGCTATAAATTACTATCCTTCATGGACGCCTATTCTGGGTACAATCAGATACCCATGGCTGATGAAGGTAAAACGAAAACTATTTTCATGACCGAATCAGGAAATTATTACTACAATGTAATGCCTTTCGGTCTTAGAAACACATGGGCCACATATCAACGAATGATGGACAAAGTATACGACAAGAATTCTGTCGGAGACATTCTTGAAGTATATATAGACGATATGATTATAAAATCTGAACAAGAGATTGATCATACCGCCCACCTAAAAAGAGTTTTCGAACAAACTCGAAAGTACAACATGTGACTCAATCCTGAGAAGTGCACATTTGGGGTACAAGCGGGCAAATTCCTCGGTTTCTACCTTACAGAACGAGGTATCGAGGCTAATCCCGACAAATGTCACGCATTCACAGAATATCCGACTCCAACGTCGAAAAAGTGCATCCAAACTCTAAACGGGATGCTAACATCGCTCTCACGATTCATTGCAAAATCGGCGCAACACACTCTCCCTTTCTTCAAATTGCTAAGAAAATAGAGTGTGTTTGAATGGAGCGACGAATATGAAGCCGCTATGACCCATCTTAAGCTCGCCTTATCTCAACCTCTCATCATGTCGCGACCAAATCAAGACGAGAATATCTATTTGTACATCTCTGTTTCATCTGATGTCGTCTGCGTGGTACTAATCAGAGAAACTCCAGAGGGACAAAGACCCACGTATTTCACTAGCAAAGCCTTACAAGGGCCGAAAATAAGGTATCAAAGAATAGAGAAAGTTGCTCTCGCATTGGTCGTAGTGGCCAGGAGGCTCATGCAATATTTCCTTGCACACATCGTCATCGTTCGGACAGACCAGCCCATACGACAAATACTCGGACGTCCTAACGTCGCCGGAAGGATGATGAAATGGTCGCTCGAATTATCCGAGTTCGACATTCATTACGAATCCCGGAAAGCGCTCAAAGTCCAAGTATTTACCGATTTCGTAGCCGAGATGACTTTTCCCTCCCAGGAAGAGAAAGGGGGCATCTGGACTGTAATATCCCGCTTTGATGCAACTATTATCAGTATTAGACGCAATTGAGAAGCATGGCAAATTAGTAATATGATGCAATGGCATTATGGTAAATAATGGCAAAAGGGAGTTTAGTTAAAAATGGGAACTAGATATTTTCCCACTATCATTTCCTACTTCCCTCTACTCATCCAAAATCATCATTTCTCTTCCTCTCTTCCCTCAACCACACGCCCTCACTCCCTCTCCATAAACTCATCATTTCTCAATTCAATTCTTGGGAGAAAACTTTGCAAGAAAGCTTGGTTTGTGTAGCTAGAACAAGAGATAGTAACAAGGAGAATCAAGGAAGGAATTAAGAGAAGTGGTAGCTTGAAGCTAGGGCTTTGGGAATCAGAGCTAGCAAGCACCAATAGGAGGTTTAAGGTGAGCTCCACAGGGTTTAGAACCCGCTTGAGTAAGTTTGAGAGCATTTTACAATTTTGAGCTAGTTTAGAAATTTTACCCTAATCTCTTCTGCCTACCAATTCCTTGATTAATCATGTTTTAAACTATAAATTTGTGTTAGAAATTCATTCCTTATACTGTTGGGATGCTTGGGTGTATTTAGATATGTCAAAATGGTGGAAAAATCACATTTTAACAGGTTTTGAACTGTCATTTTCGCCTGGCGAACTCGGGGCGAGAAAACGGCGATTTCCAGCATTTTTCCCTGCCCTGTTTCGACAAGCTTTCGCTCGGCGAAATCAGACATTTCGCCAAGCTTTGGCCCAGCGAAATCAGGCATACAGCTTAGGTCTGTTCTGGTTCGTTATGGGTGTTGTAAATGCGTTCGGTGAGGCTTTTAATAACCGTTTTCAATGAAAAACCGTATTTTTCTAAGATAAACACCATCCTTGACATATCCGAAAGATTATTCAACAATTAAGGAATGAATGGATAAATGAATAAGGAAATTGGTAAGGCAATAGAGATGCAAGAATAAGGCTATTTAAGCTATGAATGTATTGTTTTAAGTTTCATCCTTAAGAATGATTCAAAGCTCAAAGACAAGAACCTTTATAGGTTAAGTGCTAGAGATTTATTACTTTAAAGAATGAGAATTATGAGAGAGATTTAATAGTCTAAGTTAAGGACCTTTTATAGGTTAATAGTTCAAGAACTATTAAGATATTTAGCCGTGGCCTTCGTCGTTCACGCCAGTGGGACACGAATGGTTCACGCAAAGTAAAGACTAAGATTAATGTTATTAAGTCGTGACTTTCATCGTTCACGCCAGTGGGACATGAAAGGTTCATGCATAAGTTTACAGAATATTAATTCGCGTCTTCCGTCGTTCACACCAGTGGGACACGGGAGGTATACGCATAAGTTAAGATTATTATTAAGTCGTGTCGTCTGCTGTTCACGCCAGTGGGACACAGGAGGTTCACGCCAGTGGGACGTGTTATTCCGCAAGGATGACCGCACGACGACAAGAGGAGTCCGGTGTTAGCCTGATATGATAGGAATTTTCACCGGTTATCAGGGGAATGTGCTTCGGGGTTACTCCACCCGGGGGCATTCCGTAAAATGAACTCAGATAATAATGTTTGTTCAACGCTAACAGCTAACATAAAGACATGTATCAGTTAATATTTTATTATGTTATCAGACAGAGAATAGTTATCAGGCAGGTATCAGATACAGGTATCAGTTATCAGGCGGTGATCCTAGGTTTCCCCTCGATCACCCAGTTATCAGGATATAGTCTAGATCTATTGACTATTCAGTATCAGATTCAGACAGTGATCCTAGGTTTCCCCTTGATCACTAGTTTAGCAGGATGTAGTTCAGTTTATAACTACACAGTTTAGCAGGAACAGTCAGGTAGCCCTCTATGGGTAAGGTTAAGACTTGGCGATCATAGGTATCCCCAAGATTGCCGAGGTAGGCACGGCGACCCTAGGTTCCCTGTGGTTGCCAACAGTAGGTAAGGTAGGAGCTCACTGAGACATTATGTCTCATCCCTATCCTTCTGGTGCAGGTTTTCAGGTAGCCGAGTGGTTTTCAGATGAAGATCTTCATGAAGATGCTGGATGGAGTGCAGTTGCTCGTCAAGGACACGCTCAGGAGGCTGACAGATTGTATATATGTATATAGAAGTGTATGTTATGATATTTGGATAATTGTATAACGAGCCAACTTGTACTCATTCAGTTGTATGTATTATTGTTATTATTATTGAAAATTTTAATGTACCCAGTATCAGATTAATACACATGCTAAATATTCTAGATAATTTAGTATGGGTGTTACAATTGGTATCAGAGCAGGTCGATTCAGACCGTGCCATGGGTCATTAAAGTTTCAATAAAAGTAGTGGAACCATTGGGTTCCGGATGTTGTTCTAAATGTCACATCTAGTTGAGCCTGATCAACTCAATCTAGTATATGACAGTTAGGATAAATATCCGAGAGCTGAATGTGACCAAGGAGGAATGAAGTTATGAAGGGCGAAGATTAAGGTGATAGAATTGTATGACGGAGTTGGCAAAGAAGTATTCATGCCAAATGGTGGCCATCGAACCGTAAAGTGACTAAGCCTGTTTATGGCAGAGTTTCAGGAATGTCAGAAATATTTAAGAATAAGGTGAAACACCTCAACCCAGTTGGACGATACCTCAACTGCGGAAGACATACAGATTAAGAAATTATGGGTATGAAATCCTTATGGATAGATATAGAACGATTAGTAATGGGACTCAGAATCCTCAGTGGATCCAGTGAATGAAAAATGTGAACCTCCAGAAACCATAAGTCGTTTTAGAAGTTGACACAAGTGGGGAATCGACCTATTGGGACCTTTCCCTAAAGCCAAAGGTCAGCTGAAATATCTGGTAATAGCAGTAGACTACTCGACAAAGTGGATCGAAGCTGAGCCCCTCGCCAAAATCACAGCAAGAAACGTACTTCGATTCTTCAAAAGGAATATCCTAGCAAGATTCGGAGTACCGGCCCTCGTGATTTCCGATAACGGGACTCAGTTCACGGACCGAAGGTTTCAAGAATACCTAGAAAACCTGAACATCAAACACAGTTTCACTTCCGTCGAACATCCCCAAACAAACGGGCAAGCAAAATCAGCAAACAGGGTCATTCTTCGAGGAATTCGGCGAAGGCTAGATAAAGCCAAAGGTAATTGGGTGGAAGAACTTCACACAGTTCTATGGGCCTATCGAACGACCCCCCACTCAACAACCGGTGAATCACCTTTCCGCCTCACGTACGGAACGGAATCAGTAATTCTCATTGAGCTAAACAAACTCAATTTGTGAACTGGCGCCAACACGAACTTTCGAGCCAACTCCGAGAACCTACGAGAAGAACTCGAATTTGTCGACGAAATCAGAAGTGAAGCAGCTCTAAAAGAGGCAGTGCTAAAACAAAAAATAGTCGCTCGCCATAACAAAAGAGTCATCACTCGAGAATTCGAAGTTGGCGACCTCGTCCTCCAAAGGAACCAAAAGGATTCTGACGAAGGGAAACTCGCTGCCAACTGGGAGGGCCCCTACCTAATCCACATGAAAATGGGGACGGGGGCATACGGCCTTGAAGATCTCATCAAGGGTCCAATCCCCAGAACTTGGAACGCAAAAAAATTAAAAAGGTATTACAGTTAAGCAGCGGGCCTACAAATTGCTCTATTGTAAATACGACTGCAAAGTTCAACCAACGAACTAAAATGCTCTCACGAACGGGCAATTACAACGGAAGAGGAAAATCGTGCCACTCCAAATCCAAAATCTCAAAAGAATTAGTGAAACCTATACACAACGGATTCACTAAATCCACGGTATGCTCTCTCACGGCTACGACATCACCGCTCGGCATGTTAGGCAGAACCCCAGCTCGCGATGGGAGATTCACGCCTCACAGTATTGAACTTAAATTGAGTTTTTCGTTCGTCCACCATTACTCGTTCGAACTCTAGATTCGAACACACATTCAGATAAACATCTCTTGAACGTGAACCTTTCTGACGTATACCCCGCGTAAAGTTCAGAACTATCACGCTCTGATTCCCCAGTACAAAACACACAAGTGTACGCTATCCATACAATCAGAGCAAACACTTGGGGGAGGAAAGGCAACATCTCTAAGTTTCAACTTGAGAGAACGGTCAAGTCGTTCGACACTCGCTGTTTCTGATCTTCGCGTCAAGTCTAGCCGCTACTTTGCAACAAAGCAACGCCCACGAGGGGGCGGACCTTATCCTCGGCCTACTCAATCTACTCTTGATTCAAAAATGCTTGGTTACTTAAAACTAACCCTACGAGCATACATCCAAGTCGAAACATTTCTCATTTACGAGGATATTCCTCGCAATTCAAATATGAAAGCCTCACACAACGAGCATTCTGATCGCACATTATACTTAGAAAATTAAACATACATTATCGCAAGGTGTAAAAGAAAGTAGCGAGCAGGAATTGAAAACGAAATAAATTGTACAAAAAGGGATGCTAACCACAAAGGGCGCACATTGTCATGGCACAAGGCCGGCTACACACCAATAAAATTTTGTTCAAATATTACAAAGTGATACAGACCCGGGCTCATTCAACATGCCCATCGTTTTCTTAAGGAGGGGGGGGGGGACTTAAGTGTGCCATCTTTAACCCACTTCAAAAAATGAATCCCTTCGGTTGAGAGCTCAACTCAAGGGTTCACAGCTTTCACCTGATGCACAGCATTCTCGAAGGCATGAGTAGCCGCTCCCACAAGACTAGACTCCAGCTCAATAAATCCTCGCCACCAAGCCAGCACGATCCAAACCAACGGTGTCTTCGACTTCTTCAGCGCTTAGGTTGATAGCGGCCAGGAGTTCCTTCCTATCCTCCTCCCACTTACAGCCAGCTTCCTGCAACTCCTCCAGCTTGAGAAGGTCTTTCTCCACTTTCTTTTCCAGGGAGGCTATCCGGCCATCTTTCTCTTTAACCACCTTAGCAAAATCGACTTCCAACTTAGCCACCTTGGCCGCCAAGGCATCCGTCTCCTTCACCAGCACATCAGCCCTGACCATATCCTCGGTGGAAGAGTTATTCAGGCCTCGGTGGAAGTGATTCAACAGTCCCCGGCAACGGCGCCAAAAACTTGATAGACTTTTAGCAAGTGTACTAAAAATGCATCGAAGTAATAAAATTTATAAGTTCGTCTCCACAGGGACTGTTTCAACTTCTACTCCCCAATGTCGTTATTATTAAGGATGTATTAAATGGGGGGGGTTGTCCTAGGCAGTTGGTTTGATTGCATAAAAAATAAATAAGCTGATAAAAGTTGTTTCGAAAATATAAGGAGAGATGAGATCAAGTCTTTCGAATCCTCTGATTAATTCTGTTTGGTAAACTGCACCTATTTCTATGAATCTTCCACTAGTTTTACGATGATTAACAAAAATAGTCCTAATCAATCCCTTGAGTTAGAACCCTCTTCTCGGATTACATCCCCTAATCCCTTAGGTGATCTAATATTCCTCGAAGGTTTTACGAACGTTAACCTATTATCACAAATAAACGATTATCCATTCATAGACTAACCCTGTTTATTTGAACAATTCAATTAGGTCTAAGTTGAAAGCTAGGGTCAGTAGTCATTCATTCTTACCAAATCATTGTTATATATTGTCAGTATATAGAAAGCATTAAAAATAATTGAATTGAATAAAACTAGATTAATATTCATAAGCCATAGAGTTTCACAGCCACATGTTTCAAACAGAATACATCAGATTCATTTCCAGACCTAATCTCTAAGAGATTTAGCTACTCATAATGTAATTTACAAATAACATAATCAATTGAAGCATAAAAACATACATAAACTGACTATGAGTTGGATGGAATGGCCACCTCTTCAGTTTTGTGCTCTCAAAATCGTGCCTCCAATCTCCAAAATTCTGAACCCTTGTTTCTGAAAACAGTTCAGCTTAAATAGGCAACAACTGCTCCTCAAATCGTGACACGATTTGATGAAATCGCGACACGATTCTGCATTAAAGTCCCCAAGATTCACGATAATCAGTTTCCCAATCGTGACACGATTATGCAATCGTGACACGATTATGCAATCGTGACACTATTTTATAGACAGAACTCTACTTCCAATCTGGTCAGAAAAATCGTGACACGGTGCCCAAATCGTGTCACGATGCACTTAGTTCAGGTTCTTGATGTTTTCTTGCTTTTTGCACCTCCAGGCTGTCTAATAATGCTACAGACTCAATAAAAACAACAAAACAACTGATAAAAACATGTAATGACAACATGTCATCAAATATCGTTGAACGGTTTCTCCGCAGTACCATCCGACACAAATGTCGAAACCGCCTTCAACGGATTGTCCCCATGCCCCCATCCAGAACTTCACTGGAAGATTTTCTTGAAATTATGAGGGATCAAAAACTTGCAGAGCGAAAATGGCGAAAGTGTTTTCCAAAAACACTTGAAGCTACTTATACCTCCTTCACAACCCTTCAGAATACAACGAGTCCGATCAGGTGCAGCCCTTCACCTGTGACCCAGTGTAAAGAATCAAAACAACGGTTCAGATCGCACCCCATCAAATATCCAACAGTCTTAATCAAACCCGTAGGAGTTCCAAACGTCAGGATTAATCAACGGTGGTGATGGAGCCTCGAGAACGGTTACCAAGACGCACTCAAAGGTCTATGTAATCAAGTGCATTACTAGCCTTTACACGTGGCAACCAAAACCCAAACGTCATGTCCCCTCACTCACGTCCTCAAGACGTGGGCATTAAATGCAGATGGACAGACAACTAACTATCTGAAGAAGGAATCTTGCAACCTCCGCGATGCAGAGATCGAGGGACGAACTGATGTACAAATACAACTTCCCTAAATTCCAACGAGTTTGTCCCAATCATGGTAAAGCGAACTTCTTAACAATCCCAGCGAGCAAATATCTCTGAACAAGATTCAATTGATCATTCTTGATTTTCCTCAAGTTCAAGATTCAATTGACCATTCTTGATCTTCCTCAAGTTCAAGATTCAATTGACCATTCTTGATCTTCCTCAAGTTCAAGATTCAATTGATCATTCTTGATCTTCCTCAAGTACAAGATTCAGTTGATAATTCTTGATCTTCCTCAAATTCAAGATTTAATTGATCGTTCTTAATCTTCCTCAATCTGAACTCCTCTAAGCGACCAGGGAAATACGTTCGATATATCCTTGTTAAGGAGGAACACCACATCCCCTTGTGAACAACACTGTTCCGAAGCGGATCAATCCGCTTCCCTGCGGGCCGTTTACCCCTCGTGTGAACTAGTTCCTCGCGAAAATCTTTTTTTCAAACAACCGAGGTTCCCACCTCCCAAAAACTTCTCTCAAACAAGGCCTTCACATCTTCAAAGTCATCACTCTTTGCCAAGAGCAACGACTTGGGGGGCTTCTACTCTGGAGCGAGCAAATAACACCAGACCCATTTACTTAGGCCCAAAACAAACTCACCCAGATCCAACATCTGGTAAATTACTCGCAACACACCCCCTCCCCGCGAGGGGGGGGGTGCTCGGAGCAAACAGAGACTGATTCAAACAATCAGTAACGTCTCTCACACGCTCCCGCGAATCTCTCCTTGGCGGTTACACTTCCCACGAATTTGTAACCGCCGAGCCACATGTGTGCCACACAACGGCTCCTGCACCACTCACCTCTATAAAACAGGGACTCTCAGCAGTCCCCAAGGTTAGACTCTTCTCATTCTTTAATCCCCCTATTCAAACTCATACTGACTTGAGCGTCGGAGTGTCTGCAGATACACACCCCCCGCCGTTCCAGTCAACAACAAATACTCACAATCATCCCATTCAAAACTGCACCGGTAGTCCATTTCTGATCGGGTAAGATCAGGTGGGAAAAGTAAAGGTCATCAAGAAATGAATGTCATTAGAAATAAATATCATTTCTAGAATGCCCTTCCAAAGACCCATCTAATATATTATATTTCTTCACACTTTTCAATTATTTAAACTACTCGACTACATTTTATAAATATTCATCCCACTCATCCCAAACTCTAAAATAGGTTCCACTAATTTCACAATATACTCTAAATTTATTATTACCAACTTTTCAAATTATTTTTTAATCGCTTTAACTCATAAAGTATTGTTAAAAAGGAAAAAACAGCGAAAGGCACCGTAGCTATTCTTGGATACGTGGTGAACAATTGCTACCAAAAGCATCTCAATTAGTGGTGTCTATATTGACAACGGTAGCTCCCAATGCAAATGATACACCTGATATTTATGTTCTAACTTCTAAAGAAGCTTTTGCATTGTAATTGTATATAAACCAAACAGAAATAATCCTGAATGTTGAATAAATATTTATTGGGGTAATAGTTACTTTGGTCCCTGAATGTGTAATGAGTAGTTACAATAGTCCCTCAATGTATAAAAATTTCAAAATAGTCATTGATTTTGCAATTCGTTAGTCAAAATAGTCTCTGATGTTAAAATGTTTCATTAATATTGTCATATTAGTCCTTTCATATACTTATTTATTATCATATAAGTCTTTATAAGTACTTACTTATTTTCATTTTAGTCTTTATATGAAAAAAATTATTGTGAACATTGAGAGATTATTTTAGCGTCAGAGACTATTTTGACTAACAGAGTGCATAATTAGGGACTATTTTAGAATTTTGATGCATTGATGAATTATTATAACTACTTATTACACATTTTGAGACTAAAATGACTATTATCCTAAAATTTATTAGATGGATATTGCAATGCCACTAGTCTATGAGTTGATAAATAAATCAATATTATATTTAATTTTCCTACTTTATTAGAAGAGCCCAATCCATGTTTAAAAAAAAATTACTTTATAGACGAATGAAACACACATTTAACTAATCTAATCTAACCGTTTTAATATGGGGTAGCTTCAAATATGTTTGTAGTCAACAATTTTCTGCATTCACACAGTCAACTAAAATCTGTAACCGTTGCATTGTGATTGGATAATTCGGGTTTTAATATGGATTTTGATTTTTTTTAAAATACAAAATATCAATATTAAAATATGGACTGTCCAATTACAATCTAACGGACACAAATATTGTGAATGTTCAAGTGCGAAATTGCCGACTACATGCGTTTCCTGTTCAAGCTCCATACACTATACGACCGTGTAAAACATCAAACCCGAGTCACATCTGACTCAGATCATATTTATCTCGTAACAAAATTCCAAAACCATGGAATATACGGCAATGCCTAATTCCCACTTGGCACCCCCACCCATATCAACAATACATGATCCACAAGTACAATTCCAAATATGTGGCTTTCTCAAATTTACGTGACAAAGGTACTAAATCATCTACGTCACCTAAATTCACTGTCGCCATGGAAA
Organism: Medicago ruthenica; assembly: GCA_018208015.1. Taxonomy (NCBI): domain Eukaryota; kingdom Viridiplantae; phylum Streptophyta; class Magnoliopsida; order Fabales; family Fabaceae; genus Medicago; species Medicago ruthenica. The sequence goes on from CM031373.1 coordinate 58,789,297, forward strand.
CATAAACATGGGATGCACTTTTTTTTATAAAAAAATAAAATAAAAATTGAGATGTACCAATCTCGTTTGTTCTTTTTGGTGTTAGCTCGAGATTTTAGAGGGTGTTGGTCTCGGATTTGATGTTGTCTGTTGTAAACTTTAATAGACTAGTTCATATAAAACAAAGTTCTGACTTTAAGAAAGCTCTGAAATGGATAGTGTGATTTAGGCATGGCAATGGGGCGGGGTGGGGACGGGTTTTACCTTCCCCGTCCCCATACCCTACTCTCATATACTTACCCATTACCCTACCCATACCCAGCGGGAATGAAAAATCGAATCTCATCCCCGTCCCCGATGGGTTCGGGTATCCTCGCCCCATCCCCATCCCTGTAGCGGATAATTTATTTTAATAAAAATAAAAGTATTTTTCAGCCCTGAGCGCAATGTTGTAATGTTTTATCCAACAAAGAGATGATGACGATCAATGACTATATTGAAGGAGAAGAGAGAGGCCGAGAGTGTGAGATATGAAAGGAGAAAAGAGAGAGCTATGATAAGTGAATGTCGTCTGAAAGACTGAGACTCTGGCTATGTGAGTGAAATGATTTAGGATTTGAGTTTCTATTTATATAAAAGGGTAATAAATTGATTTTCTACATTCGGGACGAGTTTGGGTATGGGTTCGGGGTGGGTACCTATATCCCCGTTACCCGTCCTGTACCCGTGTTTTAAAATCGGGGAAAACCCAAACCCAATCAAAGCGGAAAAAACCCGTCAAATTGGGTTTGGTTCGGGCGGGTACCCGCATGTATGAGTTTTATTGCCATGCCATGCCTAGTGTGATTGAACCTCTCTTAACTAGTCGGTACTTTTTTTTGTGTATTGAGTTATGTACCATTTTTTCTTGAGAAAAAAATGTATATTTTATAATTGAAAATTAATAATAATATTTTGTTTGTAAGGTTGAAAATCAACTAATCCTTATTTGTTTTCTTGTGTCACTGAATGAAGAAAAGAGATAGTAACAAAGTTTCATGACGTTGAAGGAAAAAAAATGAAGCCCAATACTCAGGCTTCTTTCGCCACAGGCCCGCCGCACGTGACTTACTTTCACCGCTTAACCGTCTCACGTGCCGCACCTTCCAAAACTCATCTTCCTCCGCCGAACCAAAAACTCCGACAATTCCGCACCGCCAAACGCCGCCGTGTCAACCTCTCCATCACCGCAGCTCAGAAAACCAAACACCACGACGGAAACAACGGCGTCGAGCGAACAGAATGTTCTCCAGCACGAAGCAACCGGCGAGGAGTGTTGATGGCGCCGTTTCTAGCCGCCGGAGCTTCGTTTCTTCTCTCTGCGGCGACGACAAGGGCGGCGGAGGAGGAAAAGATAAAGGAGAATACGGCGCCGGTTGAAGCGACGGTTGTTAAACCGGAGGAGGTGGAGAAGATAGAGGAAGAAGTGATAACGTCGAGGATTTACGACGCGACGGCGATAGGTGAACCGTTGGCGATAGGGAAAGAGAAAGGGAAAGTGTGGGAGAAGTTGATGAATGCTAGAGTTGTTTATTTGGGGGAAGCTGAACAAGTTCCGGTTCGAGATGATAAGGAATTGGAGCTTGAGATTGTCAAGAACTTGCATAAGCGTTGTGTTGATGTTGATAAGCGTTTATCATTGGCTATTGAAGCTTTTCCTGCTGATCTTCAGGAACCACTCAATCAGTATATGGATAAAAAGTATGCATTTTAATTTATCTTATGAATACAGCTTATAGCTTATACCAAAACAATTTAACTTTATTTTATCTTTTGCTATAAAAATTATATACATAATTAATTATCATGATAAGCGTTTGTGCTATAAGCGGTAAATAAACTGTTTATCCAACTGATAAGCGGTAGAATGAACTGTTTATCCAACAAGAGCCTTAATTAAGTGCTTATTAAGTAAACGTTTATATGATAAGCCATAAGTTTTTTTATAAACTATCTTGATGAGCTTATTGGAATACATTGGAAAGAGCTTTTGGACACGTCATAAGTGTTTTCATAGCCTTTCTCAAACACATTCAAGTACTTGACAGTGCATAAGCTCAAATAAGTTGTTCATAAATCAATCCAAATGCACCCTATGTCACTCTCGCCTTGAGAATTGCCAATTTTTGTTCTGCTCTTATTTTAGTTTTTTAGTTTTTTTTGGAGAAAGTTGTTATCAAAATAAGAATTCAATTATCAATTTATGTTTCTTTTACCTTGGTTGCTGCTACTTATCTGTTGGGTCCTATATTTTTGTCATTGCTAGATTGTTTCTCAAAATTTTGTTACTTACAAAATAAACTTGACTGTCATTGCAGGATGGATGGAGAAACCTTGAAGTCTTATACAACGCATTGGCCGCCTGAACGATGGCAGGAGTATGAACCTATTCTTAGTTACTGTCGTGAAAACGGAATCCGTCTTGTTGCTTGTGGTACTCCACTGAAGGTATGTTCAAATTTTCATTCAAACTGATGTAGATCATTAACGTGTTCATTATCTTCTGAAATTTTCTGGTGGTGGGTTAATTAGGAGTAATAATTTAACAATATCACTGCACTTGACACTCAATGCTATGCAAAATGACTTGCCATAGATTAAAATGGTAAGCACTTGGCACCATAAAGATTAAAGAATAGACCACAAAGATTTTAAAATTTTAATTGCATTTTGACACTAACATGAAAAACCTAATCTATGAAAGATAAACCTCGCTTCCCCAAATTAGATAGGAATTCATAATATTTGAGGTTCCCGAATTAAACAAAAGGGTGACCATGATTTTGTAAACTTGCCTTATGCAGTATGGTGAATATCATGATATGAGAAGATCAGATAATATGTTGAAAGGGTGAATGATTGCAAGAGAAAATTTAGGAGCACTAAATAGAACTTGCGTTCAATGTTTTAAATTTGTTGGGTTTTAGACAGAGTTGTATGGTTTCAGTAGATTCATGTAAGTTGTGACCAACTTCACGCTAAGGAGGATCAAGCTTGATTCTTGTATACCTAGATCAAGTCACACAAAGATGATATTTAAAAATTGACAATTTTCTCATCAACAGATCTTAAGGACTGTCCAAGCAGAAGGAATTAGTGGGCTAACCAAGGCTGAACGTAAATTATATGCACCTCCAGCCGGTTCAGGCTTCATATCAGGCTTTTCTTCTATGTCACGTAGATATTCAGCTGACAGTACTCCGAATCTGTCGTTTCCTTTTGGTCCAAGCTCATATCTATCTGCACAGGCTAGAGTGGTTGACGAGTATACTATGTCCCAGACCATCTTACAAAATATGCTTGATGGAGGGGCTACCGGTATGTTGATAGTTGTGACTGGTGCAAGCCATGTCACATATGGAGCTAGAGGAACTGGAGTGCCTGCAAGAATTTCAAGAAAATTACAAAAGAAAAATCAAGTAGTTATATTACTTGACCCAGAAAGACAGTTCATTCGCAGTGAGGGAGAAGTTCCTGTTGCTGATTTTTTGTGGTATTCTGCCGCCAGACCCTGTAGCAGAAATTGCTTTGACCGGGTTGAGATTGCTCGGGTTATGAATGCTGCCGGGCAGAGACGGGATGCCCTCCCACAGGTTAGTTAGCCATTTCATTCACTTATTAGCTTGACTGTTATTTTTCTTGCTCTGTTGATTCCCCCTTCCAAATTTAAGCCCTTTATGCGCTCTCATTGCCCATTTTGGTGATACAAAATTGAGAAATTTTACATCTTACCATGTATATTGTATCAGTGCCTTTTATGAATTTTTTTTTGTAGCCAATATAACTTTGGTGTTTCATCATCATTTGTCCTTTTACTTGATATTTCTGTTTGGTGAAATGTTAATTGATGTGGATAATGCATCCCAACCTGCTGTCGTGAAGATTTGTACTTGAATATTGATTGTCTCATAGTACTTTTTTCTTTTCTACTTTTCTTTTCCTTAAATGTTGGAAATGAGATTTATTGCACAACAATATATGATCCAAGGACTTGGACTTTAAACTTTTGGGATGGGTAACTTGTGATAATGAAATATCATTTTTTTAAAAATTTCTCTAAAATTAAAGTAACTCTATTCTATAATTTAGTTTACATACATTGATTCCAAGTGTTTAGGGGGTATAATTGAGCCATCGGCAGTGGTGACTAGTTTAAATTGGTTGCAAAATCTGATGATCAGGTAGTTGGGTGTTTTTAGATCTTTTTTTTTTTTTTTCATATGCACCTACTTACCCTTTAATGTAATCATCCTTTAGACAGGATGGTGTCTGCTATTATTGGTTGTGAACATGATTATATTTCCTTTTGGCTCCAGGATCTTCAAAAGGGAATTGATCTTGGTTTAGTATCACCAGAGGTATTGCAGAACTTCTTTGATCTAGAGAAATATCCTCTGCTTTCAGAACTCACTCACCGTTTCCAGGTAAATTTGTATTTTTTGAAAATAAAACTCTTGACTTATAATCATGAGATTATTTCATCACTCTCAGTCTGGTTCTCCTTGATGCAGGGTTTCAGGGAAAGATTGTTGGCAGATCCCAAGTTCTTACATAGACTAGCAATAGAAGAAGGAATATCAGTAACAACTACATTATTAGCACAGTATCAAAAGCGGAAAGAAAACTTCTTTCAAGAGCTTGACTATGTTATTACGGACACTGTCAGAGGATCAGTTGTTGATTTCTTTACAGTGTGGCTTCCTGCACCAACTTTATCATTCCTTTCCTATGCTGATGAGACTATTGCGCCTGATAACATTAGTTCTCTAATAGGACTTCTTGGCTCCATCCCTGACAACGCATTTCAAAAGAACCCAGTGGGGACAAATTGGAATCTCAATCATCGAATTGCATCAGTTGTATTTGGTGGTCTAAAACTTGCTGGCGTTGGATTTATTTCAAGTATTGGAGCTGTTGCTTCATCAAATTCTCTGTTTGCAGTTCGTAAATTTCTTAATCCAGCAATCATCACTAACGAACAGATTGCAAGGTCTCCAATACTCAAAACAGCAGTTGTTTATGCACTTTTTCTTGGAATATCTGCAAATCTCCGTTATCAGGTATTTAGAGAACTTGTTTCTTGCACTGAATTTTTTAGTTGTAATAAAAGGCTTAAAAAAAGATTGGACCCAGTTTCTGTAGGAAATGGCATCGGCATTATCTAGTTCATGGTATACAACATTATGTTGCAAAAGTTGCTATAATTTCTTGAGTTTTTCCAGTATCTGATTATTGACACAGGACAAAGTTTGCACTTTGGAAATTTGAGTATATGTTGACATTTGAAAGCAGGACTTGATTACCTGTATCTTTAAAAACTAGTTGTGGTGTGATTTTATGACTCACCAATAATTGAAAGAAAAATGTTAGTAACACTCTCTCTAACACACTCTTTTTTAACATACACTATAGTATTATTGCTGAATTTGATGTGGGTCTCACTGAATTATGAGGGCTCCATTCCTTATTTGTGAGACTCATTCACAAAATGGTGAGACTAAAATGAATTTCACCCAATAATAAAGAGTGTCTTAGAAAGAAGGTTGTAGAGAATGTGTTTCTACTTGTTAGTATTTCTGCAACTAGAAATATTGTACTGTAATATAGTTTGCTTTACTATCACCTTGCAACTTACGATCCTTCAGGGCTCACTGGATACTGTCAAAAAGCATTGTGAAAAAAATATCTTGTTTAATTTTCTTCTCCTTTCTATTTCTTCATCTGCACTCTGTCTGCTGTGTAATTATTTGAGGATATTTTCTTTCTGAAAAATGCATATGTTGTATAGCTTAGCTCTACTGTTAGTGATGTGATAATCTTGTACTGTAAATTTGCATCTGATAATTCCAATTGAGGTCTGCAACTGGCCTTCTGTATTAATACTGAAGTTACAATATTTTTGTTATGCAGATAATTGCTGGGGTAGTGGAGCATCGGATTTCTGATCAGTTTACTTCTCAAACATTTCTTGTAAATATGCTATCTTTTGTATCACGGACAATCAATTCTTACTGGGGAACACAGGTAAGATTCACTTTCTTATTTTATCTTGTATATGCTTTTGATCATTTTCAAAATTCTAAGTGTTCATCACCTCATCTTAAGTAAGACGATTGTGTTTGAACCCTATAATTCTCTGATATCAAGTATATTTTTTTTCTTTCCTTTTGTTAAGGAAGCTTCCAATTTCACAATCAAGCGTTCATATGAAAATGTGTATGATGGAGTGGTAATTGTGTCTGAATGTGTATTTTTGCAAGACAATGAATCATATAAGTTTAGTTTTGTGATAGAAAGAGGGGAAATTCACTTCTGATTGTCTTGTAGTATGTGATCTTAATATTGGAAGGGCCTTGTCTAAGAGTGTCCTAAGAGAACTTGTTATGGAATAAACAACTAAAAAGTATTCTATGTAAAGTACAACAAATTATACATTGGGGAGTAAAGATTACTTTTTCACTTGGTATTTCCATTTTTGAATCCTTGACTTTAACAATTGCCTTAATGGTCAGGTTGGCATTTATCTTCGGTTTCAACATAGGTTATTTAAAGTTTAATACATGGACTATGTTATTCAGTATTCACAATTTCAAAGAGATGTTATTTAATGTAATTTAAAATTTTGAATCCTTAAAAAGTGATTTAGAGGTACACAGTCAAATTTGTCAGATCATAGTACATTTTGCTACTATTAATTGTTCAGTTTTGTAAAAAGTTTAAGAAGTTATTAAATATTCCCAACTTCAGGGAAATATGGACTCTTACGCTCATATTTCACCAATACTATCTCCTTTCATATACAAATTTCTCATTAAAGGTCATGTTAAATTTTAACTTAGAGAGTCTATTCCTTTTAACTTAGAGCATCTATTCCCCTTCAATTAAAGGAAAGTCAATTACAACAATAAAGTTGAAGGAAAAAGTAACTAATGTCATGTAAGTTTGATAAGTAATTTGAAACAAACTAAATCCTCAATCGAGAGAATTATTTTGAAACCTAGGTAGCATAATTTGGATTGATGTTAATCATTCATCTGCATATAGTTTCCAAATTTGACTAGGATTTTTCAAATCTAATTTTTTGGTAAATCGCTGCAGCAATGGATTGACCTTGCACGCTCTACCGGACTGCAAGTTAGAAAGACCGAGTCACCTGAGCCGCCTACATCAGATTCTCCAAATCAAGCTGCAATCTTATGCAACTCTACCGGACTGCAAGTTAGAAAGACCGAGTCACCTGAGCCACCTTCATCAGATTCTCCAAATCAAGCTGCAATCTTATGCAACGAAGCAGAAGAAGCCAGCATCGATGAGATTAAAAGTGAATGAGGTGAAATACCCCTTGCGACATTTTTGTTGTAATTTGTATTTTTTTTCTTGCAGAGCTGGTAAATAGGCACAAAGGAATAGATTCTTTCTTCACAACAATACAATTCCTTCCATAGCTTAGTTGTATACTTATATATATATATATATATATATATATATATCCCAAATTCATCAATGTAATACGAGTATTTATTTTCAACCTAATAAATATTTTTTATATTAATACTTTTGTTTCTGTAACTGATGGACTCTCGGTTACAAATGGAAACCAGAATAAGTCAATAATCATTCTCAGCTTAAAGGATATATCTTGGGACGCCTTTTTTAAACTGGGATGAAAAAAAATTCAGAAGCACTTGTATTGGACTTCCTGATATGGAATTTCTCGTTTGCACATCTTTATATAGGATTATTATGAAAATCTTAGAGGATAATGGGAGTGGGTATCTATAATTTCGTATGATCTTGTTGCATTGAATTTTTGTTGTTTATTATTCTCTTTAGAGATAATAAGAAAACTGGGTCATGTCAAAACTAGTGAATATTAATGAGAAGGCGATAGACATTATCATGTAAAGTCTGGCATGACAGGATCCATTCTGAGGGTAACACGGGTAGTGTTCTGGTCTATTTATTGGTGTAATGGATGAAGTAGTTGAGATTTGGCTTGAAATCATGAACCCAGTTAGGTGAAACCATTTTGAGTTTAATGGCTTTACTTATAGGCACTTTTTTTTTTTACTTTCTGAAATTACTCTGTATATGCAATGAAAGAGAATGCCAGATAATCTTTATTGCATGTATTTTAACATATGGCAAGGGTTACAAGAGGAAATTTGAAATAAATAGTTTGTTCATATGTCTTCCACATAAAACGTTGTGCATCACTATCAACTCTCAGTTCTTTCTGGGTTCTGTCCTTCATCCATCCTTTGGACGAGCATCTCTTTGACTTTGTGTAGGGCATGTTCAAGGTTTTCCAGCTGCATATTTTTTGTAATTCATGAGTCTGTCTTGAGTTACTTGGTTTAAAGCTTCAAAAAAATTATTTTTGTTTTGCTGTAACATATTTTTGGAAATAAGAATTTCACCAGTAGTTCCATACCTCTTGTCTGGCGAATCTGTTGTACACGAATAATCCACTATACAGATCAAAACTACATCCCATGACAGGTTTTTTCTGCAATTAATTTTTTAAATGTTACATGAGTCCATGATAGCATATACTATATCCATTTGAGGTTAAAGCAGAAAAGAGAAAGTTTTAGGAGGAATTAGGGAAATGTTTAAAAGAAAAACGTGTTAAAAACTGTTTACCAACTCAACAAGTGCTTGAAAGCCCTTGGTGTCAATAGGAGTGGATTTAATATCCATTTCTGCCAATGTCCTGGTAAAGAAGACACCAAAAGTTAAAGTCAGTAACCGTAAATATAGGTGCTTGTCTGTCTCTGGTTGGTGAAAGATAGGTAGGAAGCTGCATACCTGCCTATTGTGTGTGTGATAAACTGACTCTTTGCAGCTGCTTTGTCATGTTCCTCACATGACATTTCTACCATCTTGCAACCCTACATAACACAATATTGTGAAATAGATCTACCTTGGAACTTGTGGTCGTTAGCTCATTTTGTTTTATCATTTCCTGTTTTAATAATTCTAAGAACATGTAACTAATAAAAATAACTGTTTTGCTAACAAATGCCCTTGTTAAGGAATCTAAAAGTAAAAGTTTTGTATTGAAAATAACATTTTTTTTAAGTATTGATTACACAAGCTCCAAGACATAATTACTATATTTGTTTATTTAACAAGCGTTCTAAGGACACTTGTTAGCATTTTTCTTATACTAATATAAATATGCTAACTTAACATATAAAGTTAATTTCTTAGCTGCTGCCCACTTTGTTTCTTTATTCAACAAGATTAGCATAATTAATTAGTCTAATGTAAAAGCAAAGTTTTTAGTCATTGATGACAGCTATTAGCTTACCTCACTTGCAAAAATTTGGAGAAATTTAGAGCATGTAACTTCATCCTTTATTCGAACTTTATCAAACATGAAAGTCAGATTTTGCCAGCCGTTTTTCCCACTTACTGGTCCAAACATTGGGTGCGTGCAGAGTATGTCTGACTCCTCTGGCAACACCTTAAACATGAATGTCACATAGGAAGCACCGAAACAGAAACTACATCAATTATCTGAATGAAACAAGTAAACAAAAGTGGTATCACTATGGCAGATCATTGATGTAACTGCGTACTCTTAATAGAAGGTTCTTTGGGTGCTCTTTGACTGAAAGAACGTCAACAAAAAGTGTTGGTCGCTTCAGACAAGCGAGTGGCATCGACCCGACAACCTCGGATAGCGATGAAATAGATGTGCATAATAGTATCACATCCATGTCAGCATCAAGGAATGCTGTAATATCCCTGCAGAGTTTGACATATGCATGCATTATGAAACGGGCAGTGTTTGGTTTTATTTTATGTATGCTATTCAAGCTTGGTTTTGAGTTTTTACCTGAAGAAATGAATGCCCATTTGGTGACAAAGTTGAGAGTAATCTGTTCTACTGGTTGCAGTTAGAGTATGGCCTTGTTTCATCATTGTATTTGCCAAAAATTGGCCAAAGGTGCCAAACCCAACTATGCCAATTTTCAGACTTTTGGAAGATGATGACATGGTTGGTTGAATTGATAACAAAAATGATGTGCAAAATATGAGAGGAATGGGATGTGGCTATAAGCCTATTATAAGTAAAATAAAAGTAGTACCACTCATTTATTAGGGTGATGACAACAAGGCATATATACACTTTGAGTTTTTAGTTATATGTTAAGAAAGCTGATTGGCACAGACAGCGGCTATTACACGCCATCACATTCTTACTTTTGCTTCAAGTTTTGATTCTTATAGCTTTTAGCTTATGTTAAGTAAACTACTAAAACAAGTTACTCGGTCCTTTGAATAATCAATTAATTAGCAATGGAAAGTGCTCCGACAAGCTATTCAGTCCCTTGAATAATCAATTAACAATTGGAAAAAAGTACTCCAACAAGCTACAAAGTCCCTTGAATAATCAATTAATAATGGAAATGAAGTACTCAAAAAAGCTACATAGTCCCTTGAATAATCAATTAACAATGGAAATTATACTCAATGTAACATTTTTTTGAAGTTATTTTATTCCTTAGTGACATTTTTTTAAAATACTTTAGTTAATTTATAATTCTTATTCTCATGTAGAAAAACTTTTTTTTTAATTGTATCGTATAAAAGTAGGGCTTTAAAAAATTACTAGAATAAAAAAGAGAAAAATATCTTGCATGATCCCTGGTTTTTTATGCTTGAATCAATTTGCTCCTTTGCTTAAGAGAAATTTCAAAATGGTTCCTAACATTATATATTTTTGAATGGGTACGCCATCTTTAGCGTACAAATAATTTTTTGAAAGTCTTTTTTTCATATCTAGTGAAAATATAAGTGGGTGGTGAAAATATATTATTTACTACTATCAATTAACCTATCGAAATTGAATTTGTGGAGGATTTTGCTCAGGGTATCCTATCCACAGATACAATTCTTTTTTAGTAATGATATTTAAACAGTTCTATTTTTTCAACATTCAATCAATATTTCATTTTTTATTTATTTCTCTCTCTTCCCATCAGACCAATATATCAAATTTATCATATCATTTTCTATTTTTTCTCTCTCAAGGTGTAAAATGGTTGTTGTAGGTGTCAACATATTATTTTCCTTTTTTTAGAGGCCAAGCTGACATGTGCGTTATTTTAGGGTCATGCTAACATGTGTCATATGGATTCTACAAATAGAAAATAGTTATTGATAAAAATTACTCCATATTGATTATAAAGAAAAAATTACCTTTGAACTCAATATATATTTATTGAAGTTATGTGACATTTGCTCTAATAACCTTTTTTTTATATGAAAAAGATTTGAACTCAATATATTAGTTAATGGTTAAAAATGTGAGTTTTAACCTAATTTTCAAATGAAAATGACAATGGAAATTCAATAATAGAGTGAATTAAAAAAGAGCAAAATTTCCACTAATAAAAGAGATCTATCTATCTATCTATCTACACTTTGTCATTGTTATCCACTGAAATAGTACAAGAAGCTCTAGGTGGTTCATCCATTGGAACATCATGTACAAGTTGATCCCTTTGATTTGGCAATGTGTTAAGACTATGTTTAGCCGAATCTCCCTGCCATTCTCTGTTGTTGCACCACCAACACAGATGCCTTTGTCACAAAATCCGTTGAAGCCAACATATCACCAATCACACCTAACTCAGGACACTCACTCCATTGATCATGTCCATGTAACAAAACAGACTGAGGATGTCCCCTCCCAACCATAACTAAATCAAAATAATCTATCATTCTTCTTATACTAGAAGAAAATTCTATTCCATCTTTCACAACTTCTTCAGTTATCTCAAACCTTATATTTCCAGCATTGTAATATCTATATTCATCTATTAGATCACTGTCACGTTTTCTGTCTTTTGAATTTTCTTCTCCGAATGTGAGGAATCTAACCACAGATACATTCACACATTCATGTCTAGCCATTCTACTTGCATAGGCTAGTGCCTCAGCATCATCTGCACCTCCAATGAAGAGAACTGCAACATAGTATGTTGCCTTGGATATTAAAAGTGATGGAGAACCACTTAAGATGCCTCGGTCGATGAGGATTCCAACCGAACAAGGAGCTCTTTCTAGGACTTTAATGTTTACTCTTTGGATTGCTCTATTGTTTACCTCAACTGTTCCATCTATTTCCCACCTTTTATGAAATGGCATGATCATAATGTTGGCTCTTCTGTCTAGCGATATTCGACAAACATCGTCATTAATTGTGTCAAAGTCAGAGATTGATGTGAATGATTGAACATATGCACACCCTTCATTGAGCTGTACATATTGCTTCAATGCATTATCCAGTTCAGTTGAACCACATTTGGTTAACCGAAGCGTGTCGTGCGCTTGGTGAGCGACGAGAATAGGCCTTGACCTTCCGAGAAGCTCTACAAGGATAAGTGCTATAACTGAAACATTGCTCTCTTTGCTTGCACATGATGCTTCTATGATGTTGAGCATTGTTGGGATGTTTTCATCCTTGTAAAATGCATACCATGATTCGGAGCTCAGAATCCCGCTTGGTATGTTGTATTGAACATCTTTTTCCTGAATGATATTGGGCTGAAGGATCAACTAAGAGTTTTATCAGTGGTGCTAAGATAGCATTTATCACTAGAAGGGACATCACCATCAAAGAGAACTCTTGTTCTGATAGTAGCTGCCATAAAAAAGTGATTTTTATGCATCATGTTAGTCACTCAGTCGATTAATCAATCAAGGTTTACATATGTTTTTCATTTTTTAGTTGAACTTGGATTGTGTGCAGACTGAATTTCATGACTGCACGCAATTAGCCACATCGGTGGCCGTTTGATCAAGATAAAACAATCCATACTCCAACGCAGATTTTATTTTATTTTAAATCTAATATACAACTTTAAAAGCTGGACTGTCTTATCTTGATCGAACGGCCACCGATGTGGTTGACAGCGTGCAACCATTGTGTTTGCACACAATCCAGATCGTTTTTAGTTCTTTATTTAACAAAAATTGTGTGTTTTAGTCATTCCTCTTTCTCCTATCAGGACTAAAAGCATACAACTTTGTATTTTTTAAGAACTAAAACCAAACAAAACTTTCGTAGTTTCAAAACCAAATTTTACCAATTTTATAGGATGAAAATTACATTTAATCCTTTAGTAGGTAAATATGTTGTTAATGTCTTATATATGATGTTTTGATATATTGGATTGAAGTTGAAATTTCTAGTATGAAATATCAATTTACCTTGCCTTCCTTCCATATATTGAACATGGTGAGCTCAGCTATACCTCTTCCGTTGAGAAGGAGCCCAATCACAAAACAATCTTTCATTGGAACATTGTAAAAATAACCTGGCAACATAACAGCACCAATCTTCACCGTGAAACCGACAAGAACTATGACAGTCACAATCCAAGTAGACCGAATGTTGATTTTGAATACATCAGTCTGCAATCCACTGACAGCAAGGTAGATTGGATACAGAAAAGCACAAGAAATTGTCTCCATTTTCGATATCAAATTTGTTCCTAAAGGCGGTCCCTTCAGGAACAGCGAGGCCTAAAATTATCGGTCCCATCGCAAAATGCTGTCCAATGAATTCGCTAATGAATGCAGTGAAGATAACACATAGAAGGATACAAACAACGAAAAGTTCATCAATAGGCTTTCCATTTAATCGGCCTATGAACCATAGTATAGTCGGTCTCATTACATATATGATAATAACCAAGAGTGCAACTATGGATAGAATGACCCAAAGTAGTGTCAGCGGACTGCCATTACTACTTTTACCCTGCAATCCTGCAAACATAACTACTGTCATACTGAAGCTAACAACATCGGCAAACATTGCCGATGATAGCGTTAGACGGCCGACATCGGTGTTTAGGATTTTAAGCTCTGCTAGAAGGACTGATATGCTGATGAATACGGTCAAGCTTTGCGAGACAGCTATCATTGGGAGAGCGTCCGAGAGGGTTTTGTCCATGGAAACATATTCTTTCATTGCAAAGGCTAATCCAAGAGGGACTCCTAATGAAAATGAGAATACAGAAATACCAATTGTGATGGCTTGTTTTTCTGTCTTCAGCACTGTGGCAGTGTCCATCTTTACACAACATATGAAGTAGAAGAAATTGAGGCAGAAAGTTGCCATTGTTTGAAGTATTAGAGCACCTTTCATAGGGAATAAGATATTTGTCAGCATCTGTTTGTGTCCCAAAACTGATGGACCAAATACCACTCCTCCCTGTTACCATCCATTGTTTATTAATAGCTATTTTGTTGCTAGGCAGCAAAGCAATCAATGAGGAATGTTAATTAGTTAGTAATAAACTCTTTTTGACTCACTCTTAAACATGATTAATTCATTTCCTAAAAGATCAAAACATTTTTTTAAAATTCTATCAATGTCGATGGTACCTAGATTACCTTTTTAAAAAAGAATAAATCTTATTGCATGTTTGGATTCGCTGTTAGTTTAGCAAAATCACAGTGAGCCCCCGTGATTTTGTCATTGTGTACAAAATTCCTCTTTCAATTATAGGTAAAATTAATTTAACAAACTTCTTTACCTAGTTGTAATGACAAAACCATATGTTTGCTTTATATTGTTCCAAAATTTTCTCTAGTAGTTTGTTTGTTATTAGTATATTCTATTCAAAATCATCACATTGCCAATACCATTAAACATCATAAAAAATAAGGTGTAACATTCTATGTAGCACCGATACTTCACATTGATTGTGTGTCTAGTGTCTGACACCGACACATGTGGCTACATTCAAATACTTTATTTTCTTAAATTATTATTGTGTCTAGTGTCCGTATATATGTTAGTGTTTCATAGGTAATAGTTAATATTATGATGATCATTGAACTTTGTAAAATATGTATAGGTTAGAAAAATGCTTACAAGAATATGAGATACAAGGGAGGTTTGTCCTAGTGGCTTGAGACAAGCATCCAATAATTGTGTGACTATAGTAATGATAGAGATCTGCAGAAAGAGAAGAGAAGTGGGGGAAGTAAGTGGGTTGCCTAACTTCCACACACTCCTGTGAGTAATACCACGAGGATTTTGGCATAATACTGTAGCATTTACAATTCCAACTTGCATTTTTTTTATTATATGAATATATATATGTATATGTATCTGAAGGTTGTAAAAATGAAACTTATTTCTTCTCTTTATTTTTCATAGTATTTTTCCCTTAGGAGAAGAGAATGGAGAAAGAAGAAAGAGGAAGAATAACAGTGCTCTAAACTACAACTACAAATCTAGATTTAGGAATAAGAGGCTAACCATATGTTTTGGATATAACATATTTGATGGTTCACATTCAAGTAACGTAGTTGTTAATTGTTGTTATCGAAACCTCTCACTCTCTTGCAAAGTAAGGGAAAGTCTATTTTTGTACAAGGTTGATTCAGAGGATAGAAATAAGAGAAATGTTAACGAGTGCTTCTGGGACACTCTTTAAGTACCAAAAGTAGTAATATTTTATGAAAAATTGTACATTTATTGTATTGAAAATTGAAGTTTTTACTTTTTTTAAAAAATAATTTCTTCATTAGAAATGCTTAAAGAGTGTCTGGGGCACTCGTTAACAAGACCCTAGAAATAATAGAGACCTTTTAGCAAATCCCCTAAATTGTGTAAATTGAATTACTATACTGTTGCCTTGGAAACTTATCATGGTTAATGTAGGGAGGGTAACCTTGTTTGCAGCATGATCAGTTGATCACGGATGAGAATCCTCAGTCCCTAAACTTTTTTTAATTACTTTCATACACGTTATTAAAAAATGTAATATTATGTCTATGTGAGTATTGATCATTTGGTATGAATATTGTAATATGCATGGATTAAGTTCGAACTCCCGAACTCTCTACTATTCACTTCAAAGGTGAGTTTTTAGTTGTTAGATTACTTAACTAAAAAACAACTTATAACATTAATTTTTCCCACCTAAACAAACAACATTAATAAATTATATAAATTTTAATCAGATGATTATATGTTAATAACTTCAAAAAAAATCTATGACTTCATAAATTACATAATAACAATTGTATTGGCTATTTAATCTAAAAATTAAATAGATATCATTAGGAACTAACCCAAAAAAAAAAAAAAAATTGGATTGACTACATATGTAAAAATAATTATATTGTTATTATATACAAATTAAATCCTTTAATCTATATATCTATTCATTTATTTAAAGACATTTATATAAATCATGATTTATCTGTATGAAATTCAAGAATTACATAACAGAGATGGATAGAGCTAATCAAATTATTCGTAGATTATTATTGAATCTTACCATCAACATATATATTAGGCTAAATTGCTCTTTTAGTCTGTTAACTATTTTTTTTTATATCGTTTTGGTTCCATAAGTAATAAAAAGTTCGTTTCAATCCTTTAATTTATCTCTGTTACATTTTTTGGTCCTTCCGTCTATGGATTAACCTCAAATGTCTAAGGTGGACCAACATTATAGGTGGTCCACCAAAGACCTTAGTAATATTTTTTTATCTCAGTCGTTTGATCATTTTTTATCAATAAAACAACCATTAGATCATCAATGTCTACAAGATCTAATTGTGTACCACCAACACTTAATTTATTTTAGCTTTCTTCATCTTCTTCCTTCTCTTCTTCTTCTTCAACATCATCTACATACATTTATTACAAAACTCAAACAAACCAAAAAAAATCCAGAAAATGAAATTAAAAACAACCTAAAATCATAATCATAATCTTCATCATCATCTTTCCACTTTCAATAATCATAACCCAAAATCATAATCAAAATTAGAACTCATAATTATAATTATGAATTTTACAGGAACCTAAATCCAACAAAACTCTTGAGATTTATTGTAGAATTTCACCCTACATACATGCCATTATTCATTATTCCTCTTCGATCTCTCAGCTTTTCTCCCCCATCTTCACTTATTTTGTTTTTGATTTTTTTCTTTTTAACATTCAAAAAAATATGAACCCATAACCACTAGATCTGAACCGAAACTAGATCAGAAGCATCACTAGTTACATGAAGCATCAATGTCACCAACAACACCCTTTCCTAAAAAGCAAAAACGTGCATCACTGAATGTGTGTATGTTCAGATCAAATCCGAGTTTCCACCATATTCAAACCGCCGTGAATACCAACTTGTGATGATGTTCACATGGCGATGGTGATAAATTTATCTGGGCTTAATTTTTTCTTGGGTTTTATTGAACAACAATTTATAAAATAAAAAAAAATTGGGGAATGTGTTTTAAGTTTGATGGGAATTGGAGGTTAAAGATGAATTTAAGGAGAAGAAGATGAACCGAAAATAGATGAAATATAAAGAGATTTGGACATTTTTATGGGGCTGTGTTTGATTGTGAAAGATTTAGAAAGAAGAAGATGAAGTTTCAGTGTAGATTTGGTTTTCAGATGATGAGGGTGTAGTTATTTGATAAGTTCTGCTAAGTTTTTTTTTTCCTGGGTTAGTATGAAGGTTTTTTGAAGATTTGTTGAAGATGATGAAGGTGAGGAGGAAAGAAGATGAATAAAAATTCCAACCAATGTCAAAATGACATGTGTGTTAGAGTTAACGTTTTTTTAATAAAATAAACGGAATGAACCAATTTGTGTAAGAAAGATGAAATTAAACGACTGAAACAGATTTTTTATTACTTATAGGATCAAAGTGATACTAAAAAAAATAATTAAGGGACTAAAAGAGCAATTTAGCCTATATAAAGTACAATATGTTTTTGAGAAAATTAAGTAGTAAAAGTATATATACTACTAGAGAAGCTAAACTAAAATTTCAATTATGGGTTTGAGCAGCATCTTCAAAGGGAGTTGCATTCTTTCCAATTTTGTGAAGGACTCTGATAACTTGTTCTGTTGTTACGTTACCCGTAACAATAACCTTGTTCAGCTTTGTGTCCACGTTATACGTTTCAATATCTGCAACAAGACTTATATAATATATATAAGAACAACTAACTAGTCTAATTTAACTAAGGTAATTAATTATTGTTACATCTAATATGCACATGATTTCATTTCATCAAAGTTTAATTTTAAAAAATAAAGTAGTTATTTTTTTTTTCTTTTGGGTGGATTGAAAATGAAGAACCTTGAATTTTTTTGATGGCCTTGAGGATTTTCTTGATACAGTCATCACAGTGCAAACCGACTTTGACTTCCACCACCTGATGATGACAAATAAAGAACAAAACATCTCATATAAGATTATGACATAGCTGAAAACAACAGAAAGATGTTCAATGGTTAGCACTTACATTAGCCATTCTGAATGAAAAACTTCTAATTCTCTATGATGATTTTTAAGCCTTTGACGGAGATGAGAAGAAGAAGAATAAGAGAAAGATAAAACTATATATTATACTACGTTAATAAAGACTTCAATGATTTTTGGAACCGCGTCAAAATATGTAGCAAAAGCTAACAGTAACTTCTATAATATGATATAATACAATATAATATGTAAAATTTATTTCAACTGATAATGTCGATATTGTTAAGTTGTACACCTTCATCTAAATTTGAATTTGAATTTTAAACTTTACATTTTGCACAAGTTTTAAATAATATTTGTCATGTGCATATTAGATGTAACAATAATTAATATTTGAAATAAAGTTTAATTTTAAAACTTTACATTTTGCACAAGTTTTAAATAATATTTGTCATTTTGCAAAAGTTTTAAATAATATTTTACATTTTTTTCTTTTAGGCATCAATTTGGTAGTTTCAGCTCCCGACAATAAAAATATACAATTCAATAATGTACAGAACATAAAAGGATAAGGTGAGGAAGACATAAATTGGATTCTTAACGTGAATCGAGGAAGTTTTACTTTCCGTAAGGAAGAAAATTAAAAGTATTGGAAGTTCGGTTAGGCGTGTGTCGTGTCTGGCCTCCGCTTACAATCTGACGTTCCATGCACTGTGATTTTGCCTTAAAACAAGTGTAACAAAGAAGGAAATTTTTAATGATTTATACCAAAAAAAAAAGATAATAAAACGTTTTTTTAAGAAAAAGATAATAAAACTTTGGGTAAATTACACTTTTTGTCCTTTAAATATTTTTGGTTTCATATTGGTCCCCTAATTAATAAAAGTAACGTTTTGGTCCCTTAAATCCTTTTTTGTTGTCACTTTGGTCCCTTCCGTTAGTTTGTGTTAAAAAACGTTCACTTTTTGTCCCTTTAATATTTTATTAATTAGGGGACTAATATGAAACCTGAAAAATATTTAAAGGACCAAAAGTGTAATTTACCCTAAAACTTTTGATAAAGTAATCCTCGTCTGTGTACTGCCCTTCAAATCACACTATTCACAAAAACAAGTCTTACATCAACTCAACTTCAAATTTAAAATGTTTAAGTGCACACACAAAAATATTAAACAAAAAGTAATATAATCACATCATTTAATATTTCTATCTTTTTAATTTTTATATTTGTGTGCGGTCAAATATTTTTTATTTGAGGTTGAATCAAGTAGTTCTCGATTTCTAAAATAATGGATGAGATATTTACCCCAGATATTTAAAAATTAAAGCATTGACACTATAGTCAACATTATATGTGTTCTTTTTTTAGGAGATTGTATTTGCAGTGATTACAATATCTAAAACTAGGGTTTAGAACTGTTTAAGTGATGTCTTGAGAATGCTCTCAAGGGGGTTATTTATAGTCTTTCTTGGGCTAGGTTTTCTGTGGCTTAGGTCCCAAGTAACTTGCGCTCAAAGCCACGTTTAGAGAATTCTAGAGACTTCTAGAAGCTCTTTTAAGGAGACTCCCTTAGCGAGCTCGCCTAGGGTCCTTTTGACCCTTCTGGAGGGCTTTGTGCCCTTAATGGAGGGCTTTGTGCCCTTAGCGAGCTCGAACATTAGATGGAGGCCAGAGAGAGGGAGTTAAGGGAGCAGCTCGAGCAAGCAATGTCACCGGAGCTGAAACTACCAGATTGATGCCTAAGGTGTTCCAACCATTCTCAGTGGAGATATAAGCTGTGGAGATCCCTCGTCATTTTCAGGAATCCACTATTGACTCATATGATGGGACGAGTGACCCATATAGTCACGTATCAACTTTCCAAAAGCAGATGTTCATAAGTAGAGCTGATGATGCGTTGAGCTACAAAAAAATTTGTGGGGACCTTAAAGGGTGTAGCACATAAGTGGATTGTGGGGCTACCTGTCAGGTCAGTTACAAACTTTGAGGACCTGGCGACCCGCTTTGTTGCCCAATTTGCAGCAAACACTGAGAAGCATTTCCTCTTAGCAGATTTGTTTGATATTCGTCAGCATTCCATGGAATCCTTGAAGAGCTACCTAGCCCAGTTCAACAGCGCCACTCTCTTGGTGATGGAGCCTAATGAATATATTTTCATTATGACCTTTGAGAAGGGTCTGAACTCTGGAAATTTTAGCGAAGCTTTAACTTTGCGCAATGCAAATTCCATGAATGAGATTCTGATGAAGGCGGAGAAGCATATTGAAGCCGAGGAGATCACACGAGAGAATGGATCCAAGGAGATACGAAATAGAGACCGAGCTAACGAGGATCATCGGAAAGGAGTGATGAAGAGGCTAGGGGGGAAAAGGGTTGTTGAGAAGTGCCCGGCTGGATCGAGGAGGCCGACCAGGCGTGAAGCCCCTACCAGAAGAAATCCATGGGAAGAAAACTTCACCCCTTTGAACAAAATAAGAGCTCAAATACTCAAGGAGGTTATGAACACTCAGATTATCAAACGACGACCTCCAAACCCTTGTCATATGAGGAACGCAGCAGGATTGTGGTGTGAATACCATCGCACACAAGGACATGATACAGACAACAGTCGTACCCTTAAAATGCATATTGAAAAGTTGATACAAGAGGGTCACCTCGGGCGGTATGTACAAGGACGAGGTGGAGGCTACCATGACAGGAGGTTGGCTCCTAGCAGAAACTCAAGTCAATCCTCGAAGCAAGGTCGTGGAAAGGAAAAGGCTCAGGACAAAGAAGCAGAGGGGGGAGCACGAAAGAAACGACAGAGGCACTGTCAATAGCATAGCAGGGGGTTTTCTGGAGGTGGATCTACTAGCTCAACTAGAAGGAGATATTCACACTCGACCCAATCTTGCAATATGGTGGGAATGTATGCTTTCAAAGGTCACCCCCAATTAGCCTTTACATTCAAAGACTTTGGAGGAATGTATCCTCATGATGATGACCCTTTGGTCATCTCAGTATTCACAGCTGGTTTCCAAATCAAACATGTTATTTTGGGAAGTATTCAAAAAGCTAGATTTACCCAAGGAGGTAATGAGGGAGCACCGAGGAGCCTTGATGGGGTTCGCGGGAGAATCAGTAGAGATCATAGGATACGTAGACTTATGTACCACATTTGGAGAAGGCGGGAATGCAAAGACCATAGCGATAAAATATATTGTAGTTGACACGCGATCTTCGTACAACATCATTTTAGGGAGACCAGCATGGAATGGCTTGGGAGCAGTTACTTCGACCGCACACTTGTGTATGAAATATCCGCTGGAAGGCGGTCGTGTGGTGGTCGTCAAAGGAGATCAAGTCACTGCAAGAAAATGCTATGAGGATAGCTTGAGACACAAAAGAGCTGAAAGGAAAAGTATACCTCAGGACCTGCACTGCAACTTCTTGGACCTTGACCTAAGAGGTTTCAGCAAAGTTGAGGAGGAGTGGCATCCAAGGCCGACGGAGGAGGTGAAGGAAGTACAGATCGGGGGAGAGACGACTCAGAAGTCAGGGTCGGCAATACCTTGTCAAGAGAAGCGGAGGAGGAGCTGAAATGTACACTAAAGAAAAACCTAGATGTGTTTGCATGGTCTGACAAAGACATGCGAGGAATAGAGCCCAATTTCATATGCCACCGACTAGTTATTGAACCAATGGCAAAGGTCGTGCAACAAAGAAAGCTCAAGATGAGCGCGGAGAAGCAAAAGGTAGTAGAGGAGGAACACATAAGTTGGTAAAAGCAAACTTTATTAGATAGGTAAAGTATCCGACCTGGTTGACCAACATGGTGATGGTGAAGAAGCCCTCAGGAAAATGGAGAATGTGCACGGACTACACTAATCTAAATAAGGTGTTTCCCAAATATGCTTATCCTCTACCGAGCAAAGACTAATTGTTAGATAATGCCTCGGGGTATGACCTCCTCAGCTTCATGGACGCTTATTCAGGCTACAACCAAATTCGAATGCACCCAGAGGATGTAGAAAAGACAACTTTTATGACAGACAAAGCTAACTACTGTTAGAAAGTGATGTCGTTTGGTTTGAAGAATGCTGGAGCAACTTTTCAAAGATTGGTGGACAAAGTCTTCGAGAGTGAGATAGGCAAGACAATCGAGGTGTATGTAGATGACATGGTGGTGAAATCGACAAAGGAAGAGGAGCATCGAAGCAGCCTCAACAAGGTATTTGACTTGCTCAAGAAGCACGATATCAAGCTGAACCCAAAAAAATGTTCATTTGGAGTACAGGCAGGAAAGTTTTTAGGTTTCATGCTAACTAGGAGAGGAATAGAGGTCAATCTAGAAAAATGCAAGGCCATTATGGATATGAGGATTCCAATCGATGCAAAGGAGGTACAAAAGCTGACAGGGATAATTGCTTCACTTACAAGGTTCTTGTCATGCTTAACTGACAAAAACCTACCTTTTTTTCAATTGCTCCGAAAAATGAAAAGTTTTGCTGGACATAGGAGTGTGAAGGAGCTTTTCAAAAGCTAAAGGAATTTTTGACAACAACTCTTATCCTTGTGAAACCTAAGCTAGACACTCCCCTGATACTCTATCTGGCAGTATCTGAGAATGCTCACAGCTCAGTGTTGGTGCAAGAAGTGGATAAGGAACAAAAGCCACTATACTTTACTAGCAAAGTATTGCATGGAGCGGAGGTACGATACCAAAAGATTGAGAAGGTGGCACTAGCTCTAGTTTAATCAGCTAGGAAGTTAAGACTTTATTTTCAAAGTCATGCCATAATAGTTTGGACCGATCAACCCATTCGACAAGTGCTACAAGAGCCGGACCTAGCAGGAAGGATGGTAGCATGGTCAGTAGAATTGTCCGAGTTTGACATTGCTTTCGAACCAAGGGGAGCAATAAAAGCACAAGTCTTGGCAGATTTTCTTATAGAAATTATTGTGGAAAAAGGAAACATGGAAGATGCTAAATTGGTATTATCAGTTGATGGTTCATCTAACCTTGAAGGAAGCGGAGCAGGAGTAGCATTGGAAGGACCATATGGAGTGTTAATAGAGCAATATTTGAGGTCTGAGTTCAAAGCAAGTAATAACCAAGATGAGTATGAAGCTTTGTTGGCAGGAATGCGCTTAACACTTGAAGTATGAGTTAAGGAGCTGGAGGTAAAGAGTGACTCCCAGCTGGTCTTTGGACAGGTGACAGGAAGTTTCCAAACAAAGGACCCTCAACTCTTGATGTATCTTGAAAGAGTTGTGTACTTAACCCAAAAGTTAGAAAGTTTCAAATTATCACATGTACTAAGAGAGAAGAATAGCAGAGCATACTTATTGGCTAAATTGGCTGGCACCAAACGACCAGGAAATAATAGATCAGTGATTCAAGAGACTCTGAAACAACCGAGCATTGAGCAGGAAAGGTTGCTTTTTATTACGGAAGATTTCAAGTCATTGATGGGAGATATCATTGGATATCTGAAAGATGGTTAGCTGCCAAGGGAGGAGGAACATGCATCAAAAGTGAAAAAGAAGGCAGCCAAGTTTGTCGTTATTGCAGATCAACTCTTCAAAAGAGGTTTCTCTAGCCCACTCTTGAAGTGCTTAGCTCCTAAGCAGGTCGAGTATGTAATAACAGAGGTACATGAAGGGGTATATGGAACTCACATTAGGGGTCGAGCTCTAGCAGCGAAAGTACTCAGAGCAGGATATTATTGGCCGACCACGAAGGAGGATTGTTCCAGGTACGTCAAGAAGTGCGACAAGTGTCAAAGATTCTCTAACCTTCATCAGGCTCCTCCTTAATACCTAAGCTCGGTGATTTTGCCTTGGCCTTTTTTCAAGTGGGGAGTGGATATCCTGGGTCCTTTCCCTCTAGCACAAGGTTAGGTGAAGTTTTTGATTGTGGCAGTAGACTACTTCACGAAATGGTTTAGGTGGAGCCAGTGGTTGTAACACCCCAATTTTCTATTTTAATTAATTCCATGAAGTTTAATAGGTGAAGTTTTGGTTAATATTATTATTGATGTTGCTTTTGCTTGAGTGTTATTTTGTTGTTGAGAAAATAGAATATTGATGATGATCGAGAAGTAGTACGAGAATTTAAATAAAATGAAGAGAGAAATAAAAATAATAGAGTCGGGAGGTGTAGAATATAAGTTTTAAATAAGTGGGGGAGGGATGGAGTAAAAGAATAGTGGGTTGAGGAGAAAAAGGATCACAACGAATGACCGGTCCAAATATAAATAGATAAACATAGAGGTTAGGGAGTTAGTATTGCTGAACGTGGAAAAGAAATAAGAAAAGAGAAGAGGAAGAGAAAAACCCTAGTTGCAACAAGGTCAAGCCTGAAACCGGAGATATTTGAAGGATTCGAGGTAAGGGGAGAATCCTTTCTTTTTAGGGTGTCTTAATCTTAATGATGAGGGGTGTTTAATCTTAACATTGTTGTTATGATGGAAATTATGATGAAAGAATGATGAAGTACATACGTAATAAGAATTGATGATGATGTAGGAAAATTAGAATTGTGGAAACAAATGGCTAGGTTTTAGTTAGAGAATTTAACATGTGAAGGGTTGTTGTAAGTAATGGATGGTGTGATAAATTAGTGTTTGGATGATAGGGTAACCATAGGTAATGTTTCCTAACAATTTAGGATCATAAAGGGTCGGAAACAGGGATTTTTAGCCAAGTTAGGGGAAAATTCAAGGGTAAAAATGTTGTTTTTCTGGGTTCTGGAACTGCCCCATCGTGTCACGATGGAAGACCAACATGCCACGATTTTTCCAGCAACGAAAATCCTTCTTCAAGCTTCCACCATCGTGCCACGATTTGCATAATCATGACACGATTTTGAACCAACATTTTGACCATTGTATATTCCGAATTAAGCTTAGGTGTCTATATGGAAGTTGTAGATATGGATGTTAGCTTTATTTTGGCTTTGGAGTGACCTCATTTAGACATCCACAACTTGAGTTATGATCAAATTACTACACATGGGTCAACACGGTCGTGCACTCTGCCCAGGTTTGGGAAAACCAACCTTTCCACCCCCCTGTCCCGAATTGGATTTAGGTCCCTTCATTAAAGTTGTAGATAAGGATGTCAGCTTTCATTTGCCTTTGGTTTGAATCCATTTAGATCTCTAGAACTTGAGTTGTGATTAAAACACCATGCATGGGTCATGTTGCATTCTTCATGAAATTTCAACACAATCCTTTCAGAGAAGTCTAAAACTTCTTTGAAAATAATAGTAAGTCTAAGAAAGTTGTTAGCATGAAAAGTAAGTGTAAAGGTCCTAAACCATCATACATGGAGGAGGAGTTGTGCCTAGGCATGATCTAAGGTGATTAACTCAAAATATTAGTGAGTCTAAAGCTTGAACCTATGTGTTTACCTTGATTTTTGGTAAACAACCGCTGGTTATAAATTTATTGCTTGCAAGATTAACCAGTAATCTCAGGCCATTGTGTGTCAAGTTCGTTTAGAAATCTCTGCATGTTTTTGGAGTTTTTTATATATGTACTGGCTGTGAGTACAATATAGGAAAACTAAGGTTTTCAGAGTTTGTTTAGGTCATGCCTTGAGAATGATCCCAAGGTTACTATTTGTAGCCTCGGTTTGGGCCTATCCGATCATGGTTTGGGGCCAAATCGTATAGGGCCAAAATCATGACTAGGGCGCCCTCATAGGCTGCTGAGGGCGCCCCCAGAGGACCTCTTTTTAGGAAAGTTCCCTAAGGTTATATATGACTGTCAGGCGTGTCTTGTGCCCTTCTAGAGGGCGCTCAGCCTGACTCTAAGGGTCCCAACCCTTGTTTGTAGGGCCTACAGGCCTAAATAGTAAGATCTACAGTCCACAGCCCAACAAGCACGAGCTTTGGAACAAGGCGAAGTGATTAAACTATTAATGGGAATTTGTCTATGACTCTTGCCCAGTAAGTGAGACTTATTAGTCATAAGGCTATGTGAAAATTTTTGAATTATGAGGTGTAAAGTGTTTATGAATACTAACTCGATACGGGTGCTGGACCAAACATGGGTGCTAGCCCAACATGGGTGCTAGCTCCATGTTTTTGTTTTGGGGCCTTGGTGGGTGCTAGCCCGACGAGAGTATTCCTATTAGCCCAACAAGCACGAGCTTTGGAACGAGGCGAAGTGATTAAACTATGTAGAGAGAGTGACTTTATTGAGTGGTTAAGATCGCCATGCCACGATTAAGCCCAATATGGGCGTGATACTTTTTTGAGTTTTAGATTCAGAGCGCACTCAATGAGATCTGACGGTTGAAACGGGGCGACCGTTCGCTCTCGCTGACGTGTTCGCATCGCAACTGTTTTTGGAAATCGTGTCAGTTTAGTGACATTGTAACACCCATACTAATTTTAACTAGTATATTAGCAAGAGTGTTAAACTGATACTGGATACATTAAATACAATACAGAAAAGTTGTTTAAAATTTATACAGAACATATGTCTTTGATACAATCCATAATCTGTTACTAAACATTCTCCATAATATATACATCATGATACAATTATATATACAACTCCAAGAAAACATGAGCAGCACGATCAATCTGTAGCTTTCTCTTTACCTTTTCTTCGTGCTACCTGCGAAGAACCTGCACCAGAAGGAAAGGGATGAGACATAACGTCTCAGTGAGCTCCTACCCTACCTACTGTTTGGCAACCTCGGGGAACCTAGGGTTGCCGTGCCTACCTCGGCGAACTCAGGGATACCTATGATCGCCAAGTCTTAATCTTACCCATAGAGGGCTATCTGTCTGTTTCTGATAATCTGGTGATCAAGGGGAAACCTAGGATCACCGTCTGATAGCTGCTAACTGACATCTGATAACTGTCTGAATAAATATTTCTGACTGATAAAGTAATTTAGTATTAACTGATCTTTATGTTAGCTGTTAGCGTTGAACAAACAATGTTATCTGAGTTCATTTTATGGAATGCCCCCGGGTGGAGTAACCCCGAAGCACATCCCCCTGATAACCGGTGAAAATTCCTATCATATCAGGCTAACACCGGACTCCTCTTGTCGTCGTGCGGTCACCCTTGCGGAATGACACGTCCCACTGGCGTGAACCTCCTGTGTCCCACTGGCGTGAACGACAGAAGACACGACTTAATAATCTTAACTGATGCGTATACCTCCCGTGTCCCACTGGCGTGAACAACGGAAGACGCAATTAATATTCTTAATCTTATGCATGAACCTTCCATGTTCCACTGGCGTGAACAATGAAAGTCACGACTTTAGGGTATTACTCTTAATCTGCGCTCTACGTGAACCATTCGTGCCCCACTGGCGTGAACATCGAAGGCCACGGCTTGATCTTACTAATTCTTGTACTCTTAACCTATATAAGGTTCTAGACTTAAAGCCTATATCATTCTTGAACTTGCTTGTACTTAGTTGTATATGGTAAACTGCTTAGTAAGGGATAATTCCCAAAACTAGTTCTTATAATCTCTATAATGACTTGAGGATTAAGTTATATATCCTCTCAAGCTTATGCTTATCCTCACCCTATAATGTTGATTTACACATCTCAAGGATAGGTCTTTACATGTTCGTTAACCATGCTTGATCATTACACATCGATCCTTAAGTCCGAAGCAGTTTTGAATAGCCGAAATGGAGCAAGAAAAGATGAAAAATTTGATGATCCTGTCCAGCCCAAAATCGTGACACGATTGGGCAATCGTGTCACGATTTCTTACCCAGAAATCGTATTTGGCACTGCCTGTGAAATCGTGACACGGTTGATAAATCGTGACACGATTTTACCTGCAGTTGGACAGCTTTTGGCAAGTTTAAAACGTGATTTTCACCAATTCAGCTTATTCAAACATACCCAGACATCATAGCAATTTAAATGATAAATTCAAAGACATATCAACAGGATACAACACGCAATGATCAAGAATTGCTATCTAAATTAACTTAGGGTTTCAAGCTCATATCTTGCTTAAAAAGCTAAAACTCATAAACTTACTCAATCGGGTTATAAAACCCTGTGGAGCTCACCTTAATCCTCCTATTGGTGCTTGTTACTTTTGATTCCCCAAAGTCTTGGCTTAACTCTACTTCTTCTCTCAAAATCTTCCTTGTTTACTCCTTGTTTCTTTCACTTGCTCTAGCTTTACTAACCAAACCTTGCTTGTGAAGTTTCTCTTAAGAATTGAATGATGAAAAGATGAGTTTATGGAGAGGGAGTGAGGGCGTGAGAGTGGGGAGAGAGTGGGAGAGAATGGGCTGAAAAATGAGAAGGAAAGGAAGAGTGTAGAAGATTAAGAAAAATCTTCCTACCTCTTGTTTTAAAACATTCTCCCTTATTAACTTATTTACCATAATGCCACTCCAAGCATTACTAAATTACCATGCTTCTTATTCGCGTCTAATACTGATAATAATCGCATCTAAGCGGGATGTTACAGACATCATCTGCGTCTTTTCCCAGGCTTTTGTACTTTGAACTGTTTTTTGGATCTACTTTCCTTGTTGCCTATTTATCTCTTATCTTTTCACTTTCCTCACTCTTCTCTTTCCTCAAAAACGTACCGGCTTCCTGGATCGTCTCTTGGCTTTGGAGATCGCTGCACCTTCAATTTCCGAATCGTTTGGAGCTTCTTTTCATCCTCGATCTCTCGCTATCATTTAAATCCAGGTAATCCCCTTCGATCTCCTCCTTATTAATTAGATTCGTAGCATGGTAGTGATTAGAGAGTGTGATGGGGCGGGTAGGGAACTATCCCTGGCAAGTTCAGAGGAGAGCATTAGGTTGTGGAGGGAAAGCGTCAGAGGAGAGGAGGGAGTAGTAGTGGGAATTCATCTGACTGCGTTATTCTTTCTGTTCGCCCAGGTCCCTTTCGTAGGAGAGGAATTTGTTACATGGCGTCCTCTAATGGATCAGAGCAAGAGAGCTTCGCCGACGAAGTGCTTCGTTCAGAGTCCGTGTATATGGATCCCCAACGAGTGGCGCTCTTTCGGAGTAAGCTGCACGTGTCCTCTACGAGATTTGAAGAGGACGTGGTCTTGGAACATTATCGCCCAGGCGAGAAGGTGTGCTTACAAAGGCCGAAGGGGGTGAAGAATGAGATGTTTCACATGTATACGGCTGTTTTTGAAGATCTGGGTGTGAAGTATCCCTTCATGCCCTTTGAGGTCGACGTCCTCAATTATTTGAATGTGGCGTCGTCTCAGCTGTAGCCAAACAGCTGGGCGTTTATACGCGCTTTTGAGATTTTATGCGCGGGGCTAGGTTTCCAGCCCTCGGTTGGATCCTTCTTCACGTTCTACGGCACGAAGGGGGTAGACAAGCTGTCTTGGGTATCCGTCAGTACGCATCCTGGCAAGAGGTTATTCCCGCCCTACGCCTCTCATTATAAGAATTGGAGGCAGACGTTCCTCAGGACCCGGGGGAGAAAGGATTGTGAAGCAGCTGCTGTGCGGGTCAATGGTAAGCTGAGGTTTCCCGTATGCTGGACGAACGCTCCGACGTCGATCATGGGATTTGATTATGAGAAGCTGGACGCGTATGACCAAGGCGTCGTCTGTTTTTTGGACAAGGTGCTTCCTATGAACATTCGGGAGCTGTTGAATAGGGAAGGGGATGTGAATAGCTTAAACGCGTACTTACATGAGTTGATTTTGTTTATTTTTGTGTACATTGTGCTTTCCTATTTTCTTGTCCTCGTAACCTTTTTGTTTTCATTTTTGTAGAGTCCATGGCGCCCATGACTGCGGTGGAGAGGAAGAAATGTCTCGAGGAAATGAAGGCAAAGAAGGCTACTGAGGGGTTGGCAGCCAGTGACCCTACTGGGCTCATCACACGCAAGCCTAAGAGGAAGGCTGATCAACCGCCTGAGACTCAATCTGATTTCATCACGGTGGCCATGCAAGACAAGGCGTCGCCCGGGAAAGATGATAAAGGGAAGGCGGTGGCTGAGAAAAAGAGTAAGAAAATGCCCGCCCTTTCCTCGACTATTGCCGCCAAGACCACTGGATCAGTGCAATCCTTCTGGGATAAGGATTTTAACTATGGCGCCTATATCAAAGAGAGGTTGGTCTTCAATCCAGAGGACGTGGAGGTTGGGAATCAAGGCGTTGTTCCCTTTATGATGAGAGACGTGGGAGTTCATTGCTTGCGGTCCATAATGATCTTGGACGCGATAGACCAGAAGCATGAAGAACAGGTGCAGAGTGAAGAGGCCCTTCAGGCCACGGTGAGGGCATTGGAAAAAGAGTTAGAGGAGGCCAAAGATGCAGGGAGAAAGAGGTGAAGGAAGACAGAGAGACGGTGAAACTTGAGTGTGATAAGCGCATCTCTGATCTGAAAATTGGTCATGCAGCGGATCTTGCTGGGAAGGACGGGGTTATCGCGAAGCTTCAAAATGATGTCGCGGCTGGAGTGGAAAGGGAAGATCAGCTTAAGGCTGAGGTTTCCGAGGCGAAGGGCGAGTTGGCCTTGACTTTTGGTGCTGGTTTTGAACGGGCTAAAGCTCAAGTTGCCCTCTTGCACCCTGGCGTTGGTCTCTCCGCCCTTGACTCTTTTAAGGTTATTATAGATGGCATTTTAGTGGACGAACCGTAATTCCGCTTGTTGTATTTTTAATTGTAATTTAAACTCAGTACTTTCTCCGAATTTATAGTAATGCATTGTTTTCTTTAGGTCGTTTACCTGTACCTCTTAGCTTCGAATTTTCTCTTCTTAGGGGGCGCCTTTTGGGTGGCGATTATTATTTGTGCTTATTTCATAACTTTGTTAAGATGCAACTATGTTAAAAATTGTCGGACTGTTTTATTTTCAATATTATTGTTTCTTGTGTGGACCGTCTTATTTCTGCGAAGTCTTAGGTGGCGATCTCATTTTCGGCTCATTACGTCTTAGAGCCCTCAGTCGGGTTAAGGAATTCGGTGGGAACCCTTGTTGGGGTCAACGAATCACATAGCGATCTCATTTTCGGTGCACGACGTCTTAGAGCCCTCATTGGGGTTAAGGAATTAGGTGGCGATCTCATTTTTGGCTCACGACGTCTTAGAGCCCTCATTGGGGTTAAGGAATTAGGTGGCGATCTTATTTAAGCTCACGATGTCTTAGAGCCCTCATTGGAGTTAAGGAATTAGGTGGCAACCCTTGACAGGGTTAAGGAATCGGGCGAAGATTCTCTTTCGTTCTTGGCGTTGTTGATCTGTTAGAGGCGATATAAGTAATGTAAAATAAGTGATATAGATATATTTTGATAAGAAATCAGGGCCTCGTTAAAAACCCCACTACTACGGGGAAAAGAGTGCTTCGTGCTCCTCTTCATTTAAGTAATACAGAAATATATGAAATAAAAGACAAAGCAATAATTAAAATGGCTTCACAGGCCCTCTAGTTCTCCTTTGAGTTGCTGTGGCGAGCTTCTCCCTGTTTGATAGCTGAAATGTGGTTAGGTTTGTGAGATCCCAGGATCATGTTTGTTCCCTCTGGTAGGTTTGTCTTGCTAGCTTTCTTTGTGAAATTTCCGGTATGCCAGGCTGGTGTGCTGACCGGCTTATCTTCTGGACACAGAGCGAGGCGACGATACACTTCGACAGCGTAAGCGCTAAGCATATATGTCGGTTGACGAACGATAAGATTTAGGTTCTTCTTTAGGAGCTCTGTTATGCTCAGCTCTTCATCCATTAAACTTTCTTTTGGTCCTTCAGTGGATTCTATGCTCTTTTGCTGGAACTCTTCTTCTAAATCTACGCTGACAATGTTCACCTGGTGTGCTTTTGGGTTGCCAGCTCCTTTCCTTTCCCTCTGTAGCTTCAAACTGTTGTGGTAACATTCTCGGGCAATTTTCAGGTCCGCTGTGATAGTGCCGACCTGTCCATTGTCCAGTGTGTATTTCATGACGAGGTACTTAAGAGAAAGATAAGTGTCAAGAAGGTTGAAGGTCGGGCGGCCTATAATGATGTTGTAAGAACAGGGCGAGTTGACCACTAAATATTTAATCCTGATGGTTTTGGCGCTGTTGCCCGTACCGAAGGTTGTTTTTAGAGTGATGTATCCACCAACGTGCACCTGCTCTCTTGTGAAACCAGTCAGGATTCCTTTGAAGGGCTGCAACTGGTCCTCGTCGAGTCCCATTCTTTCAAAGGCAGAGTAATAAAGGATATCTGCAGAGCTGCCAGGATCAATCAACACTCTCTTGATGTCCCAGTTGAAGATTTGTACAGTGATGACCATGGGATCGTCATCGTGGGGAATCACTCCTTCGTGGTCTTCGCCTGAGAAGGTGATATCCGTTTGGCGCTCCGGCCTTGTCGGGGCGTGGCCATCGACAAGCATTACTTGTCTCACATATCGCTTTCGAGAAGCGCTGGACTCACCACCTCCTGCGAACCCGCCGGATATAGTGTTCAAGGTGTGGCGCTCGCCATCCAATGGCGCATCTTTCTCCTTTGGGGGGTCTTCGGGCGGGCGCCTGTCTCCTTCTCTGCTTTCTTTGACGTATCCTCTTAGCCTGCCATTTTGAATCAACTTCTCGATTTCTCTCTTCAGATGGATGCAATCATCTGTGGTGTGTCCTTTTATCCGGTGATACTTACACCAGGCATCTTTGTTGTTTCCCATTATGTTTCCTCTCGGCGGCGGGGGGTCGGGGATGATTCTAGAGTGGTAAACATCTCTCCAGATCTGCTCACGACGAGTGTTGAGCGCTGTGAAAGATTCTGGTAGGGGTGCGCGCCTGTCTTGGACATGACGCTTGTACGACGCTCGGTCTTTGTGGGTGGATGGATAGTAGCTTCGGCGATGGTCGTAGTTGTTGGGGCCACGTTCTCTATAATCTCTGGCTTTCTTTTCAGCGTTGCTTTCTTCTCCCTTTATGTAACATTCCGCTCTGGACATGATTTCCTCCATGGAATCGGCTAGTTTTTGTGCCAGCGATTCGTTGAATTGCCCGGCGCGGAGGCCGTTTTGGAAAGATCCCACGAACAGCTCCTAGTTTAGGTTAATGACTTTAATGGTGGCGTCATTGTATCTTGCGAGATATTCACGGAGGATCTCATTCGACCCTTGGCGGACGTTGAAGAGGCTGGTGGATGATACTTTGCGGTGGCGACTTGCTGAAAACTGGTGTGTCAATTTGTGTGTCATGTCTTGGTAACTGATGATGGAAAAATGGGGTAGGTTCATGTACCATCTGAGGGCGGCGTCTTTAATGGTTCCTGCCAACAACTTGCACTTGAGAGAGTCGGCGGCGCCGATGATGGCCATTTGAGTGTTGAAAGTCGTCACATGTTCCACCGGGTCGCTCTTTCCATCGAAGGACGAAAGAAAGGGTGGCTTGAAGTTTTCTGGGACTGGCGCGTTCCAAACTTCGGCGGAAGGTGGCTGCGGATCTGGATCTACTGATTCGTCTTGTTGAGATTCGTTCCCTTCGGCGTGTTGTTGCTGCTGGATTGTCTCCATTGTCACTTGCAAGGCTTCGTTGTGGTCGCGAAGCTGCTGAATCTGTTGATGTAGAGCTTCCAAGGCCGCCGGGTCCGCCATTAGTGGTGGCGACGACGGTTGTTTGAGTTGGTATGTGAGGATTAAGATTGGCGGTTAGAGATTAGCGATTGGGCTCGCGAATTTCAGGGTTTGGATCGGTTTTTCAGACAAAGAGCGGGTTGAACATTTGATTAAAGTCAGGGTATATCAAGAAAAGGATGGATTTAGGGTTGAATCGCGGCGGATTCGAAGGTTTCAGGGTTGCTTTTGAAAGACACGGTGGATTCACGGCGTTCTGGTGATGTTCGGAGGCCGCGAATCAGCTGCTTTTCTTTCAGAGATGGTGGCTAGGTCAGTTTTATCGTAGCCCCACGGTGGGCGCCAACTGTACTGGCTGTGAGTACAATATAGGAAAACTAGGGTTTTCAGAGTCGGTTTAGGTCATGCCTTAGGAATGATCCCAAGGTTACTATTTGTAGCCTCGGTTTGGGCCTATCTGATCATGGTTTGGGCCCAAATCGTATAGGGCCAAAACCATGACTAGGGCGCCCTCATAGGCTGCTGAGGGCGCCCCCAGAGGACCTCTTTTTAGGAAAGTTCCCTATGGTTATATATGACTGTCAGGTGGGTCTTGTGCCCTTCTGGAGGGCGCCCAGCATGACTCTAAGGGTCCCAACCCTTGTTTGTAGGGCCTACAGGCCTAAATAGTAAGATCTACAGTCCTATATATTTCTAATGTATGAAAATAAGAGATAATTTTCAAGTTCGGTTGCTT
This sequence comes from Medicago ruthenica, assembly GCA_018208015.1. Lineage (NCBI taxonomy): Eukaryota > Viridiplantae > Streptophyta > Magnoliopsida > Fabales > Fabaceae > Medicago > Medicago ruthenica. The sequence goes on from CM031373.1 coordinate 58,823,847, forward strand.
GAACTTGTCGAATGAGAGTTTGCAGAATAAAGATAAATTGCAAGAATTAACTGAAAGTAAAGTAAATTACATTGATTCGAAATAAAGGTTGTTCACAAGGATCATACATGATTCGTGACTCTTTTCTCGTTGTAACTTGGATACTTCGAGTTTGTAGAATTTTATGTATCTGATTTGTGACCTTGTTTTCCTCATGGAAAACTCTTATTTATACTTAAGAAAATAATTGTACAATCCTATCCAAACTATAATTGCTACTAACGTCTAATAACAGGAAAAAAATAGCCTGTTTGAAATTCGAATCCTATTCATTCGACAGTCATGAACTTCAACGGTTTGCAAACGAATCTCTTCAGAAAACCAACTAACCTTCGAGTTGTCGAGACATCCTTCGACCAGCTTATTTCTTCGCTTAATCCTCGATCTTGTTGAATGAACGTGCAATCTTAGAAACTTCTTTTGTCAAAGACTTCACCTTTCTTCCACGTGTTCAGTCAAACCTTGATGACTACATTTAATACCCTTTGTCGAAAATACAGGCTAACACGATGAAAGGTGGATAAGTGAAGTAAGAGGAAATTGTTTAGGCATAGTTCGTAAACAGACGATGAAGATAATAGTAGAACCTTAGAATACAGGTCAAGTCTAATATTATAAGTTAAAATAAAGAGGGCAAACATGGGTAAGACGAATGTATGATGTTAGTGGCTTAAGACAATAGACGATAGTATCGACAAACTAATATATGAAGATAGGATCTTAAAACTTAATAAGTCTAGTCGTACAGACGGAAAACATTATGAGGAGTGACGATAGAGTAGTAAAAAACCTTAACGACTAAGAATGAAGGATAAATGATGTCACTAGGGGGAAAGGATGTAGAGAATGAAAAAGGAACCAATGATGGGAGTAAGTTCTAGACATAACGTGGAGTTAAAAAAACATGAGTTAGAGGCAAATAGACGAATCTTTAATGACCTGATTGAATGCGAATATAAGACGAGTTAAATATCGTAAAGATGATGAGCTCAAGATAGGAATTAATGAGAGAGAAGTAAGACAAATAAAGATGAATTACGGATTAAGGGGGTTCTATGGATGCTATTGGAGAGATGGAGTAATGGGTTGTTTTAATGAGACGGATGGATGTAGTAATGGTGTCGTAATTGGTGAAGGTATGGTCGTGTCGAAGTGCCGAGAAGTGGTGAGCCGAACACTGTCTTTAATGATGCTATATGAAGGGAAATGAATATTTCAGGAGGGTTAAAGGGGGACGAGTCATATATGGTATAATGAGGTTAAATATTGGTGAGAAGTGAAAAAGATGTGGATTTTGGTGGTGTGACTGATGAGATAAAATACATAGGTTCTGGTGATGTAACTGATGAGATAAAAATATGTACATTCGGGTGATTTAAATGATGAGTAAAATATATTAAATTTTGGCGACGATAATGATGAGTAAGATGTATAAATTTTGGTGACGATAATATATGAGTGAAATATATAAATTTTGGTGACGATAATATACGAGTGAAATATATAAATTTTGGTGACGATAATATATGAGTGAAATATGTAAGTTCTGGTGACGGTAATGATGAGTAAGATGGATAAATTCTGGTGATTATAATGATGAGTAAGATGTATAAATTCTGGTGACGATAATGATGAGTAAGACGTATAAATTCTGGTGATGATAATGATGAGTAAGACGTATAAATTCTTGATGTGGTTGTTAATGAGTTCTATCCATGCATCATACCATTATTAAGATTCTGGTGACGAATGACAACGTGTTGTATTGTCCAGTAATACAACTGTGGCATACAATTTTGGTTAGTAGAGATCGGTACTGACATGTATTTAGGTGATAGGAAATAGTTGCATCATTGCATATAAGTGAATATATCTTGTGAATGGTGATGTTATGCAAGTTGTGTGTATATGGTGTATATGTGTCATATGTGATCTTTGGGCTAATGATAAGAACTGCTATACTTACTAATAATAAGTGTATGACGTATTTGCTAAAGATGTGTAACTGATGTATATGTTGATGATGTGTAATCTTGATGAAGTTGTGAATAAGATGTGAATGACGAGCAATGATGATATGATTGTTTATTTAATTGATTCATGTATCCCAATTAAATGTTATGATGTGTATTCTCACCCCCTTTGTTGTTGTTGTATTTATGGTGTCTGTACACAGATACCCAGGATGAGGAACTCTAGTTGCAGAATTCTTAGAAAATGGCGACAGAGATATAGTATCGTTGTTTTTATTTAGTGAACTTATGTAGTCGATGAACGTACGCTCTGATCTGTAACACCAGGGTTCGGGTTAAAATATTGAAATTTAATTCCATTTGAGTTAGAGTCTTGTGAAACTTTTGTTATTTCCATTGTTGATGTTGAAGATATGAATATTTTTATTATTACGACAAGTTGAATTATTTTCCGCTGCTGAAGTATGATTTAATATTGCCTTAGTAAATGACAACTGATGAGTTTTGTAATCCTTTTATTTAAATATATTTTTATTATTTAATAAATCAACGTCGAGATTTAGGATGTTACAGTGGCCACAATTACGGCAGATAGGATCAATAAGTTTTATTGAAAGAAGATTAATTATATGCAGATTCGGTCTCCCATCAGTTTTAGTTACCGGCAATGGAACTCATTCGCTAGCTCATCTGTGGCAAATTTCTTCAAGGAGTGGGGAATACTACTTATTTTTACCTCGGTGGAGCATCCACAGTCGAATGGTCATGTTGAGTCAGCAAAAAAGGTGATCTTGCAAGGGTTAAACAAGATATTGGAGGCAGCCAAAGGATTATGGGTAGAGGAGTTGCCAATGATTTTGTGGTCATATCATACCACCCCGCACTCATCCACACAGGAAACTCCCTTCAGGTTGATGTATGGATCAGATGCTATGATTCCCATTGAAGTCATGGAACCTAGCGCAAGAGTTCTTTTCGTGCAGACAGAAGTGAGCGATAATAATCTACTGGACAATTTGAACTTCTAGGAAGAGATTCGAGTATAGGCTCAGGTGAAGGAGGAAGCTTGTAAGAGAAGAGCAGCACAGAGGTATGACTTGAAGGTAAGAAGGAGAATTCTTAAAGTAGGGGACTTAGTGCAGAGGAGAAGGCCAGGAATGGAGCAACCAGGGAAGCTGCACGCACGATGGGAAGGTCCTTTCAGGGTAAAGGACGAAGTGGGAAAGGGAGCTTACTGTTTGGAGCGTTTGGATGGAAAGAAGGTGTCATGCACTTGGAATGCAGCGAACCTTCGTTATTATTTCAGCTAAGGAGGGCAGATCAAAGAAAATGGTCAAGTCTTATGTTTATTTTTATTATGCTTAGTCTAATATATTAAGAGTAGAGCTCTAATCAAGGCATTATGCCAATAGTTGTTGGATCTTTGTAATTTTCTTCTACTTTTTTATAACATTGAATCAAGGCCATTTTTCTGCAGGATATGTTCAATATACGTTATAAGGATTGATCTGTTAGAGACTTTCCTTGACGTCTTAATAAGGGTAACCAAGCAGAGCTACACCTTCAAGACCAAAGCGAGTATCGGTATAGACTCGACCCTTGGGCGAATCTACGTTATAGGGATTGATCCGTTAGAGACTTTCCTTGACGTCTTAATAAGGGTAGCCGAGCAGAGCTACGCCTTCAAGACCTATGCGAGTATCGTTATAGACCCAACCCTTAGGCGAATATACGTTATAGGGATTGATCCGTTAGAGACTTTCCTTTACATCTTAATAAAGGTAGCAGAGCAGAGCTACGCCTTCAAGACCTAAGCGAGTATCGGTATAAACCTGACCTTTAGGAAAATTTATTTGATAAGAAAAATGCACAGTAAAAAAGAGCATGCAAAAATACAAAAGACTAATGAGAAATACCATAGTGAAAAATATGATCTACGTGCAATCGAGCTCAACTCGATCACCACCGAACAACAAGGGTCTGAAGCCTTACAACACCTAATAAGCATAGTTTCGGCCCAAAAGTAACCTCAAATATTACAACAGTACAAGCAACATAGCTAACACACTGGCCAAAGCAGCCTTACAGGGAAATGGAGCAACATAGCTAACACACTGGCCAAAGCGGCCTTACAGGGAAACGGAGCAACATAAATCCAAATACAAAACAAAAAATAATCCATCAAAGACTCCCCACAACGTCGCCACTAGTCTGGGTGGATCTCGTTAAGATCAATGTCTGAAAACCTGTTTTGGACTTGGTCAAGAGCTTTGTTAAAGCCATTTTCATACTCATTGACACCATTATCCACCAACTTAGCAATCTTCGCCTCCAACTGGCCTCATTCGCTTTTGACAGAGGCCAGAGCGGACTGTAACTCAGATTTCGCCTTTTCCATGCTTCGGAGCTTTTGAGCGGAGATATTCAAGTCTGACTCTACTTTCTCCAACTTGTCTTTAACCTGGGTATGCAAACCTTCCAAATCTTTGCATCGGCTATCAAGTCGGATGACTTTCTCCTTCAATGAGTTCACAAGGTCGATGTAATGCCCACGTTGTTCACGACAAAGTTTCTCGGTGGAGTTGGCAAAAGCACTTGTCCAGAGAGAGTAAGATCTCATGGCATCCAGAGACTGATTAATACCAAGCTTTTTCATCTTTTCCTTGTCTTCTGGAGAGGTGAGCTACTTCAAAAACTCATCGAAGGGATATTCAACATCCCACATTAAGGTCTCGTCAGTTCTATACTTGCCAACCACTAGCTCGGAATGCCAAGTTCCATCTGGAAATTCGTGAGGGGTATACATTGAAGCCTCCGGCTTAACATGTTCCTCAACATCTCCACCGATAGGGGCTGCGACCATAGCGATATTTGGACGACATCTTTTGGAGCTGGTGTTTGAGGGTGGAGCTTTCTGGCAAGGGGTGGAAGATTCAATGAGCTCATCCTGCCTAGGGGTGGGGTGAATGATCCCCTACACCACAGTTTGTCGCACCCTAGCAGCACGACGCTCCTCAGAAGTGAGTGGAACCATCCCAGCGGATCCTGCAAAGCAAACAAAAAAAAGAAGGAGAATGTAAAAAATTAGCAAAATCATGGTTTCAATTAATGAACAGACGCAAACAAGTCTTATGTTAATACAAAAAAAAAGTGGGGAAGGGTGGGGGGTAGAATGTTACTCAACAAGGAAGTGAGTTTCTCGCGGTTGTGCTCATTCTTAAGCACCTCAAATGCCTTGACAGATGTAGTCTGGCCCAATAACAAGATCAACTTTTTGTCTTCGTCCGATCTTTGCAAGGTGCGGAGTCTAATTTTAGAATGGGGATTCTTAGTCCAGTATAGGGGAAATAGAGGATTTCTGGACTCGTCATGAAACAATCGGGGCAAGTTGGGACCGGGTCGAACACGAAAGAGTTTATCTTTGAAATTATGTTTTCCTTTCCAAGAAGCGCTATAAGGTCGGACAAGGGTATGGCAAGAAAAGTTACTCATGTACAACCAAGAGACTAAGCTACTCTTTTTAGCAAGGAAAAAGCTAAAAAATACGTAGGCGGACGGAGAAAAACCGATTCCACCGCAAATAACCTCAAAAGAGCGAAGGAAAGCCCACACGCCTGGATGAAGTTGTGTAGGAGCTACATTGAGGATTTGAAGGATCTCACATTGAAAATCGGTAAAGGGCAGTCGAACTCCCAATTTTGTGAAGAAACAATCGTATACATAGGTAAAATAATTTTGTTTAACACCGACACCACTCACCACCGTACCCTCGCCGACACCACTCACCACCGTTCTCACTTGTCTTCGCCGACGCCACGATATCACCATCGTCCTCTCTCTACTCGACTGTACCCTCTCTACCCGTCCTCTTTTGTTTACTTGTCCTTCTCTCTTTCTCTACTCGTACCTCTCTATGTCCTTCTCTGGGTCATGATATTAGAAATTATTGTATTTGATAAATGGGAGAGCAGAGATACAATACAACTAGCACAAATGATTCCTTCTACTATGTCTCACAAGATAGTATAACTACCATATTCCCAGCTAATCCTTTCATCCCACTCGTCTTTTTTTTTTTAGCCCAGCTCAGTACTCTATACTAAAAGCCACTTTTTAAAGATATTTCAACACTAAGGCTAAGGCACGGGGAAGTACACTCATGAGTTCTCTCTCTACTCGACCTCTCTTTCTACTCGTCCTCTCTCTCTATACTTGTCCTCTCTAAGTTGGGTAAGGCAATCATCAAAAAATAGAACTCTAGTAGCAAAGCAACATTTCTTATTTATATGTTTACTTGTCTCCTCATCAGCTTACACCACTCACACTCACATCTTGGCTTGTTATATTCTCCCACCATCACTATTGTATACTTTGATTTATGGTGAAGCAAGATTCAAGTGAAAATAAAAAATCAAGAAATCCTTTCTATATGGAGATGAAGAAGGGTGAGGGTGAAAGACAAACCAAAGATAAAGACGAGTTGGTGGTGTTCTTTTGGACGATTGAGTCGACTCGATGAGTCGGGTGCTGCCATGTGGGACGAGTTAGTATCCCTTTGCTTGGATAAGAGGAAGATAGGTTGGTGTTGGAATGTGGAGGACACGTCCAAGATGGCGAGGAGGTAACTGGGATGAAGGCATGTGTTGTTGGGTGAAGGGGTGAATGAACTACATTAAAAACATGACAAATCACAAGTGTCTAGGCTATGCAGGAAGGCTACAAAGAAAAATAAGTGATTACCTGTGAGGAAGGATTTGAACCGAGTGGAGCTGGAGAATAGTGAAGTTTTCCAACATGAACAAAGCATACAAAGACAAAATGAGAGAGTGAAAATGAAGTGGTAAAAAAATGAACTAAGATTTCAGTATTTATAGAGAGAGGAAAAAATAATATGTATGGTGGGACCTGCTGAGTACTCCCTCCGTCCCAAATTGTATGACGTTTTGGGCATTTCACACGTATTAAGAAATATAATTAATTTTGTGTGGGAAAGAGATATTAGGAGTTGTTTTACAAAATTGTCCTTAATAAATGATATGGGAAAGATAAATTAAAGAATTGAAAAAATATAGAGTAATAAATAGTTGAGGATATAATAGGAAAAATAACATTAATGTTTCATTGGTATTGTAAAGCGACATATAATTTGGGACAAATTTTTTTTCTAAAACGACATACAATTTGGGACAGAGGGAGTAATTAATAATTATGGAGGTGAAGAAATATTAAAGAGGTGAGTACGTTAATAGGATAAGATACGGTGACATGACAAATAGTTTGACTCAAACTAACATTTATAACTTACTTACAAAGCAGTTACCGGTGGATTGTAGACTGGTATAGGTCGACCGAATAAAGAACAAACGTCTACGCCTCAACAGGCTTGACGCTTGGTGGACTGTGGACTGGTATAAGTCGACCGAATAAAGAACAAACGTCTACGCCTTAACAGGCTTGACGCTTGGTGGACTGTGGACTGGTATAGGTCGACCAAATAAAGAACAAACGTCTACACCTTAACAGGTTTGACGCTTGGTGGACTGTGGACCGGCATGGATGAACCATTCCGTGTGACTTGTAATACTTCACTTGACTAACTAGCAAGATCTCATTCAACACTGGTTTGACTGTTCGAGTCATGCCAGCTCAGCTCGTCTTCATCAACGCTGATTCGACTGTTCAAGTTAGGCCGGCTAGCTCAGCTCATCTTCACTTAATACTGTTTTGTTTTAAGTTAATTATGCTCTGACTCCACGTGTCATGTACAGATGATCAGCGTCTATGAAAGCGCGTCTTAACTCCACGCACTCGGTACGGACGAGTTGCAACCTAGTCCATGTGCGTCCGTACTCAAAGCAGACAACCAATGGGAGACTCTGGATCACAACTTAATGGGCTTTGAATGATAAGAGAAAGACCCATTAAACCAACACTTTGAGGGCTATAAAAGGGAACACTTAAGAGGTTTGATGGGACAGATTCTAGATAGTGAAACAGTGCATTTTTATCTAAGTCTTATTTAGTGTGCTCTTGAAATTCCACCTAGGACATTTCACTGAACAACTCACATGTTGTAATTATCTTGTGTTTATATACGTGAACATTTATATATATTCATTCATATTTTTACCGTCTATAATTTACACATACTAAAAGAAATATACACAAAAATGAAAAGACAATAATCGACGTCAAAATTTTGATGTCCAAAAATCAATTTTCATCTATATAATCCGGTGGAACTGTGAATAAAAAAATGGTAAAAAAAATAACTTTTTTTACAACCATGAATTTGGTAAATTTTGTTGTCATATATTTATGAAATTACCTTCTATGTATTGATGATATAAATTTCATTTACACATCCAATTTAATCCACTTTCTCTCTTCAATACACAAACTCACGACCTTTTTGGTGTACGTGAAACTTCTTACCATCTAAGTTGTGCATTGTTGTCTTTTACCCATCCTATCAAATTACTCCCTCCGTCCCAAATTATAACCAAAAAAAATCATTTCACACTTATTAAGAAAACTAAAACATAATAATTTGTATTATAGTTTCTTGTGTTATCCTTGGAATAAGTTTCATAGAAATATGTAAAAACAATTTTCATTGGTTATTAGTTATAGAGAAAATGAAAGGGAGAGCAAAATAAATGCAATTTGCATTTAATTTCTCTTTGGAAAGATGATTTTTTTGAAATAAGATAATTAAATATGATAAAAATTGGTCTTTTTTGCTTATAATTTGGGACAAAGAAAATGAGTTTTTTTGCTTATAATTTGGGACGGAGGGTGTACACTATAATACCATTTTAGTTTAGTTCAAAAAATCATTATAATCTTTTAAAGTGACGCATTTGTAAACCTATTAACAGAAAATCGAGATTCATTCTAGGCCTAATTAGCACCGGTTTTTTTTTTAAGATTCGTGTTTTTTACTTCTATGATCCTAGGTCCTAAAAGGATCAGGTTTATAAGAGTGCCAAAAATGTGTTCTTTTCGTGCAGTTTGTTGATAAACAAAGTTGATATAAACATTTGAAATAATAATAATAATTATCTATATTGCAACACCGCTACTCACATATATATAGAATTACAACAGATAAGTTTATTTTAAAAAGTTGAAAAAAGACACAGCTGTCTTGTATAATGGACATGCATGCTGATACTTGCAGCACACACACTGCAGCAAACTCAAACAAGGATTTCAAACACTTCCTCTTCATCAACAAGGTAGTGATGTCTAATGAATGCAGTACCGCCCGATGAAATGAGTTAAGAATACTCTTCTGTAAAAGAAAAAAAGAAACATGTCAAAGATTACGATCACTTTTGCAGACAAACGCACATTGATGTATAGATACTTACGATTTGAAACTAAATAAACAGATGCACATTGATGTATAGAAACTTACGATTATAAAATCAGGCCTCTATATTACAACCTTAAAGATTACATGGTTGTTGAGTTCAACAAGTCACTACAAAATGAAGAATCATATGTCAAGCCAAAGGATTTACTTACAAACCGACCTATTTTATGAGAGATAAAAGTAAACATTTAAATGAGGCTTATTTTCTTGTATTTTAAACAAGTGACTCAAACCCAGATCTCCAACCTTCAATGTAGATCATTTTGACAATACTCACAACCATTTATATACGCCATTTTTTTATCATCATTAATGATTGAACTCGCACATCCTGAGCACCAACCACATTATGTACGCCATTTAGTTATACTAAATGTTTTTTTTATCTGGGGCACTAATTCCTTATAGAAAAAATGGTCGTCTTTAGGCCTAAATCAAGGACTAGGGGCGCCTTATGCTTGGGTCGGGCCCTGCAGTCCAAAGCTAAGTAATAGCAAGCAAATAATAGAATTAGAAGTAAAGCTCGTCACAGTTTAGATTTTACTAGATTCTCATTAACAGATCCTGATCCCTTAGATCACCATAGAAGCAAGCAAGCTTGTTATTTTTGCAATCTAACCTTAAAAGTATTTAAGCATTTGTTCTCACAAGCATAGTTAACAGTTCTCTATGGTTTGGTCATGCATGTATGTCATGGCAGGTGACCACTGCCTAATGTATGTAGCGTAGCATTGTTCATTCATATCATGTCTATCACACTGCAATTTGCAGCCAAAATCGTGACCTTTTACGCCACAACTGGATTTCAAACATGTATGTTTGAAGCAAGCCTCTGTTCATCTTGTCTACCATCACGGGTATTAACCAATTCATAGTTTAATGGTATTTCTGGACATTCCTTAGCCGGCATTCCCTATTACATTATCAGCCATGCACCTTCATCCCGGTTTGCTGCTAACTACCTGTTTACGTAGACAACGACATATTAACAAGGAATATGTCTTCACTCAAACATCATTTTGTTCAATCGAAGCTTCTTCAATCGAGATCTTTCATGTCCCATAAGGCAAATACACTCAGATACCATTTTGTTGGTGCTCACTGGAGCAACAATAGTACAGTATGATAAGTCTTATTAAACAATATCAGGGTCACCAAATACACTTTGAGATCCTATTAATTGACTTACACATAAAACACTCCAAATAAATTCCAACACCCAGTTGCCTGACCTCCCTTAAGGACTTACAATAGTGACCATGCTGATTGAAGCTTATGATCATCCTGGTTATTATCAGGCAGCTTTTCATACTAATTGCAGCAACAACCAAATACACTATATGCTTATTATCATGCTAGTAAGCATTAATTGATTTAATACAACCAAAATAGGTGTTGCGCCCAGCTGACTGACACTTGATAGTGAAATTACTAACTGGAGCTTATCATCCTCATACTGAAACTACCCAGATACCAATCATACTACTAGTTAGTATCAGGCAGCTATTACAGCTACATCTAAATACACTATAAGCTATTCAGAATCAGAGTATTGAAATTGCATTTGTAGATATGTTCTTCCAAAGAATTCAGGATCATAGATGAAAGTATTGGTACAAGAGTTACTAACATAGTCTTATATAGAGGGTAATCAATATTTAGAGCATATAATAAAATTCACATCAATTTGAAGCTTTAAGAAAAAGGAAACAAACCAACACTCACCTAGGCATGAGCATGATAAATATACAACAAAGGCATACAGTTGACGTTTTCGATTATTATATTAAATCACCTTTGTGGAAATGAACAGCTACATTTAAAGAATGGACACCAATAAAGTGAAACAATTGCCCGGTTAACAACATTCAACTTATGCTTCTTCAAAAAAAAAAAACAAGATACAACTTATGTTTATATGCCAAAGTAAATAAGCACAATCAAAAGTGCAACAAGTTATCATATTCTTTTATAGAATTGAAATTTAAGCTCTTAATTTAAAAGATAAGAAAGCATTAATTAATTCTAACCATTACCTTCATACTTGCAAACTAAGGAGTAGAATTGTTCTCCATTTCACTTGAATCCGAATCACTTGCTCTATAACCTGTATGTAAACAAAATAAGAAACAGTCAGGACAAGTAAAACCACATTTCAATAACTGCACATAAGATAGAGCAGCTTACCTGGAGGTTTTTTGCTTAGTTGCCAAACTGTATTTTGACTTCTTGATGCTCTACTGATCCAAGCATGTCCCTATAAACAAAGTTTGTAACACAGCATGGTCAAGATTCAGGAACCAATAAGTTCATGAGCAGGGAATATCATATAAATGATACAAATTCATATCATAGCTGCAGCCTGCAAGTGCAGCTGTGGGTCTTGATTGCCAACTGAACAAGATTCAGAACCCTAAAAGCAATTGATGGTAAAATATTATAAGGACCAAAGTTTGGATTACAACAAAAAACTATAAGAAGCAGTAGTATTCGTTCATAAAGCATATTTGAAAGTAAATAACAACATTCCGATAAACAACTGAACTAGTAACAGAAGATTAAAGAAAAAGAAAATCACAAACAATGGAACACGATCGTTTGTTTACGCAGTTCGGCTAACTGTGTCGACCTCTGCGACTATAGAGCAGCTATAGTTCCATATATTAGTACTTGAGTGAATTAGGGTTTACAGTGTTGTAAGGCATATATATCATACTACAGTCCAAATTACAACAATGCTCGTACTGTGGGGGCTATCGCCCCCCGCACCCCCAAACGCAATAGCGGAGGGAGCTTTGCAACGCTACGCTAACTCAGTTCCCCCGCCCCTTGCTTGCCCCTCTTCCGTATATGTATATGAGCTATACTCAATAATTATAATAAAAGGGATTATAAATGAAAGATGCAGAAGAAAATTTTCCAACCTCCCGGTACTGTATCTAACCTCAGCTTCATTTCCAAAGGAATGAAGAATAACACAATATTGGAATGAAATTGTCAATAATATAAGTGCTTTTGATATGTCATGTTTGGATTAACAACTTAATTAAGGCTTAAAGCACAAATGTTTATCATAAAAGTGCTTATGTACAAGCTATTTCTGTATACAACACAAGTAACTCTTATCACACTAAGTTGGGTCAGCTACATGGATCAAACGACGCCAGAAAGTCAAATTGTTGCTAAAAGCTATTTCCATTTGCTATCCTAGTGAGCCTACTAAAATAAGCTGAAAACGTCTTGTAGATATGTCACAACTCATAAGCAATTGTTTTCCTAAGTTCTCCCAAACAATCTCATATATCTCGTGAGAGTAGATAAGCTTAAACAAGTCAATACTAACAAGTAATAAACCGTATATCATTTTACATTAGTGGGTGTAAGTGAAATAGAAAATATTATTGAATTCAACATAAACAAACAAAGAAAGAAAGAAAAAAAGACCTTTTGAGGATTTCTAGGAACACCATATCCAGAGCAATACATTTGACCAACAAGAACTTGACTGGAAAGATCCCCACGTTTGGCCTCCTTGAGCGTATCGTGAAACCACCGATGAGTGCAATCGGCGACCACCCTGGAAAGAGCTATTCGAGTTTCCACCTTCTTCGGCGGCGATTCCACAGTGCGGTCTTGTTGGTTCTTGGTGGTTCGTGCAGCGATGAACTGGTTCAATGATACGGGTTGTGTTGGTTTTGGTCTGTGGATTTTCGCAGATTTTGCAATTCGGGATAATTCTTGTCCCACAGATTCAAATGATTTTGCCATGAAAATAAACAAGACAAGATGAAACTGGTTTGTTTTTATCTAAGACAAATATTATCAAACATGTAGGATGCAACTCGAAAATTGTTACAATTCAAGGTGTATTTTCGCAAATCAAAAAACAGAACAGAACGAAAAACACAAAATCTCGACTGTGTGTAACTACTGTCTGTCTGTAGTGTAACTTCGTGTTGGAGATTTTTTTTGTTTGCTTATTGGGGTCGGGCCTAGTTGAAAATAACAGCATATTTTTAGGTAACCAAAAAATTATGAGACTTTCTTATTGCCCCTCCCATGTTTCTCGCGCGCACACCAAATTAGAGCCAATGGGCTTGAGGACCTTGCTAAGGGGTGGGCATGGTTTGGTTGAAAATTGTTTTTCCCACTTCAAGGAAAGTTAAAACACACCAGTAATTTACGTTTTTAATTACATCGTCAGTTAACTGGGCAGTTAACTGCCAATAGGAAGGAAACCAGCGGCAGTTAGCTGTCGTTGCCATGTTTTGCCTATATTTTCTAAAACTTCACATTTTTCGGCAGTTAACTGCCGTTTCACATCTCTACTTCATCGGCACTTAACTGCCGTGGAGCATGAATTTGCTTTTTTTCGTTATTTTCCACACATTGACTTATTTATATTTCATTTTTTTCCATTTTTTTCTTTTCTTTTTCTATTCTTTTCTATATATATTTATAAATCAAAATTGCTTTTTAGAGTATAATTTTAATATAAGAGTATAATAAATAAAAATGCAATAAAAAATCAAATGATTTATATATATAATAAATCATATCATATATAATAATAAAAGAAAATATAATTTCTTTTATTTTTAAGATTATAATTTTCAAATTATTATTATCATTTTTATTTATTACTTTTTTTGTTATTTTTAGCTTTTTCACTTTAATCACATGTCATTTTATCGTTTTTGTTCACTCATTTTATCGTTTTTGTTCACATTAAGATGAAAAAATGTGAAGTTTTGGAAAATATAGGCAAAACATGGCAACGGCAGCTAACTGCCACTGATTTCCTTCCCATCGGCAGTTAGCTGCCGCCGGGTCCTTCCCATTGGCAGTTAACTGCCGATGGGTTAAAAATGTAAATTACTGGTGTGTTTTAGCTTTCTTTGAAGTGGGAAAAGCAATTTTCGGTTTGGTTTAGAAGGAAAGCCAAACTAAACGGAACAGGATTGTTTACAAAATTCATAATAATTGAACTGAATTGTTTGCATTTTAAACCAGACCAAACTCTGATAAATAATTAGTGGATTTATGGTTCCAAATCAAACCATAACTAGTTTTTAAAGAATCAAAATTAATATTTCGGACTGAATTAATTTTTTTTGCCAGATTGTTACTATTAGTATAGTTGAAAAATATATATAAAAAACCAAACCAAATGAAATATTATAACTTTTAAAAACCAGAACAGATCTGAATTGAACCGCACCAATAAATCATGAACCAAACTGAAACGAACAGATATGTTTTAGTTCTGTTCCATAATTGTTTGTTAGTCACAATTCAGTTTTTTTTGTTCATCTATTCAGTTTTTTAGTTTTTTTTTACCAAAATTATGTGTTTTTGCATAAACATTAGATGATAACGTGCGAAATACACCATTTGAATAGCTTGATTTGCACTTGTTTTAGAGTAGTTTATTGTTTTTTGCATGGTTGTTGGTTGGTACTTCGTTTGTATTTCAGGAACTTGGGTATTAGAGGCAAGAACGGAAGAAAAAAGCTGAAATTCTGCTTATGACGGTCAGGCACAAGAGTGACGACCATTAGCAAGATGAAGGAACGAGTGGACCAGGTCCATGACAGGCAGGCCGTCAGCCTCCACGACGCCCGTCATAGAACCCAGATGTGCGTTTTCCAAAATTCTCTCAACAAATTGATGCACGATCCAACAACTTTTCACACAAAGTTCTGCACGATTTTGGGCAATTTCTGAGCATGGTTTTGGCTATAAATAACAAGCAAAAGGTTAGAAAAATTATTTTTTTTAAAAGAGTAATTAATATGATAGTTTATGTTGAAGGAAGTGGTGCATTAATACACCTTAACATATGCAACATTGCATAAGGCTAGAAAAACCTTTTTTTTATAAGCAATAGTATATGTTTGTAATAATATAATGGTATAATACACACGTTTTAGAATAAGTTATTAACTCGCACAATTTGTGACGAAACGTGTTCAACCCCCTCACTCTCCAATTTCATTTTCTTGTCAAAAAAAAAAAAATATAAACATAGGATTTCATTTTTATAGATAGGTCGACATGGTTGACCATATAAATATAGGATAAATCCCATCGATTCCTCAAGTATTTATCACATACATCTTGTCCTTGTCCATGTAGAAATGTCCACTTTATGGCATAAATATCTTTATGTAATTATGTCATTTTTGAGACTCTCGCTAATAAGGAATATTCTTATCTTTCAAAAATAAAATAAAAATAAGGAATATTCTCACATTTTACAACTGTTTTACTTATGTGTTTGAATGAACTTTGAATAAACGTAGGTTTGAATATAATTAACTAATTTTGATTGATTTTGAAATAGGACAAAACTTAGGTACAATTCTTTACGTTCTTTTTGTATGGTTCTTAACTAAAAATATAAATTTTTTGGATATAACAAACTTTGAGAAAATTATGGATTTAAGGAAATCATGGTGAATTTAGTTAAGAACCATACGAAAAACACCTAAGGAATTGTACCTAAGTTTTTTCCTTTGAAATAAACCAATTTATATTTGAATATATTTATTCTACACAAAAAAAGTTTTCAATTTTTCAACAAAACACAAAAACTAAACGTTATCACTCTTTTCTTTAAGTTAAACTTTATCACTTCACTTTTACTGAAAACATAGTTTGGATACAAAAACTTGTATTTTTGCTTTTCTAAATTCGGATTTGGTAAGAATTAGTAAAATCAATTACGATATTCTGTATCCTTAGTAATATATATATATATATATATATATATACTCCCTCCGTCCCAAAATATAAGCAAAAATTGTTCAACAAAAGTTAATGTATTTGGTTCAAAATTTGTATCAAATACATCAACTTATGTTGACTCATTTTTGCTTATATTTTGGGACGGAGTAGTACTTTCAGTACGAATATTCGCAAAATCTCCCTTATTGTGGATTGTCCCCTCGGACAAATGCTAATGAGCATATAAATGTTTGATGATCTGATTCCAACTCCTTGCTAGGTTTGCTTTTTTAAGGAGCAAATTACAAATTAGTTGATTTCTTCTACCACGTACATAAACCACTATACTTGGTCGGCTTTCAAACCAAAAAAGGTATTCATGGAATAACATAATTTGATGCCACTTTAGATTCTTATCACTTACGACGAACTATCACAAACTACAAATCACAACCACTCTAACATTACAAATACGTGATCATATGACATATATATCTAGAGTTGTTGTTAGATTCAAGTATGAGTGATTAACTTTATATCGACTCTGAATGGCATAATTGAAAGATATATAAGAGGCTGACTTATATATTAGATGCTTTGAAGTTTTAAGTGGAGATGTAGTGTGAAATGCCTATTAAAGATCCTAGTCGTTTGCTAGCTGCTGCTTCCAATACTCTCATAGACTCCCCAATGGATGTAATAAATATAATTCGAGTATCAATATTGAATTTGAAAATATGATAAGATACCAACATGTGACACATTTGACATATAACTATGTTTTTAAGTATGCGATCATGAATTTGATCGTTAACCACTGCGTATGAAAGAACGTCTATTAGAAGATGTTAGTTTCTAAGTGGATCTTCGTATTAGTCTCTAGCTTTTGACTTGTGATGATATATTGGGCTAGTAAAAAATGTGATGAGATGAGAAAAATAAAGCACCCATGTTAGACTAAAAGCCTACTTCATTACATTTATAATTTGTCTTTTTAATACATTAGTATATGTATTACGTGTAAGTTGTAATACAATAATTAAGTGTTTTAATATACAAAACAGTTTTGTGATTTGTGTGATAAGGGCGTACTTCAAAAAATTATATATCAGTGAAGTGATATAAGAAATAGACTGGTTCTTACCTTATCTCTTAACGTAAGGTTTTGAAGGAAAATGTCTACTTTGTGATGTGGGAGTGTGGGGCTAAAGAAAATGAATTGCCACAAAGAATGGAATTGATAAAGATTTGCACTTTCAAAATTTTCCTTGATCATGAAAAGTGAAAACTACATATTTGACGTTTTTTTGTTATAATATAGTATATATTTGACAATTTGAATGCGTTTGTTTTTGAAGAAAAATTTGAATACGTTAATGTTCAGACAAATTTTATGGACAGAGGATAAGTTATCAGACAAGTCTTACGTATCAAAGTTTTTTTTTTTGGTGTAATTACGTATTAAAGTTCTTTTTTGCTCTGTTAAATATTTTGCAAGTTGATTGCCAAGGCGAAGTGTTTACGCTTTTAAGCCACATGTTAACAAGGGAATCAAGTAGTTGATAGTTTAGCTTAATTTGGTATTACTTTAGAATTTTCTTGTAAGATTTTAAATTTACTGCGTATCTTCTTTCATTTCTTACTTTTATGGTGGATACTTAGTGGTCTCTGTTCATTCAACAAAAATAATAGGGTTAATACCGCTTTTGGTCCCTGTAATATGAGCGAATTCCGGTTTTAGTCCCTGTAAAAAAAAATTAGATTCTGTCCCTATCATTTCAAATTCTTCCATTACTGGTCCCTCACTTGGACTTGTCAGCAGTATCTGCTGACGTGTCCAGCTGACTGTGTAATTATATTATTTTTTTATTTTTTTTAATTATAATAAAATGCCACTTTGATATTTATATTATAAACCATTTATTTTAAATCAGAAAACCATAAAAC
Source organism: Medicago ruthenica (assembly GCA_018208015.1). Lineage (NCBI taxonomy): Eukaryota > Viridiplantae > Streptophyta > Magnoliopsida > Fabales > Fabaceae > Medicago > Medicago ruthenica. The sequence goes on from CM031373.1 coordinate 58,841,916, forward strand.
AAAAATAGAATTTACAAAACCCTAGTTCCATTTTAGTCCCTTCAAATTCCATTATCTTCTTATTCACGTCCGTTCTTCTTCTTCTCCAAAACGAACGGCTTCAAAACCCAGTCTTCCCGTCCGTTCTTCTTCTTCTCCAAAACGAACGGCGGGAAAACCCAGAAAACGATAACCGTCTGTTCTTCTTCTAGTCTGGTCGAACTCGATTGAATACAGTGAAGCAAAGCAAATTTCAAGGTACGTTTCTTACCACTTTTTTTTTTTACAGAGATGGGACTATTCAATGTAGTTTTTCACCATGGTGGTGAGTTTGTACGAGAGAAAACAATGTTCTACAGGGGTGGGTTGCAAACTGTGATTACTGGGCAAGATGAAGATTTATGAAGTTATTTTGAAGCTGTAGGTTTGGTGTTGGGATGGAATTATGCTAAATCTACATTTAGGTTGTGGAGGAAGATAGAGGGAGTAGATGAGGGTTTCAAGCATGTCTTACTTGATGCCGATATTAAAGTTGTTGGGTCACATGCAATGAGGACAAAAGAGGATGCGCACATATATGTTGAGCACAATGTGAGTAGTAACAGTGAGAATGTATCTGAACCTAAGTGTATTGGAATGAATGAAGCTGATGACAATGGTGAGGATAACAGTACTGAGGATGAAGTCAGAGGGATAAGGTTTGATGATAGTGAAGAGGAGAGACCATTCAGTGAGCATAACTAAAGGTAGGGCATGGAAGGCAAGGATGCTGATAATGTTCCTGCAACTGCAGCTGTTAATGCAACTGCAGCTGCAGGTGCAAATGCACCTGATGCAAAACTTGGTTTATGTCTTAAGGCAATGAAGTCTTGGGGGGATTTATCTACACAATAGTTGTATTGATTGTGTTGTGTCTTATGTATTGACAGTGTTTGGGTCTATGATGTGAACTTGATGTACTTTTTTTTGAAACTAGAATTGTCCTATTCTGTTTTAACTTGTAATGATACATATGCACTTAAGTGCTTTATTTTGTAATGATACATATGCAGTATTATGCTATATGCAGTATTTATGATGTGCTTTATTATGCTATATGAAACCTCGGACTCTGAAAAACCTCAGAGTCTGAAACCTCAGACTCTGAAACCTCGGACTCTGAAACCTCAGAACTTTAGCTAAATTCTAGGGAACTTGTAACTAATCAATAACAAATAAAAATCTAATGTGATTAACCAACTAAACATGATTACATCACTAACAAACTTGAATTAACAAACTAACACTATAATCAATCCAATATTATGCTATAATCAATCCAACAATCCAATATTATGTTATATTTGAATCCAACAATCCAATATTCATAACAATTTGAATTTAGAAAAGTTTAACTTGATTGATGAAAGTTAACTTGAAATTACATAAAACAGAAGTTTAACTTGATATTACAAAGCATTACATAATCACAAAAATTGAACCAGATTGACATTAAGCTAATTTAAATGCAATTGCAAAAAACACCCAAGAAAGTAGCAATGCCATGAACAACCAATTGCTCTTATTCTTCTCAGCCTCAAATTTCTGCTTCATCTTCAGTACCTTCTTCGACTGAAGCTCCTTGCCTATTTCTTGTCCACATTCTTTCCCAAAATCTTTTCCAAATTTTTTCAGAAATTCTGTAGTCATATCACACTGATTGCAGCCAAGATTGAAACTAGTATTATCATTCTATAGGGAAAATCCATTTCTCGCAAAGAACATATCCAATTCGTCATCCCATATGAAAAGTTCACAACTTTCCACATCATTCATGTTCGAATTTCTACATTTCCAGAATCTTCTCTTAGGGTTCTCAACAGTGTTTGTTACCCACATCTTCATCACTGCATTACACCCACAAACTGGAAGTGGAAGATTTCCTCCATTTGAGTTGTCAACACTCGAGTTCTTACTTCCACCCATTAGAAACTGCATCTAACCCTAACAAAGGAACAAACAGTAGCGATAAGGAGAAATATGAACAATTAGAAACGAGTATGAATGCAACAAATACGATTTGAATCGAGTGTAAGGAGAAAAATGGCGTTTGGCTTTGATTTGAAGAAGAAGAACATGGGGGAAGAAGAACACGATGGAGAAGGAAGAAGAAATAAGAAGAAGAAGGAAAACGATTTTAATTGGTTATATTTATTTTTGTTTTTAGTTAAATTTAAAATAAAATAACAATTAATTAACCATGTGGCATTTTATTATAATTAAAAATAATAATATAATTACACAGTCAGCTGGACACGTCAGCAGATTCTGCTGACAAGTGCAAGTGAGGGACCAATAGTGGAAGAATCTGAAATGATATGGATAGAATCTAAATTTTTTTTTTACAGGGACTAAAACCGGAATTCGCTCATATTACAGGGACCAAAAGCGGTATTAACCCAAAATAATAAAATCAGTACAGTTTACTTTTTTCTGACAAAATATCTTGATTAAATAACATGGATATTTTTATGTTGACTTAATGCGCATTATATGTTAGGAAAATGAACCTGCCTAATTAAAAAAAAAATGTTAGGAAAATGTTAGAAGAATAAATCAAAACTTTTTATACATTCCCCCTTTAATTATGTCACCTCACATTAACAGGAGGTGAGAAGGGGACATGAGCTTGTCCTTCTCAATCTTAATTTTTAACTTTTGCTTAATATATTTAATTAAATTAAATATTTGACTGCTAATTTAAAAAAACAAACAAACTTTTAGATTGGTGAATTATCTAAATTTATATGGTATTCACTAAAGAAATTTTCTTTTTAAAATTCCTCCTGTATATAAATTTGATGATCAAATACTATTCTTCAAACTTCAATAAAAAAAAATTGACAGATCTTCAAACTTCAAATATGTTGCCCAATTTTTTTATTTTTTATATTACTTCATGAATTAGGAGTGGGATCAAGAAACAAGTAATAGAACATACATTTGAAATTTCACTTTTGTTAGATATTGTTTTGGTACGCCGAAGAGTTTCACATTAGTTAAGAATCGAGATCAATCGTTATATTTATACTAGACATCAACACTTCTCTTGATTCAACGAGACGACTTTTATAAAGAAACAACCATGAGGGTTCACACATCGACTCAAAACAAACAATTCATTATAGGCTATAGCATGTTGTGAAATACTTAAAGATGGAAAGATATTTATACGTACTATTCTCACTAAAAGTTGGATAAAGTTAAGAATTTAAGGAGCAGATGTGCAAACAGTTATGATTTGCTATGAATTATTTTAGCACAAAATACTACCTACAATTTAAGGCAAATAAGTTTGTTATGTTCCTTAAAGAATTGGTTTATGTAACAAACAATCACTGTGTCTAACGCAAGTGGTTTGTGCGTTGAATATTTGAATGTTGTAATTTGTAAATTTCAGAGTACAGTACAAAATACAATTGCTACCAACAAACTAAACAATTTAAATTTTCCTTCAAAAATTGAACTTTTAAATAATACTATCAACTCTAATCATTTCGACATCAAATCAGATGTTCACTGTTCAGACTAATCCGTTAATTTAACATGCTAGGTCAGTTTTAGACAAATAGTAACTAATAAATGATTTTTACATAAAATTTACTTAAACCTAAAACAAAATGAAAACCTAGAAGAAAAAAAAATTAGTGTTAAGTTAACTACCACCAGAAATGATTAGTCTAAAATGTAGATGGAAAACGAACTCTATATAAGGACAAAGTAGCAACTAGTGTAAAATAATTTTTCGAAAGAAAAAAGAAAACAAACAGTAGTACCACACGATTGTTAAAACAAAGATTCATTGATCTTCTTATTATTAAATCTTCAAAACACGACATTACAAACCAACGAGACACACCCATAATAATAATGGTTCCACACAAGCAATCAAACTAAACTAACCAAACAAACAAGGCACGACACGACACCGATAGCAACGCGGTCTCACATCTTCTACGGAAAAAGTGATTACCAAGCCAATCACCGTCCGCCACGTGCACAGCACACTTATTTTAATATTATTAAATAATTTTATATAGCGAGGACCAAACCGGGTACGGATTTACCGACCCGATTAGAAACGCTACTTTCCCAAACACAATGAAATCCGCCGGAATTAGGTACCGCCGGCACAATCTCACCGGAGTCTTTCCCGGCGAAGTATGTGACGGTGAGGGAAGTGTTGAAATACTCCCTGACCTGGGTGACTATCCCATCCACAACAGTCAACGCGTGAACCCAGGAAATAGCGCGTGAGGTATCGCAGCCTTCAACAATAACGGTGGAGCCGAAGGAGATGACGGACTGAGGAACGAAACGGAAGGTATCAACGACGGTGGTGTCGCCGGTGAGCGTGCGCATCAAAAACTGATGAGAGGGTGGACCGTGAAACCACCACTCAAGATCAGGGGCGAGGATTCGAACCACGGTGTCAGAGTCTCGAGAGTTTAAGGAGTCATATAGTGTGAGAACCAGCTTTTGATTGCTGGAATCAGTGTCTTCGGAATTAACCTGAGAGTTAGCCAGATCGAGAAAAAAAAAAGTGATTTTCTAGAAATTTCGATTTAGGGATTAGGAATGTTGAGAACTGGTAAATGATGCTTTGTGGTTGAAATGTGAGGGGTTTTTATAGGAAAGTGTTTGTGATTGTCTGTGGGTGGTTTTAGGTGGAACTTTTTTATGTGATGACGTGGTGTGTTTTGATTGGGGGTATTGTAGGAGATGGTGAACTTTTGGAGTTTGATCTTTTGATGTGATACGCGTTATAGCTGGAACACGAAAGTGATGCAAATTGACAACAATAACTCCACTTTTTTGACCTTTAAACACTCGTTTCGTTTACTAGTTTCCTTAAAAAAAGAACACACAAAACTGTTGAGATAAGTCCCTCAAAATAAATAAAAAATAAAAGATAAGTCAGGTCAAATAATGTTTTATTCTCTCTTTGTTTCTTTTTAAGTATCGTTTAACTGTAGATTTAGCGTTCATGTTTAAACGTCGTTTTATTTTACGGATACTATTTGTCAATTATATCATTTGTCAATTACTCTTATCTTTTTCAATAAAATTAATTATGCTATATAGGAGTATTTGGAAAACTAAAGCTTGTTTCTTTTAAACAAAGTTTTTTTTTTTAAAACAAAGTGTGTTTGTTTTTTTAAACAAAGTTTGTTTCCTTTTATCTTTAAATTTAAACAAAATTGTGTTACCTATAATAATGGTTTCCGTGAAGAGTTTAAATTCTATAAATAAGATTAGTAGTGATTATTAAAAACTTCAAGTGCAAAGTAAAAGAACAGATCTGAGAGAAAAAAAAATAAAAGACTCCATGAATATTCAAAAGAAAGAAAGAGTGAAAAACTCATTAGAAATTGACTTAAAATAATTAAAGATATGTGCACAATATTTAAAAAATTGACAATTATTTGTTATGAGAGAGAGAGAGAGAGAGTTTGCAAAAAAAAAAAAAGGAATTTGTTGGCATATTAAATTTATTAGAAAGGTAAAGTGTGTGCAAAAAATAAGAATTTATTGATGGATTAAAATGAGGGTATAAAAGAAAGAAAATATGTAAAAATACACTTCGCTAATTTGATGCTAATATTCCAAAATGACACTTAAAAAGGAAAGAAGGGAATGGTTATTATTAGTTTTGGCTAGTAGATGACTAATAATCTAATTGGTAATGATATTTGTATAATAACTTTGTGACAATTTTTTGGACGATTTTTTTTTTCTTTTTTTTTTGGTAAAAAATAATAGAGAGAAAAAAAAATAAGAACAAAATGTGAGTATAAAAGAGAAAGTTGTTCAAAAGTTATCACTAAATGATTGTACAAATATCGTTTCTCGAATCTTATGTACTACATTTCTCCATTATATCACTATTTTGACAAGTTGTAAGAGTATTAAATACACCTGCACCCATTGATTTGAACCTTTGTTCTCAATAAAGGAAGGGGAATTATGGAGCTTTGTCATAGCTGTTCATACTTTTTTTCGGTTACAAGTTTATGGGTTACATTCAGGTGATTTTGTGTTTAGTAATTTTGGTGACTTTGTCTTTATCTCTGTCCTATCCAATAATTTTTTCTCATCAAAATAATTTATTTTAATCATTCATCCATCCACTCTCTCATCTAAACTAGCAACAAACTCGTGTTAAGCACGGGCTAGTTCGAAGTGGGGGCTATGCATCAAAGCGCATTGCAATGCTATATGAATTGAGAAAATAAGAAGAAAAAAAATTGACTGATAAAGCCGACGTTAATGATAAAAGGGCAAATTATATTGTCTTCCCAGTGAGATTTTCTTAAATAACACAATCACCCCTTCCAATTTGTCAAACACATCAATCTCCCATCATTTTATCCATTTCAATAACTTTGTAAATATACAATTTAATTTCAGTCATTTTGGTTTGTTTTCATCTGTTTTCACAATTAAGTTAAATGAGATTTTTTTCTCGCAATGGAAAAACAACAACAACATTTGTTTTTACCACCAAATAGAATCAAACATCGACAATTACATAAGAGATCAAAAGTGAACATATAAATGAGAAGAATTTTGGTGGATAGACATTGTGGTTGATCAATGAAAAGGAAATAATCTTCGATATATTTGTTTTATTACACTAGAGTCTAAAAATTAAACTACATTGACTGAGGAACAATAAGTTGGGAAAAATCACCTAAGTGAACAATGGAAAGAAAAAATGGTTGAAAATTAAGTGAGTTCATACTCGTATGAAGAAGTTAATTGCTAAAAAAATAGAACTAACAAAGTTTAAACCGTGTTGTATTATAAGTGAGGTGCTTGTCAATTTGATAAAAAATAAGGGAGATCACCGTTTAGTTAAAAAAAAAAGAGCGGTGTTTGTGTTATTTAAGAAGTGGTAAACTAAAAATATGTAAAAATAATAAATATTTCATTACTGATAAAGATGTCGTTATGAGTCTCGTATTTGAATTGCACAACTATATTATTTAGTGACCCATTTATCATTTTTTCAGTGTTTTTTATAGTCATATTTCTAAAAGATATAATAATTAAAAATCTACAACAGTAAAAAATCTTATTTTATAATATGACATAGTGACATGACTTCTTTGATTCCAAATATGTTGAGATATGCAGGTTTCAAGGTGTCTTGTTTGCCTACACTCTGGTTCTTCAAGCTCGAAAGAGCTTTTATGCTTGCTGATTTGTTCAGGGAGTTGTTGCCAGTTGGATTTTGATACCGTGTTGACAGTCGATCCATTAATTGTTATTTGCATATATTCACTTTTCATTTTTTTTTGTAACCTGGTTTCACGTCCGTATACGAGTTCACTGGGTTGCGCCCGTAATTAGTGATCTTTTTTTAGGATGGATCCACTTGGTTTGTTTTATTATGTTGTATCCCCGTTTTGGGTTGTACCTGAGTCAGGTCTAATGCCCCAAGTCTCTTTATCTATTTCTTCTTATTTAATGTAATTTTTCATTTGACTAAAAAAAAGATAAAGAAAAAACAAAGACAGATTATTTTAGAAAAGAAGCAATCTTGAAAGTGTGCAATTATTGGAAAAGTAGTTATATGTCTTGTAATAAGTATTTTGTAACTTTCTTGAAGTTATGTTTTTTTATATATGAATGAAATTATGTTATTTTGTGATTATCAATCGTATATAATTGAATGTTTTTTTCTTTTCGTTTTCTTAGGTAAAATATTTTTTCAATGTTTTTTTAGTATCAACGATAATTGTCTCAACCATATTTTGTTATTTTACTGATAAGTGAAATGTATTTATTCATGTTTTAATTTTTATTAAAATTTATATTTATGAATAACTTTTTAGACTAAATATGTAAACAATTGTCATTTTTTTCATTGGATTACCTACAAAAGAAAAACTCATAGGAAGGTAGTTCTATTGCATCCTAAAAAAGAAAATATCATAGGAAGGTCATTATATTGCATCAAATAGACTCAGGTGAGATAAAAACACATGAACATTGTAAAACTTTTTTTTTTACAATCATAAAACTTATTTTTAATAAATGTAAATTGAATATATGGTTCACTTTTAATAGAATAAAAATATATTTTGATATTCAATCATTTAGAGATTATTTTTTAAAGATTTTTTGGAAAAACATAATCAATTTTGTGTTTGTTTATCGTAATAACAATCACTTCTTTGAAGAAAAAAAATATTTGTTTAGATACAACTATATAAAATAGATTTTTGTTACAAAATTATCTACTTATTTTCTCCCTCTCTTATATTTTTTGAAAAGTTACTATAATATCTTTTCATTTAAAGACGCTTTTAGATTTTTTTTGTTGAACTTGGTTTTTTTAAAAATTATACTCCCTTCGTTCCTTTTTAAGTGTCGTTAAGTGTCGTTTGACTACGGATTTAACATTCCTATTTAATTGTCATTTTGGTATTTTAAGGGTATGATTTGTCACTTATACCCTTTCTCAATTACTCTTATTTTTTTTCAATAAAACTAACTAATTTTTTCTATTTGAAAAACTAAATTTGTTATTTTAAACAAAGTTTATTTTTTTGTTATCTTCAACATTCAAATCTATGTGTGAATCTAGTATTGGTTGAAACCAATTTTGATTAAAGGAGTTGGAGGAAAGTTAAATTTTTCTTTACAGATATTAAAAAATATGTGTACAATATTTAGATTATTGATAATTGTTTGTTATGGGAGAGAGATAGTGTGTTCAAAAAAAGAAAATATGTTGAAGAAAAAGAGAGTAACAAACAATTGTTTGTTATGAGAGAAAGATAATACGTTGAATTTATTGGAAAGAAAAGTGTGTGCATAAAAATCAGAATTTATTGGCGGATTAAAATGAGGGTATAATAAGAAGAAAAAGTGCAAAAATACACTTTCTTAATTTGGTGTTACTATTTTAAAACGACACTTAAAAATGAACGGATGAAGTAACAAACAAGTACAATGCTCTTTAAAGTTTTTTTTTTTAAGTTATAGCAAACCTTGTAGGGTTTGTTTGTTACGAATTAAAATAAAAATAATATTGAAATTCAATAATTTGGTGATTTTTTTAAAAATAATTTAGTTTGTTTAAATACATCAATATAAAAGGAATTTTTTGTTAAAATCACATCAATCTTTTGAAAGTTATATTATCTCTCAGCTAAATATGATTTTTGTTACAAAATACACAAAAAAGTAAATATATGTTGAGGTGTCAAAATATTAAAATGACAAAATTGTGTTTTTACTTGTCATTAACTTTCATAATTAGAGAAAGATAATAGATTGTAAATTGTTTTTAACTCTTTAGATATTTAGAAGATGAATTATAGAAAAATTTGTTTTGATTGGGATTAAGATTAAATTTGTTTGTTCTTTAAAAAAAATTAAGTTAGTGTGTTTTATCGAATGAGTTTGTTTTAATTTGTTTTTAAGAGAGAAAAAATAGAGGGAGGTTGAAGCAAAAGACACAAAATGATATAATTTTGATGACATGTCAAAAAATTAAGAATGTAAAATTGTATTTTTGATAGGCATTAAGTTTCATAATTAGATAATAGACTACACTAAAGTCACCAAGTCTCAAATAACCCAATATTTTACCAAGTTCATACTTTTATTAGGATAATCATTTTCCGCGCTAGTCTCTTTTGATCGTATGCTTCGTTGTATTGCAAGTTTTATTTTGTAACTACCTCCGATCATATTTATAGGCAAAAAACAATTTTTTTAGATCTATTGAATTATTACTGATGTAACCCGGAAGGAGTTTGTGTATTTCTGAATCAACTTATTTTGCATTGCATTGCCTCATTCTTACTTATGAAAAAGTTGAATTTTTTATTCTGTAACCATGTATGCCACCACTTATTTTTTACATTGTATTTTTTGCTCTAGTCATAAGTCTTTTGATGATACTCCATATGTAATGATTTTGATTTCGTAAAAAAAGAATTTTAAATTTTTCTATTTAATATGCAAATATTCTAAAATTATTATTTAATCAATATCCTAATTAAACAATAACATCAGAATTTAGTAAATAGTAATTTGTTAAATTGTTTTGTTAAATAGACTTTAAATAATAAAAATAGGAAAGATAATATATGTAAGGTTGTCTATTGTCCTGTGAGAGATTTCCACTTGAAGGGACCCATCCCCGTCAATGATGGTTAGATGAGATTTTATTCAATATTAATTAAACTTATTGAATGTGTGTAATTTTGTTTTAGGTCTTGCTAACGAGTGTCTTTAGGAGACTCTTTAATGTTTCTCAATTAAAAAATTATTTTTTGAAAATATTTAACACTTCAATCTTCGATGCATTAAATGCACAATTTTTTCATAAAAATTTACTATTAAAAATCTTTAAAAAATATCCTTAAAACACTCGTTAGCGCGTTTTTATCTACATTCTCAGGCTAACTCGTTTAGCTCATCTTACTTTGGTAGGTGGAAGAAACTCCCGTTAGAAAATTATAAAATACGATTCAGTTTGCCTTGAAGACATTGGTTAGGTAGAGTTTTGTCACTGGAAAGGTAGATACGTAACTGTCATTAACTGGAAAAGTATAATAGATTATACTTTTCAATCACGCCCAATTTTCGCACTTATTATGTCATTAACTATTGCGTATTTGAATAGGTGGTGTTCAGGATTATTGGCTCAAAACTTTTTGCATTATCGAAAGTTTACACATATACACGACTTACATCGCGTTCAAAAATCTGTTCTGGTTGAAATGTTAAATCCGATCTCAAGTCGATAATATCTAACTCTACCGATTGAAAAAGATCGGGAATGAATTTCCTCAACTGAGAAACATGAAACACATCATGTAATCCTGACATAGCCGGTGGCAGAACCAACTGGTAAGTTGTCGGTCCGACACGTTTGAGTATCTGAAATGACACAATAAACCTTGGGCAAAAAGTTTGAGTATTTTTTTTAAAATACTATAATTAAAAGATATTTAATTTAATATAAAAAAATGAAGATCGTAAATGATAAAAAAAATGAGTAACATGTTGGGTTTTGCGTCTGCGGTCCGCATCGTCTCCACAACATATCCCAAACGTCAAACAGCACTAAGAAAACAATTAGCTCGTGTCATCTTTGTGTGTGCCATGCGTGTGTTTTTTAGAATGGAATGGCACCGACTAGGACCAAAGGCACTATTATTATTTTTTTAAAAAAAGTTTTATTATATTATATTGGTATTATTATTATTATTATTATGAATGTTAACAACATAACGTCAAAAAAATAAATAATGTTAACAACACACTTCTTAATACACACATTCTAACACACCGTTGCTTATTATTTTAGGGTATGTCTAAACTTCACTTAGTCTCTTTATAGAGATGATGAGTAACTCATTTGGTTGAAATAAATGTGTTGAAATACGACTCATATATAGAAGACATCGAAGAAAGCGTGTGGCGGTAGTAGTACTAACATATTGAGATATTTGTTTGTAACACTGTATCGTAGCAGTACTATATAAATTGTTTGTAACACTGAAACTCTAATTCTTATCACAGTAATAGAAACATAATTATAGCTGCTCAATGGTCGCAGAAGTAGGCACAATTGACCGAAGTGCCGAACTGCGTTAACAAATACCGTGTGTTCATTGTCTTTATCTTTCATTCTCCTATTTAATCTTTTGTTACTAGTTGCTCTTCTAACAAAAGGTTTAAAAGAATTAAACAGTTAAAATTTCAGGATTTGAATTCTAATAAAGAAAAAATATTAACCCAACAACTAACATATTGAGAGATTTGTGTAGCTCAACTCGTTTAAGCTAAAAGATTAAAAGATTTGAGAAGTTAAAAAAGGTGTTGACTAACTTAGTTTTTTTTTTTTTTGAAAACTCGGTATCTGGTTCAAGCGTTTACTAATCTGAGGGGTTTAATCTCACAGTCCACTTGCGAAAGACCCATTTAAAGGCAGAGTATAACTCTGTATGGACTTAGTCTACTGAAATTGACATCAGGGGGAATCGAACCCGAGACCTTGAGAAGAACACACTCTAAAGTTTCAAACCAACCACTAGAAGTTGAATAACTTAGTTAATTTGAATTAAGGGATTAAATGAGTTGAGAAGTTAAAGGTTTATGATTTGACAAAAAGAAAAATATTATCGTAACATTAACATACTAAAATATATATCATTAAAAAAATCATATAGATTTTACTCTTTTTCACGTACTCAACATATTATTTATTTTAATGAAAATCATACTGGTTTAAACTCTAAGGCTTTGTTTGCAAGTTTAGAAGGGAATGAAGGGCTTTGGGGGTGAGAAATATAGGGAAAAATTGAAATCTTTCACTTTTTTGAAAGTGTTTTTTAGAGAGTGATAAACTAATGCTTATGATTACTATATTTTTAATTCTAAGAATATTATAACAACATAGATTATATTTGAAGAATTCATATAAATCCTCCCAAACCACCCAAAACTCTCATCTAATACAATTTTTTAGTTCCCCCAACGAAGAAGATTTTATATTTTAAAGAAATATAAATCTCTCAAAGCTCTATCCTTCCAACATCCTCTATTTCTTCTACTTACTCTTTTTTTCTAAACTCTTTCTTCCATTCTCTTTCAAAGTCGCAAACAAAGCCTAACTGTACTGGTTACTAATACTAGTATTTACGAGCCAACTAACATTTGTCAAAGTTATGAATGAACTGGTGTAGGTAATTAAAAAATTAAAGAAATAAAAAAATACGACCTAGCTAGTCATCCAATAATGGACACTTGTCTCCATCTGATATTGGACTCCAGTCTCCAAAGCACTACTACTATTGAATATTGATAATAGAGTTGAGAGCAAGTGCATGATGTCCACTGTGCTATTTTATCAGTATGTGTTGTGTCGTGTCGGGTTGTATCAATGTTAAGGACCAAATAAGCACTACCCCAGATGGAACTCTCCACTCTCCATACCACAATTTCCACAAATAAAACTGGTAGTATTATTCACCTATGGAAAAGAATAGTTTAGTCAAATCTTAATACGTCAATATATATACCATACTGGACACATCACATAAATATCGCTATCTATGTCAGTAGTACTGTGCCTAGCTATATATGGTTTCACTTGCTCGTAAAAAAAATATGGTTTCACTTTGGATGAACTTCCCTACAAATATGAAACCCCACTCTTTTTTACAAACCATGTCCTAAGACTAAAAAATATACCCATTGAATTTTAAATAGAGGTATATGCAATATCAAAAATTGTGAGGTGATTACAACCATTATTGCAACTTAATCAAAATAGAACAAAAAACTAAAAACAAGTAATACGACAATGACTTGTCAATGAGGTTCAATAGTATGTCTACATTCTGATGAACAATGCAGCCGGCAGCCGCCACTTTGTACTGCATAAAACATTTACGATGGGATTCTCTTATTTGGGTGTATAATTGTGGTTCTACCGAAAACACACTACTCATTCGTAATTTTTAGAAATTAATTAGTATCAAATTTAATGATATGCAGGCCACTCTTAATCAAGAGTTCACAGTAGATCGTAGAAGTTATTCATGCTATAAACCAAATGAAGAGTTTGGTTGCTCCGGATTCCGATGGATTTCTGGCTCTCTTCTATTAATAGTTTGTTATAGTTTTTTAAGAAAAAAATCATTTTTTTTAAATAATCATTTTTAAGAGTATTGCATCTGTTTGTTACAACTTTTTAAAAAAATCAGAATTTAAAAACAGTTTCAAATAAGCTATTAAGTACTGCTTCTCAAAATATAGATTTTTTATCAGAGGAGAGAGAAAATATGTATCAAAAGATTGAACTAAATTTTGTAACAAAAAATCGTTTTTATATAGTTGTATCCAAACAAACTAAATTATTTTTTAAACAAGAGAGATTTTTATTATGGAAAATAGATTCTGATTTTTCATTAAATCTCTATAAAATAGTCTCTAAATTATTTTATGGCAAAATCACTTTTATTTGAATCCGTAACAAACAGACCCTTAAAACTATGAGTTAAATACGTTTTTGGTCCCTATAAATATAATCAATTTCGTTTTTGGTCCTTATAAAAAAATGACATGTTTTGGTCCTTATAAAACTTTTCTGCACATACTTTTAGTCCTTGAAAAATTAAAATTTGTTTAATTATGTTTAAACTTTTAAATTTTTGAATGATTTTCTACATACTTATTTAGAATATTATACAAAGTTCATCCGCAGAAAAATAGTTTAAAATTTGATTTTTAGGTACAAATTTTCATTACTTTAATCTTGAAGTTTTTGTGTTTAGAAAAATATATATTTAATTCATTCCATGTTAAAAAAATAGAATATTTTTTTAAAAAAAGTTTCTTATAATGTTTTCAACATGTCCGTAAAAAATCATTCAAAAATTTATTAGTTTAAGCATAATTAAACAAATTTTAATTTAACAAAAACTAAAACTGCGTGCTGAAATTTTTTATAGTGACCAAAACATGTCATTTCTTTTATTAAGACTAAAAAAAAATTCGCTCTATTTGTAAGACCAAAAACTTATTTAATCCTAAAATTATTGGGATATCATCGATAAAGATATCACGAATATGATTCTAATTGTGCTGAATAATGATGGGGATCCCTGTCCGTATAACTATACTTTTATTTGTCTAATCCCAAAAATAAAAAACCCGGTTAACCCTAATGATTTCAGGTCTATTTCTTTTTGCATGTAACACTTAAAATCATCACAAAAACAATTGTAAATAGCATAAAAAAGATCCTCATGAGACCATTAGTTATAATCAGAGCACTTTTGTCCATGGATGACTTATTTTTTATAATTCTCTAGTTGCCCTTGATATTTTTTCATGGTCGTCAGTACCAGTCTTGGTTGTGGTAAGTGTGGCGTGGATTTGTCATTGAGGGAAGGTGATGAGAGGAATTCAACTTGCAACCAAAATTCAGATCCACTATGTGTAAACCTGTGATGAACCTCTTAAAAGAAAATTAAGTTATAATCTTATTTGCACACTGAACCTTGGAATTCTAGATATGCCACAAAATTATCCCGGGTTTGTGAATGTAGAAATTGGATTTAATTTGTTTGGTTTGTGAAATTTATGTACGACAAACAATTGAGTTTATTTTTTATTTTTCATTATTGTATAAAAAATTAAATCATCATGTAATTGGTTTGTTTATTCAATCTGTTCTTCTGGTACTGTGTGATTATCTAACTATGAGAGAGGGATTAGTGCCGGATAACCAAAATTAGATGAAGAGTGAATGATAAAGTGCGTAGGGTGCATCATATTATCATATGGAAGTATTTTATCTATGATTCAAAGCACTCATGCACCGTGCGAGACATGTCGAACTCTCATGGTAGAAGGCGCCTTTTTTCATTACATGAAACATAATTGTAAGGGTAAAAAAGGATTCATTGGGATTAAGACCGACATGGCAAAAGTCCATGATAGGGTTACGTGGATTTTCCTGAAGAAAAAAAAAAACTCTTCTCTATGGACTTCCCTATAATGCTTATTAACACAATTATTTGAAGTGTATCTTTTGTTTCCTTTTTTATTAACGTAAATCATATCAAAGCTTTAATCATCGAAGGGGGATGAGACTGGGCTACCCTCGCTCTCCTTATCTTTTTATTATTTGTGTTGAAGTTTTCTCAAATCTTATTTCAAAGGCTCATACCAATCATCTCATTTATGGGATTAAAATTGCAAGATGATCTTATGAGATTATCCATATATTTTTTTGCGGATGTCAATCTCATGTTTTGTAAAGCTAACAGTAGGGAGGCCAATGATATTAATAATATTCTAAAAGAATATCAAAATGCTTATTGATAGCTAATTAACATTTAACATGGACAAATCCGAAATGATCTATAGCAAAAAACTCCAATTGAGTCTAAAAACCTTATCTACGAGTGGTTGCCCACCAAGAATGTTGATATGTTTTCTATCAGGAGTGGTTACCACACATGAGTCTCACTAAATCATGTAGGTCCCACACATATGTAACTCATTTAAAAATTGACCAATTAAATCATGTGTTGCTAGCGTAATTAGTTTTCTAAATATCTTGGGCTTCCTACAAAATCAAGTTTTCATTGTGTACAAGTTAGAGTGTGGAAAAAGTTAAACGGGTAGAAAGAAGAAAAAAAAAACCTCTCATTTGCAAGTCGAGGTAATCTTATTAATGCAATGGCTCAAGCTGTACCAACGTATATAATGATTTGTTTCCTTTTACCAAAAGGATTACGCAAACAAATGGAATATATGGTTTGTAACTTATACATTCTTTATTTTTAAACACTCATTCAACACCTCATTTTCTCTCTAATTTTATCAAATATTTTCCATTTTTTAACTAGGTTCAATAATATGTCTACATTATCAGGAACACCGCAACCACCACTTTATATTATTTTTGTATCTTTGGCAATTAAATTTGCTACCTTAGAATTTATATACAAGCATTATACAATGAGTTTTATTCATAGTACTCTCCAATAAGATTAGGACATCGGATTCTACTAACTACACAAAAGCTTATGTAAACCTTTACACTCAGATACATGATACCCGTCCAATGTTTCACTACCCATGCCTAAGAAACTTTAAGGGATGCTGATTCAAGCATACCAACATAGTAAATGCATGTTCCTACTACTCTACCCAATCTTGAAGTATCTATTAAAATAAGCGACACCTAAAGCTAATTACATATTAGATTCGAGTGACACGTGCAATAGCCTTAGCAAAAATACTAGAACCACAATCGTTTGAAAATGCTGAGACAGCATACGTGACCAGCACGTGTCTTTCCCTGTTCCAAGGAAAACACACATTTTTAAACTAAGGATGCTTTTAAATATTTTTTATATTTATTTTCTTAATCAATGTTTCAAGGATTCTCACTAGTATTTTCCTATATTATATTATATAAATTAATATAAATTACAATCAAAAGTGTTAAAAAATGTTTTTTTCTACGTTGTCTTTGAAGAATTATGGATATCTTGTCCACAAACAATAAAAGTTCGCCACACGGGCAAATTTGTAAATGGAGTCCAAATTAACTTGTGTGTAGCACTTGTAAATTTATTTATTTGGACAATTTTTATTGAATGTTGGGTAAACCACTCACAATTCTTCAAAAGCAACTTAAGTTTCATGTGTGAGTTTTGTCGCTAGACTCGTTAGATAAAAAAAATTGGCTCTAGAGTCTATAGCATAAAATAAAGCTATACTATTTTAATTGGTACCCAGGAAAACTACATAAAAAGAGTTTTGTTAACTGCAGAATGTAGATAACTTTTGTATATTGAGACACAGTAATGTAAATCTTGCATTGAGATCAACAGTTCTGGTAAAAATCTACTGTAATTGTATGGTTCCTTAAGTAGTTTCATACTTAATCCTTTTATTATAAGGTTAAATCATGCACTTGAGGGCTGAGGCCTCTGCCAAACATGATGGGAACAGAACAGCAGGTAAATTATGGTTGCCTCTGAAATTTAGACTTATATTATGATATAACAAGCACTTGTGTGTGTTAGAACTAATGAAAATAACTTGTGACGGATTTACAAGCTGTTTTTGACATATTTTTGTATAAATCATTTAGGACAAATTATGAAAATAGTGTCACATTCACAGATCACAACCATTAATATATCTACTCTCAAAAGAGTTTCAGTAGAAGGAACAGACGTTAAGATTGTAAAACTAAGTTCATATATGTCAATTTAATATGTATTTCATATGATTTTCTTGTAAAAAGAAACAGGCGCACACACACACACAAGATTTCCTACTCACACACACAGACTTGTAAGCAATTAAATAGAAAAACTGATGCTCACTCAATAACTAAAATCCGCATCCTAACAAAATGGTTTACATAGAAATTTAAGGGATCATCTCAAACAATGTAGTTATACATAACAATCAAGAAGAATCATTTCCCTCTTTGCTTTCAGAGACTAAGGATCTTCTTTTTGTATTAATAATGCTATTGGTGGATTCATCGTTCTATCTTTACCTCTTTCAAGAGAAGAACCTGTGTCAGATTTGCTTGATAATACATCTTCCCTAGCCAAAGTTGAAATTGAAGATTGATCACAAGTATCACTTTCTTTCACACATAACTTATCTTCCAAGAGATCATAACTATTCCCAGTCCTAGCTTCTTGAGCAAGAGAGCACCAACAACAGCATAGCCAAAGTGTGCAATCAGAAAGGGATGGTTTTCCAAAACAGAATTCATAGGCAGGCAAATTGAACCTCTTTCTCATTTGAATCCTCCAAAATCCACCATAAAGTAAACCACAAAAACAAAGAATGATTCCAAAAGCTACTAGTGCTTGTCTAACATTGTCATCATCAATGTTAACAGAAGCCAATACAAATATCCAAAAAGGAGCCATACAAAACAGCATAAAAGTAGCTATATGAACATACATGTTCCCAAAACCAAGTCTCTCCATGTTCCATCCAAACACACAAAAAGTGCAGAAAAGTGAGAGATATGATAAAGATAGATCATTCCAAATGTCAAGTATTCCTCCACTCCAAGTCGGTCTATTTTCTATAATTCCTCCTTGTTGATCTTTAGATGCAAATGCAAATGCATATTTTTTCTCAAATGGTTTCTCTCTAACTTGAACCTGTGATTCTTCATCCATCTCACAATCATAGTCCTTACCAAGTGGACTAAGAATAGTGTACAATCCAGCTATTGCCGGTGCCGCAATTGCAATGGATATAGTAATTCCAACCCCGATGGCTGGTCTCTCAGATCTTTTATATCCTAAATTTAAACTACAAAGTGCATATTGAGCAAAACAGTTAATATGAAGGAGAATAACAACTACCATCATATGTGCCCATTCATGAGGCTTATAAGTACCATTTTTGCAGTAAATCATCCTAAGTGTAGAAATATCATTTGGTCTCCATCTACACAAAAGAACAAGATGGTGGAACCTCTTTGGATGAAGATACAAACACATTAGTGTAAAGAGAGCATTTAGTATTTGGTTATTTATTTCAAACCATGTATTCCTCTCAGACTTTGTTTTTAGCACATTATTCAACATTCCTGTCATGACAAAGAACAGAATCGCTCCCGATACAGTGACACACACTATCCACGCGAAAAGGGCCACGTTCATTGGGTTTTTGATCCATTCCATGCACATTTTCTTGAAAGAATTCCATTCAAGTTTCTGAGCGAACATCGTACTGAAACGCGACTTTAGGCTATCGGAACGCGGAGAAGGCACAGACTGTGAAATCTGGTCTTTTTCAACAACAAGCTCCTTGAATTTGGCAGATGCAGAACCGAATTTGAGAAACTCTCTTTGAGGATTTTCATTGCTTGGAAATGTTTGTGTAGGAGTTGAAATATCTACAGAAGCAAACTCCTTCACTTGACTCCCATTAGATTCTTCAATTTCATCTTGGTGATTTATAATACCATTTTCAACTGAAATCATTCTGATACTTAACTTTGAGCTTTCACAATCAGAATCAGAACCATATAACTAATGGTATCGGTATAGAAAAGTTACTGCAAAGACATAACATGATGATCTATAGTAAGTTTTCAAATCCATAATAACATAACAAGTTTTCCGGTATGAGGAAATAAGTATCCAAGTTCCAAGCAAATAAAGATCAAGAAACAGAAGTGACATAACTAATCACTTGTGTTGAGATATGTGATAGTGAACATTAAACAGATTATTATAAACATAATATTACTAAAAACAAACAATTTCTAAAACCATAATTAAGAAGCTAACCGAAAAATGAATGATCATATAATAGAACATCACAATTTCTCACAGAAGACTAATAGAAACATCAGAATCAAACAATAACATCAAATTTCCAAGGCATAAGCCCCAGAAATGTCATTTTAGTGACGTTGTAACCTCAAAGGACAAAATTCAAATCTCACCGGACACCGTTGTAGAATGATCATTAGTATCACAGTTAATTAATAGTAATTTTTTATTCTTTTTTAAAATTTGAAGGTATAAGTTGATTGTTTAATAAAAAAATGCAGAAGATATAGTAAAGTGAGTGACGCATGCGTCATAGCTATTAACCGACTTATCACAAAAAATAATTGTATTGTATATGATAGAGTTTATGAACAAGGAATTGATTCTAAACTCTAAAGTGATCGAAGTAGTAATTCAAAGAAAAAAAACATGACATACGTAATTTTTGGCGAAACAAGGATGGTTCCTCCTCGTACTCATAGGTGTAGCAGATAGCAATGAGAGATGGATTAAGATTTTTGTTCTTTCACGTTAAAATATGATTGCAAGAAAAAGAAAAAGTGAAATGAAAGTAAAAGATGAAAGGATTGAAAATATTGGATTGTGGGTGGAAAAGAATTTTTCTCCTTTATTTCCATTTCCATGCACCACTCTTCTGCCACGCAACTCTTCGTGTAAAGATTCGTTTGTTTTCGAATTTATTTGTTTATTAGTATTTGCGAAATCAAAGCTTTCAATCAGTGAATCATTATCGGGTTGAAATTAGGCTTGCCGGAATTAGACTTTGCAAACTCTCCTGATTTAATTTAATCAAAAGTATAAGATTTAAATTGAACTATCACCTGTCATGGTTTTATTTTTTAGAGTATGGTTTTTTATGATGTCTATTTTATTTTTATTTTTATTTTGGTTATTTATGTCTATAATAATACATTTACATGTATAAAAAGTTCGTGTAAGGTTATGAGTTGTGTTATTTGAACAATCATTTGATTGACAGCTTTTGAAACAACCATAATTTTACAAAGAAAAATAGGTATTAACACAAAAACCAAAACAATAGAGAGAGAAAGTAAAAATATAATGTGAGTATGAGAGAGAAAGTTGTACCAAAAGTTGTCAAAAAATGGTTGTTCAAATATCATTTATCTAAGGTTATATATGGTTACAAAATATAATATAATAAATAAGAATAGTTATTAAAAAAAATAATAATCACAGTTAGTATGTCGGTCTGATAACCGAAAAAAGTTTTCATTGTAAAGATTAAAAAAAAAAAAGTAGTCACCTGGACATGAAATAAACTCGACTATAATAAACCATGTCGACTTGATCTTTTTTTAACCCCTAATATTACACATGACAATCGGAAGGTTTTTTTACAAGTACCCAGCAATAATAGCGAGTTAATTAAATTAATGACCAAAACTTTATTATTGAAATTGAAATCAAATAAGTACTGCTGGCTGTGAATTTTGATTTCACATTTTTATCGAAATGGAATCTTCACAAAACGAAGTCGGAATGGAAACCCAGCACACATTGTCGGCGAATGAAAAAAAAACAAAATAGGATATGTTTTATTTAGTTTTGTTTTAATTGTAATAAGGTCTGAAGTTTCGTTCCTAATTTTGAAGTTTCGCCAGAAAACAGTAAACATGATAAACTTTGAGAACATAGAACCAATTTGATAATTTTATGACAAAAAATGTGTATTCAATCGATTTAACTGTTTAGAGTCCAAATTTTTGCTTTATTCAATCAAAGATTGTGATTAAGTTTCACGACAAACGAGGATTAAATGTGTATGATTGTGTGTTTTTTACTGACAATAATGTATAATCCAGCTATTTGGCACGACAATGCCAATCATTAACACAACTTATGATGATAAACAAATTTGTCAATATGATGAAAAACAAATTTGTGATTGTTAAACTTGTGTATATGAATTACTATCCGCGTATAATTCAAGAAAAAAGTGTGTGTGTGTGTGTGTTAACATTATAACCGGGCATAAACGAGGTGTAAACAAGAAATTATAGTAGTTTCATTCATACTCAATCAACCTCATTGAAACTCATTCTTGAATTCAATCCAACCAATTCAATTGAAACCATAAGTACACACTAAAATACATGTATACGGCAGAACAACAGAACACACAATCATAGAACAGAAAATCAAATATTATGTCCAACCAATGTTTGATTACAGCTTATGTGAGATCATCCTCCTCAAGCTCTTTGGCTTTCAGCTTTTCCTTCACCCTCAAAAGAAGCGTTGTCTTCCAAGAATCCTGCACAAGCAATTAGGTAATGTTGACGAACTACTGACACTAAGCATGTGTTTGAAAGCTTACAATATCACGATGAATGGTCACATTTGGTAAGAAGCTACAACTACTACTAGTTTTTCAAAATCACAGTGAAAAGAGATCAAAACGTGTGGCAGCGGCGGGTCACCGCATAAACAAACAGGCACTAAAGCTACTTATCAAATGCAAAAAAAAAATAAAAAAAATAAAAGAGGAAACAAATCAGCGCCAAGGTCAGAACAACAAGCACACAATATACAGTATTTCAGAAGCAATAGTTGGGGTTGCTGTAGTGTAACTAGAAAATCACGAGTTCATGGCATGAAATCAAGATCTTACAACTACAAAGACTGCCTACAATAGACCTACAACCGATCCAACCCTTACCTAGAACAGTCATAAAATAAGCTGTGTCAGCAGCCAACTAAAAACACCAGCTGAGATATGAGAATAACATCAGAACTTCAAATCTGGCTCCTCTAAAGTGAACTCTCACATTAGAGCCTTCTCTTCTGACCATGAAGTTGAAAGGTTTAATAGGACAGAAGACAACAAATGCTCTTCTAAGCATAACTATGCTAACATGGGACAAACCTCGCCAATTTTGGCGACTTTTTATTGGCCATTATTTTAACACTCCAAACAAGACTACTTGAAATCAAACGAATAAAGCATATTGACCAAGTAACAGAACATACAAATGTTTACACAAGGTTATGTCTATTCTGTTACAATAAAATGTGGACATAAACTTGTTGTCAAGAAAAAGTGGACAAAAACTACACTTGAGAACTTTTCTGTTAGATATAAACTATATACGAAATGTTGATTCTAAATTCACATTTTTAGAAGCTTACCAGAGGGGTCATGCTATCGAAGTCCTTGACGACATCAGTAAACTTTCCAACATCTTCTTCATCAACTGCCGCAGCAACATCCTATCCACCCAAAAAAAAAATGTTGGTTCATATGCAAAACATATACGTAAAATGTGAACAAAATAATCCTAATGTTAAAATAAATACCAGAATTAAATACAAGATTATGATATTGCAAGCAGCAATTAAAAAATCTACACATTTTGATCCAATTCTCTTGGTCCAAAAAAAATTGATAACGAAATTCAACATTAGTAACCTACCGCCAATAATCTATATTCGCGTGTTCCTGAAAATGTTGGATCTAATTCCTGCAAAACAAATACAAAACAAAGAATTGAGCAACTAAAGATGTTTAGGGTCTCAAGATGTATATTGTTGAAAATCAATAAACCTGATATCTCTCTAAAGCATTGTTTATGGCAACAGGATCCCCTTTGCAGAGTTGGCAAATGCCAGCATTAAGAAGATGGCCTTTAACTCCGTACTTCAGCAGATTATTGTTTAGAGACTGGCGGGCGATCTCTTCATAAATCTCAATAGACTTCTGATAGCTGAAGAGTTGTGATAAAAAAAAGGAACAGTTAACATTCGATTTAACATAAAGTGGAGGCTGTGATAAAGTTCCTTCCATTTTAAAAAACAAACTCTGCATTTCTCTAATAGTTGTGATAAAATCGCACACCCTAAGATATACCATAGACCAAAGGCAGCAATGGACAAACTTTTGTTTGCACCATGTACACAAGTCAACATATGAATTTTAGAAAGAAACATGCTAAACTTCTTTTAAGATTATAGACATCACTACTAAATTTCTAAAGTCAAACAGTCTGCAATGCATTGAAAGAATGTTAATCTGGGATGGAGAGTGGGGTGGAGAAATGTACTGAGACAAAAGAAAGCCAAAAAGGAAAATTCCCCGAATAAATTACTAACAAAGGACAAAGAAATTCATACAGAAGAAATAATTAAAAGATAAAATATGCAGAAAGTATAAGATCTTACTGTTCCAGCTGAGCAGCAAATTGGGCCACTTTCTGCTTGCACTGGTTTGCAGAAGTTGTCACCTCTTCATTTTGATAAAAATCAGCTGATTTTTCATAGTAAACAACAGCCTGCTCAATATTTTGTTCGGACTCATACAACTCTGCAATTTCCTGCATATAATAGTAAAATTCAGTTATGACATGTTCATGAGGATTCCAGTTAGGGGTGTACATTGGTCATGAACCAAACCGGACCAGATTTATGGTTTGGTTCGGTTCATATAACCATTTTTTTCTACCAATCTGGTTTGGTCCGGTTCATAACCGGTTCAGAACCGGATTTTTTATTTGAACCGGTTTTTTGGCCTGAATCTGGATTTTCATGTGGAACACTTCAGGCTGGTTTCAATTAAAAAAAAACTCCATGTACAAAATTGAATCTGAGAACACCAACTCTCACTATTTCTCTCTCCACCATCATCTTTCTTTCTATCCCCTCCGCCACCGCCGCTTCTTTCTCCTCTATCACCGCCGCATTCCTCCTCCGTTGCTCTATCACTCGTCTTTGTTTCTATCCCCTCCACCACCGCCTCTTCTTTCTCCTCTATCACCGCCGCATTTCTCCTCCGTTGCTCTATCACGCAATATTATAAATCTGAATTTTCTATCGCCGTGCGTTCGTCGGTGTTGCAGTTACCATCACCATTGTTGTGTTCCCTGTCGCCGTTGTTCTGTTCTCTGTCCGTTGTTTGTTCATCATCTCAATGGGCTCCAACATCATAGAAGACGCAAAGGCAAAGATCAGACTGGGTAATTTGGAATGGTAATATAACTCTGTTTTGAAAAACCGGGTTTCAGTCACAAACCGGTTTTCATAAATGGTTAACCAATCCATGTTTGATTTTTTTTAATGGACCGGTTCAGTTATCAACAAAAATGGTTTGGTTTTTTTAATTTGGTGCACCATAATTATGGATATGGGCCAAGCGAACCAGATTTATTGCACACCCCTAATTCCAGTAACTTGGCATACTTCAACGTGATGAGTCACACAATCAATGCCCAGAAGCTGGGATACGCGTGAGAAGGCGTAAAAAAATGACAGCCCACAAGAGGGAATGCCGTAAGTCATTAACTTAAATTATTGGACAGAAACAAAAATCTAAAGATACAGATATACCTTCAAATATCTAGCAGCCATAGAGAGTCTGCCAATATCACAGAAAAGATTCACAGCATGGTCTAGGCAAGATACAGCCTCTGTAACACAAAAGAGAAAACGGAACTTAACATTAGAAATACATCATTTTCACACTATGCAAGCGACTAACATTCCAACACACGCTAGACTGATTTATATTTCATTCCAGCTAAGCTACACAATCACGAATACCAATCTAGCAATAGGCAGCAAATAAATAATCAAAATACGGAATGAAGACATCTGTAAAAGAAACCAATCAGATCAGATGGAACTCAAATGTCAGCAACTTGCACAAATAATTCTAGATATAAGAGTGTGTAATGAACCTCAAGTTAAAACTTATTCAAAGCATATACGAATACAGTATCTGATTTATAAATACATATTACATATGGATAGCTCAATCAACAATATAACAGAAGGATTGTGTATATCGCGTGATTATGCAAAAAGGATGCAATTGATTTATCCGATTTGCATTAAAGTTCATAAATAGAAATATTATTACTAAAAAAAGTATTAGCCTTGATGGATGGAGGCCAATAATATTGATTATTTTCAGATTCAATGTAAATTTTGGTCACTATAGTAAAGTTTTCAACTCATTTGAGCTTTCAGCCCTATAATAATTTTTTCGAGTATAGATCCCTACAGTTTCATAGCAGTATGATGTCGGTCCATCAGGAAGCAATACTTTACTAAGTTAAACTATAGGAACCAGTCCTTTCTGCAAAATAGGAAACATTTACTTTTGATGAATAGAAAACCCAACTTTCTGTGGAAACACAGGGACTAACATTTATTTTAAACCAAGTTTTTATTCAACAGAAATGTTTCCTTTCCGTAAGATTCCAATGCACCCCTTTCTATTAGTAAGGTTGTCAAAAGGTAGCATGTTCGAAATGAAATAAGAGCAATAACAACCATAAAAGAATTGTAATGCACACACCGGTAACAACTTACATACATACCACTTATATTAGTCTTTTTATAGCAATGTGAAGCATCAACATAAGCCTGTGCAGCCTCATGCTTGCTTTCCAGCTAAAAACAGAAGACTGCAGTGTTATTGCAAGTTTAAAAGAAATACAACCGGAAATACCACATGCCAAAAGCATACTATTTGTTACCTTCAAATGACAATTCGCCAACTTTAGGTAGGTTGCTCCCGCTTTGTCCCCTAAAATGCCAAATAGATCGAATCAAAACAACATACAAAACCATTCCATCCATGATTATAAAGTTAATCACATTTATTTACAGCAAATTAAAATGATCAGTCACCAAATTTAAGGCAGGCAGCCAAAATACAGGGAAGAGTATGGTTGATCATTTAGATACGAAGCACTGACACATCGACACGGATAATAACTTGAGAAAATGACATAATTGTATGTAATTATGTGTCTCGGTATCATGACACATGTTGACACACCTTCAATCAGGAGTATCAGTGCTACAAAGATCACTACCAAAATAAATCATGCAACGAAAATCAATAATCACGTTCATAATACACCGTATCCACTTATTTCATCATAAAATCTCATTCTCATCCACAATGAAAAAACGATAATAATTCCATGAATCTAAAAAAAATCCAAAACTCTATTCCATCGCAACTAATTGATCAAAAAATAAATTAGGTCAGATAATTTTTCAACTAAAATCAAATTAAATGTATGCATCAATAAATTAGGGAAAAACAAACAATAATTCCGCATTTGAAATCAATAATCGAAAACCTAAAATCAAAACTCGACGATCATAATAATAATAATAATAACAACAATTTCAGTAAATTTAACATTTCATCGATTGACGAAAAGGAAAATGTAAGTAAAGAGAAAGATTGAATTACATGATTTAGCGAGTTTGAAGGAATTAGCAGATTTATCGAAGAGATCAGCAGCGTCATCGTATTTGGAGCTGAATAAGCCCCAACCACTGAGCTTCTTCTCAGCTTTCTTCTCGAAATCTTCTGCTCTCGCTAACTGATCGGCCATTTCAGAGATTTGAAGAAATGAATGGATCGATTCACTGTGTTATGGAAAATTTGAGATGAAGAAGAAGAATCATAAGAAAAGGGAAGAGAAAAGAGAGACTCTGTTGAAGAATGAGGACCAGGTCTAAACCCAAAAAGTTGTCAATTTTTTGTTTTTTTTTTTATTTATTTATATTTTTAATTTTCTTCTATGGAAATATATTTATTTTCTGGTCGGATTAAGCATGATAACAAAATACTCCCTCCCCTCTCAAATATAAGAAAAATTCTTTTTTTAAATTCATTAAATAATTAACGTATCTGATTTACAATGAAGATCAGATACATTAATTATTCAATGTACATAAAAAAAATCTTTTCTTATATTTGAGACCGAATGTAATATTTACTTTTCTCGTTTTAACTGGGTTTGAATATGAGAGTTAGAGGTTTTTTCAATTTCAAAACACGAGTATCGGACAGGTAACGAGGATATATGTATCTACCTCGAACTCATACTCAAGTCCGTCTCGATAATTTGGTTTGTACTTGTTTTAGCAATTTTAAATTTGGGATAAATATGTTATTAGTCTTTATAAATATACCGACTTTTAGTTTTAATCCCTCTAAAAAATTTCTTCTATAAAATTTTTAACATACTTTGTACTTGTTTTAACAAAAAAAATTTAATCCCTATAAAATTTTAATCACTACTTTTGATCCTATTTTAAGTCAATTTTTGTATTTTTTTTAATGAAATTGTGCAGAACTGTGTACAATATAGTAAAAATCACTCTAAAAAAAATTAGAATTTTTTAACAAAACATAAATTAAATATGAATTTTTAACTGCCAAAAATAAAAAAATTCATATTTAATTCATATTTTGTTAAAAAAATCTAATTTTTTTAGGAGAAATTCTTATAATATTATAAATTTTTCTGCAAAATTTTATTCAAAAATATGAATTATACATGAGTTTACTTTAAAAGAGGGATCAAAAGTGAAGATGAAAAACTTTTGGAGGACTAAAAGTTGAAGAATTTTTTTAGAGAAATTAAAACGAAAAGTTGACATATTTATATGGACCAAAAAACATATTTAACCCTTTAAATTTTTAACGAACAATGATGTGGTCCTGTACTTGGTTATGTTGTTTTGATAATTTGGATTATCATTTAATTTATAACATTGTTATTTTGGTTGTATGTTGATATGCCATTTTTTTAGGGGGTTGATATGCATGTTATTTAGTTTGATAATTATAGTGTTTTAAAAGTTGTCATTGATATTTAAAGGAGCAACTAAATTATTTGGTCATGGAAATGTTAAAGTGAGTATATTGTTGTATAATACATTACAACATTGCTCTTGCGGCCGGTAAACAACTTCTTTTTTATTAATAAAAATGATTCGCTATAGGGACGACGAGGATGAGGCGGGGATACTCGAACCCGTCGGAAACGGAGATGGGATTCAATTCATCTTCCCTGTATGATATGAATAGAGTAACATGTAAGTATATGGAAGATGAGGATAGGGACGAGAAAGGTAAAACTTGTCTCCACCCCTGCCTCATTGTCATACCTACGTCAGGTCTTTGGACTGGTTTGGAATTTTGTTACAGGTGTATTTTTGAGCTTTGAGGTGTTGTGCTCCATTGGGCTATGACTTATTCAACTTCTAACCAAACACTTATACCATATAGTTAAGATCGAAATCTATGGGAAATTGCTCTTTAGGCATTCGTACTTTTGTTCTCAGTCACCTTGAACGGATCATTTTACCCCAATGACAATTAATTATTGTTTATTCATGAGCAATACTCCCTCCGTCCCAAAATATAAGCAAAAATTGGTCAACAAAAGTTAATGTATTTGGTTCAAAATTTGTACCAAATACATCAACTTATGTTGACTCATTTTTGCTTATATTTTGGGAACGGAGTAGTAGCTAATTGCCGCCCCAGGAGCAACAATAAATTGTTGTTGGCATGAACGGAAATTAAGTGTTAATTACAGAGAAAAACAAAGTCTGCGTAATTGAAATAGACAATCATGATACAAAACGACATGACTAGACACTTGTCAGTCAGAAACATAACATGCAGTAATTTATCCAACAAGAGTTATTTCTCATAATTCAACAACACTACATCATCATTCATGATTCAATAACGTTACACAAATTAAACATTACATCAACAATACACGAGCGCTTGCTTGTTTTAGCAATTTTCTGGACTTTTGGGTTCTCTACCTTAACCTCGATATTCTCGTGCATGATACCTTTCACTCCTAGAAGGGAGAAGAAAACATTCACTATATGGACACCCAGAATCAACAAGATAAAATGAATCTTCATCAAATAAAATACATATTATCTCTACTTGTTAATTTTATCAATATAACACTGAAACGTGGACGATGGCTAGTGCTCTTCATACTACTTTAAGTTCTTCAACCTGTTTAGTGAAACTATAAAAAAAATCCAATGGTATACATAAGAACTTCTCTAAGTAAAACTATTTCAGATGTCTTGTAATCTCCAATATAAATCAACATAGTTAAGTTTTAATAATTGGCATCCTGTATAATGTACACTTCATAAAACTTGCATTTGACATAGAAATGCACACTTGCATAGGGCAGCAAACACATAAAGCTTCACTAATACTTCAAGCATAAAACTTACTCATTCTAATGACACCAACTTTGATCAAATATAGTCTTCATATAGGCTAATCACAAGAGATTTTGTCAAGATATACAAAAAGGGAGTTAAACACCATGAGAAACAACATTCACATTCATTGTACTTGCATCCTACTATTAATCGTTGTACTTGCATCCTACTACCGCTGAAACTCATTCACAGGGTAAAAATAATTCTGAACAACCAAACCATATCACATATCACAAATTGAGCTCCAAAGATAGCATGTAAAGTGACAACAAAATGAAATATTAGCTCAAATAACACTCTTTCAAGATTCTAACACAGTTCCAGAGCAGAGTCAACATGAAGATATATTGACAACATATAAAAATCAAAATGAACCAAAGTTGATCAAACACAGAACATATAAAAATCATCACAAAATTTGTACATTCATAATTTGTCCACATGTATCGAATTCGAGCATTCAAAGCTTCTAGAGTATATTATAGTGTGTTTTGTATTCAAATTCTACCACAATCTCAAATTTACAAATTAACCTAATATTGAACATCATAGATCTAAACGCCCATAAACACAAAATCAAGTGAAAAACCGCTATAAATTTAGTAGTAAAATTCAGATCGAAGAAAAACAAAAAGCAATTTAAAAATGAAAAACAAAATCATGTGTGAGTTGTAACTTGGAAAAGAACGACAAAGAACAAGCGTGGTGGAGATCGGTGGAGATCGAAGAAGAATTACGGTGGAGATCACAGACCTACGCACCATTTTTGGTTCTCTCATTCTCGCAGTGGAGTGTTTCTTCCAAATGAAAGAGAATTTCTCAGATCTAATTTTTTTTATAAAAACTTGAAATGTCCTTAGAGTTCAAACTTACTTACAATTATGTCATTGGTGAAAACTACCACTTCTCCGTGTGTTTTCATTTTTCCTTGTTTTTTCTCCATTTAAAAAACCCAAAACTACAAATAGAAAAGTAAAACCCATTTTATCTCTCACTTTTTTAGTCCCCAAAACTAAAAAACCCAAAACACTTTTTAAAACTTATATTTAAAAAATAGGAAATCAAACAAGTTTTTAATTTTTAAATTTTTAAAAACTGAAAAAGAGTTTTTAAGAAGTGTTTCAAACATACCCTATGTTTTCTACTTCTATTGTATGCGCGATGCGTGCCTTCACATATGCACGATCATTGTGTTTACATTTGCATGTGCGACTGGTGTTTGTGCACATGGTGAATTTCTATGTTCCTATTCATGCTCGCCAACAAAAATTCTCACGTAATGCGGTGTTAGCGTGTTTTTCCTATTTGAAACTTCCACATATCAACTTCCTGTGTATAATTGTGTTTGACTTTGAACTTGATCCTAAGTATGGAATTGCATATACCATTTACGGCTAATGCAATCCCTTTTGGTTTATGTAAAAGTTGAAAACATAGTTGTAAATATATAGAAAGGCAAATGTATACTAACAATAGATTATTTCTTCTATCTAGATGTCCTTACACTTGGATCACTCCTTTTAAGCAATACATATCAATCATTGTTGATGCAACAATGGTGGCGGTGGTTGCGAAATTGAAACTTAAATTTGTATCAAAAGGAGTTTCATAGAAGAGGCAACCCATTATTGACAAACTTCTTGAGTTTCCTTCAAAGTTGTATGTTATTATAGTAAAGGACGTGTATGTATAGTCTTTAAAGTGGTATTCGACACCTACATTTTAAATGTAAAAAAAATTGTTTATTATATACAATATGTAGACAAACCAAATAATTGAGTTTGTGATTTAATTATTTATTGCTTAAATTTTCCTTAGATCCTGCAATAAGTTTGAAATTCGGATTGAATTTCAACCGATTAAAGTAGTGTTTTTCTTTGCTACATAAATCAATATCTTTTCCAAAAGTACCCATCTATAAAATTATTGGCAACATAAATTATATATTATTAAATTTCATAGTATAGTATATTTTGAACTTAAAGAATCTTGTTAACGAGTGCCCCTGGACACTCTTTAAGCATTCCAAAAGAAGAAATTATTCCATAAAAAAGTTAAATATTTCAATTTTCAATGCATTGATTACATAAATTTTCAAAAAAAAATTACCATTTAAAGTTCTTAAAGAGTGCCCCGGGGGCACTCGTTAACATTTCCCAAAAGCATATTGATTAATGTACAAACCATAAACAATGATGTTTCCAACCTCATTTTATTATCAATTTTTTTGGGTCACTCTCTTTCAAAAAAATCAATATGTAAAGAAAAAGTTCATAAAAATTACAATGTAATTAGTCAAATAAATAATTTAATGATTTAAATCACTTATATATAAATGTTATGCAGTCCTGATAGCTAACCCTAATTCTACCCTAAATATTTCCCTCCTTCCTCAAAGCAATTAATCCTTCATTTGAATTATTATTCAAAAAAAATAACAACCGTTTTTTATTGTACCTTTGAATGTACTAATTGGCTTTGAATACATAATTATTTTGATTGAATTACTTGCTAATAATAAAAGACATCTACTCAATTCACGGGATAATTATTTTATTCTGTCAACCGTTTTTTATGGGTATTTTATTATTTTACTAATAATAAAATCAAATTCAAATTACTTGCTAATTGGCTTTGATTTGTCAATTTAATATACACTTAGCGGTTATCAATTTAATATGTCAATTAGGGGTTATCAATTGAATTGCATTCAAATTGCTGATGGCAATGTTATAAAAAGAAGACCTCAGCACAATAAAAATTAAAATGAAACGCACCAAAAAAATTGATGATGGCTGATGATTTCTTTCACATTCATATCTTTCCCTTTCAACTTCTAAACGGTAATGATATAAATCTAAACATTAGTGGTTTCTTCATAGTGCTCATGTATTATTTTGAAGATCAAAGGTCCTGACGTTTAATTATGTAATAAAAATCTCTTTCATTGCACCAATTGTCATGCAATATAAATTCTCATTTAGCATTGCAACCCTGATCATGTGATTCTATTCTCCTATCTTTTGTATTTGAGTGTCATTTTTTAATCATGATATGAAGAAGAAAATTTTCCTTAATATATATAGTATGCATCTTTCCTCCATACATATCTATATCTTTTATATTTGAGTGTCATTTCAATTGCATTGTTATTTTGTGAAATTTCGTGCATATGTTAGATATCTCCATATTCCTACCTATTTCAAT
This sequence comes from Medicago ruthenica, assembly GCA_018208015.1. Lineage (NCBI taxonomy): Eukaryota > Viridiplantae > Streptophyta > Magnoliopsida > Fabales > Fabaceae > Medicago > Medicago ruthenica. The sequence continues at coordinate 58,875,014 of CM031373.1, forward strand.
ATCTTTTTCTTTTTCTTCATTTGATTGATTCTGAATCTAAGCATGTCCTTCATAAAACAAAATTGTTGGTGCATAAGTATATCTTTATCAACGTATTATCCTTCTTAAAAATGTAGTGTTCAATTGATCAACATGACTTACATCTGTCAATGGAGATTGTTTGTTTTACTTTAAATAATGATTTGATTCTTTAATATTTCATGATGTATCTACTTTTTATATTTTTCAAAATTTCTCTTTAAAATCTTGATTGTAAGTTTTTCTAATCTACTCAAAGTTTTTTCTTTTTGCACGTATCATCTTTGCAAATGTTTTTCTTCTCTTGGATCTCTTTTCATAACAACATTTTAAGTGGGTCAAGTTTAATAATTTTTCATTTCAGCTGATAATTCTTCCTACCTAATTAAAACGGTTGTCAAATTGAAATTGAAGATGGAAGTATTAGAAAAAGAAAAGTCAGCGTCTTTAATAATAATAATAATAATAATGTCCAAACGTATAGTTATAGATTTAATCATGATTACTTTGTCTCTTATGCTTATCACTATCTGCCTCAATCAGTTTTCTCTCATGGCCAATTATATGTTGCCCTGTCTAGAGTTACTTCCAGGGAAGGCTTGAAGATATTGATCCATGATGACGAGGGAGGTGATACAAATGTAACATCAAATGTAGTATATAAAGAAATATTTCAGAATGTACTTTAGTTTGTTCATATGAATATAAGTTTGCATATCATCGTTATTATGATTATTTATACAATTACCTTTTGTATTCAACTTTATGTCCTTGATTTCTCTGTATTCTAAAACACCTTATATAAATGACTAACGCTATAACAGACTCGTGCGATAGCACGGGTCAAAAGTCTAGTTACAAATAGTTAATTACCTTCGAAACTAAAAGCCATTGTTTTCCAATGTATCATCAAAACTTTCCAGAGCATATTCACTAACGATGGGATTTAGGGTGAATGGTGGTATCACTTAATTAAATAAAAGATAAAATCACAATTATTGTATCACTGAATGTTTTTCTTTTCGTGTTCACTTATACTCAATATGTTAAGGATGTCATGCTTAAAGGTATGTGGTATGTGATATTTTACAAACAAGTTAGCCAGTCTTCAACCTAGGATTCCAAAAGCCTTAACCTTATAAATTGACTACTCAAAAATGGCTTTAATATCTTGGTGCAGTTACTTAGACTATCCTGGAACACCCTAGCTACCTCAAATGCTTAAAAAATTCTAAGTAAAATGGTGTATACTTATAAAATTGAAAGCTCCTTTGTAGATGGGGCATGTAATAACTTTCATCTACGCTAAGGTTTACTTTGACATTACTAAACCTCTCCATATAGGGTGTTGAATTCTTAGGAAGAACCTGCCAAAAATTTGGCAACAACGACAAAGCCTTATCTCACTAAGTGGGTCGGTTACATGGATCAAATGATGTCATAATGCTCTATCTTATACCATATTTCTATCCAATTTATTAATGTCTAAATTTTTTTAATAGTTTTTTTTTTTTTATAGTTTTCAAAGTATTTCTTTGCCTTTAGTGATTTGATTACTCTCCATCTAATATACTTTTCTTACTATAAAATCAAGAGGTCTTATCTCTACATGTCAAAACCACCCAAGTTCAGTTTCCACCATCTTTTCTACTATATGTACTACCACAACTCTCTCTGCCTCTCTCTCTCTCTCTCTCTCTCTCTCTCTCTCACACACACACACACAATGATTTTCACTATCTCTCTAATATTGTCATTTTTAATCCTATATCGTTTAGTCGTACTACACATCCAACGCAACATCTTCAACTCTACTACGCTTAATTTACTTTTGTATTGGTTCTTGGAAGTCTAAAACTTTGTCACATACGACATCGTCAGTCTTATAATCACTCTATAAAACTCTTCATTCATCTTAAGCGTACTTTCATATCACATAAAACATCCAAGGTCCTCCTCTATTTCAACCAACTAAATTGAATTCTATGGTTACATCTCATTCTATTTCTCTATTGTCATACCCCATTTTTGACCCGTTTTTATTTCACGTTTCTCGTCTCCTAAACCGAAAATTTTCGTCGCTTCAGACGAAATTTCGACAGGGAGGTATTTTAAAATACCTCATTTTTTGTTCCGAAAGCGACCGTTTTTTATTTTATTTATTATTATTTTTATCATTTATTTTTTTTTTCTTATTATTTTTAGTTTATTCTTTTTTTCTTTTATTTTAGTGTTTTCTTTTCTTTTTTATTTTCTTTATTTTCGTTTTTTTACTATTCATAATATTTTAATTTTACTGTCAATTTTTAATTTAGTCATTATTGGTCCATGTTCTGTCCCAGGCCCAGGAGGGCGTTTTAGTCATTTTCGTTTTTTCACCCTTTTTACTATAAATAGTATTAAGTGGTACTGTTCACGCAGTCAGTAAATCAGCCAATCAACAGTACTCATAGTCAGAAATCAACCACCCTTAGCACAGCCAACAAACCACCATACACCACCAACACAACCACCACAAAAACACATTCCGGCCACCGGAAAACCAAAAATCAAAAAAATTTCACACATCACAACACAGTTACAAACCACACACGCGGCCAGGCTTTGCAAAACAACAACAATCACGAATCCAGACCATCACCCACACAAAAACGAATTCGCACAAACAAACATAACCAGAACCGAAGTAAAGCAAGACCAGAATCGAAGCAACAACAGCGAAGCTCACAGAAACAGAGATCAAGAGGTATATTTTCGAAAGCTCTAAACCGTAGATCTAGCTTCTCCTTTTTTTTCTTTTGCAAATCCGAACACAGTGTTGGAGAAGAGTGTAAAGAAGGGTGTGGTTTAGTGTTGATTTTTTAAAAAAAGAAGGAAGAAAGGATAAGACAGTGAGAAGAAGAAGAGAGGATGTGAGAAGAAAAAAAGAAAGAAGGAAGAAAAAAGAAGAGAAAACGTGACAGTATGAGAGAAAAAGAGAGAAGTTGAAAAGAAGAAAGAGAAAGAGTAATGAAAATGAATAAAAAAACCATGTTCTGACTTAAATAAGCACCTGGACCGGTCTGGTTCTTTCGGACCGAACCAGACCGGGTTTTCTCTCTGGACTTATATTACTGGACTGTCCCTTGGCCCAATTCCCCTTCTTCTTTTTTTTTCTGATTACTACTCTTTTAATTTCTGCACTCCCCTTATTACTTCTGCACCCCTTTTCTTCCTCTCTATTCTTTTATTTTCTTTATTTATTTCTTGCACTTTCTTTTATTTCTTTTATTTTTAGCACTTTATTTATTGCTTTTAATTTCCAGTACTATGCATTTTTTTATTTTTTTATTTTATTGCATCATATTTATTTTTTGTCTTGCATTTTACATTTTCTTTTATTTTATGCATCATATTTAATTTTATGCCTTGCATTTTTTTTATTATTTTCTTTATTTATTTTCCAGCACCATATTTAATATTCAGTCTTGCATTTTATTTTTCAGCTCCATATTTATTTTTTGCCTTGCATTTTTATTTTCTTTTATTTTACGCATCATATTTATTTTATTGTCTTGCATTTTTATTTTCTTTTAGCATCATGTTTATTTTTATTGTCTTGCATTTTTATTTTATTTTCAGCATCATATTTATTTTATGCCTTGCATTTTTATTTTTTTTATTTACTCTAGGCACCATATTTATTTATTGTTTTACATTTTATGCATTTTTTTTTATATCTTTTAGCATATTTACTTTAATGCAATTTTTATTTTTTGTCATTTATTTTCTTGCCATTAGAATGTATCTAGGTCCAATGTAAATAAAATATAAATGAGAATATGCACCGACACCACATTTATTTTTTATGCTTTATGTTGGGGGCGATTATGTAATTTGGACCGTATCCGAGGAAAAGGACCCTCACTTGATCCAACGTCATTTTGAGGGATCCGGTGCGTTTAGACATCTCAGCATAACTTAGTCTCAGGACCTTAGGACCTAATCAAATTTTCATAAAAAAGTCAAAAAAGTCAAAATTCAAAAATATTTTATAATCAAAGTCTTCAAAAAAGTCAATCTTTTATCTTTTCTTTCTTAATCAAATTTTAATTAATCTTTAATCACTCAAATTTGTTTTCTTCAAATTAAAATCAATCAAACTCACTTCTTTTTATCCTTCTATGCCTTTACGGCCTCTCATCTTTCTTAAAACCTTTTTCAAACTTTAAAATCAACCAAAACCAATCACTCAGTTTTTACCCCGAACTACGAGATTTTGATCCCGCTCGGGTACGTAGGCAAAAGACTTTGTCTTTCCAAATCAATAAAATAACAAAAACTTTTTTCTTCTTTCTTTTTCATCACTTTAATCCTTTCACACTTAAGCACTTATTTTACAAACAAATAATCATTTTAGCATAAAGATAAAAATAAGCAAGAGGTTCCTATAGAGTACTATAGACGTTTAGGGTGCTAATACCTTCCCTTTGCGTAACCAACCCCCGGACCTTTGATCTCTCTAATAAATTGGGTTTTCGAACTTTCTCCCTTTTCCTCGGAAAAATAAAAGCTCGGTGGTGAAATTAAAATTGCGAGTCAACGCTAATTAATAGCTTGATATCCAAAAATCACCGCGACATCTATCTTTTTGTATTATGGATCCTAGATATTTAATATGTGTTACTTGTGGTTTGATATGATCTTTAACTGTCATTTATAAGTTAGAAACACTTTGCCTTTTGATAATATTACATTCGATACATATGTTTTGCTTCTGCTCAGGCAGAACCCATACGTTTCTAAGACTTCTCTCCAACCTGCGAAATATGTGGATATTCTTAAAATATGAAAAGATCCAAGACCTATGTTATAAGTGTCAGATCATATGTCATGATTAACATACTTGTAAAGGTAACCAGACTATCCTTATTGAAAGTTGTACACTCCCTAGATATAGTCCCAATTTGAGAGCCTCACATACTAAATCAATGATAGTTATCTTAAAGGACCAACATACGTGGGCTAATCATAAATCTCAATAAAAGGGAGGCCAAAATCCTAACAACTACAACAAAACCCTAAGGCTTTGTTTGCGAGTTTAGAGGGGAAGGGAAGGAAGGGTGTACCGCCAACTTCTTGGCGACATTACATCAATCACTTCGCCTCTTTGAGCCTCGTGCTTGGGGGGCTGTGTACCGTCATCTTATTCCTCAGAGACACGTTGCAAGGTCTGCCACCTCTTCTCCCACGTGCCCGCCACGTGGGCGAATTCATAGGACCCAGGGAGCATCCCGGAGAGTGGGGGAACCCTAATGGCGCATCCTTAGCGGATTCCCCGCGGCTGATTCTGACCTCCCCGGGGCAGCTGTGACCCATTGACTGAGTTCCCTAATGTTCCCAATTGTGGGGCCGAGATCTACGAGGTAGTGGGCAACCTCACAGGGACAAATGTCCCAAGAATCCCTAAGCAGCCATCCCCACTCCCATTAGGTCAAAGAGGGATATAAAAAGGAGCTATGGGCTCCTCAGAAGAGGATCACATTCATTATACAGAAAAAAACCCTAACCAAGCTCTTGAGTCCGAACATCACTCAGGGGATTGGTAATATTGTTCTCCTGGCAGGAACAGTTGGCGCTCACCGTGGGGCCTGGTAAAACTGACCTGGGCCACACTTTAATCCATGTTGGCGAGGTAACCGCCTTGTTTGACGCCGCTATCACTGACTTCGACATCTACCTCATCATTGATGCCGCTAAGAACCACATCGCTATGAACCCTATCAACGTTGTCTTCAAAGTGCGTATTAGAAGCTACGGGTTTTTCGAAATGATTATTTCAGAAGTGTGATTAATTAGCCAAGTGGCTTCAAATCCTAATCAACAACGTTGTCGGAGAAGAAAAACATGTGTTTTCATTCTGATTCCCATCGATGATTTTGTTTTTGGATATGGGCTATCATCTTTTCTTCTCATGAATTTCATATCTCTATGTGTTTTGTTAATGCGTTTATCAGTTTTTGAATTTTAATCAATCTATGGCATGTAATTTTCTACCTTCTATGGCGTGTCTTGATGCACCTGTTTGGAATATAATTGGCTATTCGATGTCACCATTGATGCGTGCTTGTATTGGCTATTCCATGCTGGTGCTGCACTTGTTTTTATTGACTTTTTTGCTTTTGTGTCTTTTGAATCGGCCAATAGTTGTTCCTCAGTGCTTTGCTGCTATAATGGATAGTTGATAACTATAACTGGAACTTATCCTTGCTATCATACTGATAGGTATCCAACAACTTGTTTTATTTCTCTATTGCAGCATGTTTTGTACAGTAGGTGTTCCATTCAGTTTTAATTGTTTGAGAACACTGTTGTCGTGGTTGTTCTATAAAATTAAAGAATCCATCTGCTACAGGTTCAGTCTCTTTTATTTGTTCTCTTTTTAATATGAATTCCTCAAAGAAAAAATTAGAGTATTATTTCAAATTAAAATCCTTTATTGCCGAGTGTAATTGGTGCTGCATTGTTATTACTCAATTCCATTTAACTCCCGTATTGATGCGCCTTTGTTTCAATTCCAAATTAAGAATTGCTTGTTGCTTGTTGGTCTATTCCATTTTGTCCGGTTTGTATTGTTGTTTGTTCTTAATATATATTTCCTGTGGAGCATGATTGGGAAGGACTAATTAATTTTAACAATATTATTAGTATATTGTGTGTTCCGTCACTTTTTGAAACATGAATCATATGCTCTATTTCTCTACGTTTTCATATATATTGTATTTATGATATTACAGGGCATTGAAAATTGAATTAAAAGTAGCTAACATAACTTGTTCAAGTATGTATATTAATATCTTTGTAAGGATAATTCTACAAAACAAGGTCGGACGAGGACTTCAACGAGAGCGGCGTAAGGTTCGATGAGCAATTGACTTGGCGAGATAAATCATGTCCACGATGCAAACAAGCTCGTCAAGTCCAAGATTAAAATAAAGCTCACCAACCAGCACGCCAAAATTAAAATGTGAAAAAAGAAATGCATATGGAAGCAACGGTCCCGCCATTAAGAACATGAACAGGAAACAGGAAGTTATTCTAACCTTTTTCAACCTTATTCTAACCTTTTTCGATCTTTTTAGATTTGTTTTGCAGGATTTTAACGAGGCGCCTCAGTTCTAATATATGCGTATTTACTTTATTTATTTTGACTGGATGTGTTTAAAGGCGATAAGACCCCTGTGACACTAAGACCTACAACTTAAGGCGATATGACCCCTGTGACACTAAGACCTACAACTTAAAGGCGATAAGACCCCTGTGGCTCTAAGACCTACAACTAAAGGCGATAAGACCCATGTGGCGCTAAGATCTACAACTTAAGGCGATAAGACATATGTGGCTCTAAGACCTACAACCTAAGGTGATAAGACCCCTGTGGCGCTAAGACCTACAACGTAAGGCGATAAGACCCATGTGGCTCTAAGACCTACAACCTAAGGCGATAAGACCCCTATGGCACTAAAACCTACAACTTAAGGCGACAAGACCCATGTGGCGCTAAGATCTACAACCTAAGGCGATAAGACCCCTGTGGCGCTAAGACCTACAACTAAAGGCGATAAGACCCCTGTGGCGCTAAGACCTACAACGTAAGGCGATAAGACCCATGTGGCTCTAAGACCTACAACCTAAGGCGATAAGACCCCTATGGCACTAAAACCTACAACTTAAGGCGACAAGACCCATGTGGCTCTAAGACCTACAACCTAAGGCGATAAGACCCCTGTGGCGCTAAGACCTACAACTTAAGGTGATAAGACCCATGTGACGCTAAGACCTACAACCTAAGGCGATAAGACCCATGTGGCGCTAAGACCTACAACCTAAGGCGATAAGACTGTGGCGCTAAGACCTACAACCTAAGGCGGCGCTAAGACCTACAACTTAAGGCGATAAGACCCATGTGGCGCTAAGACCTACAACTTAAGGCGATAAGACCCCCTGTGGCGCTAAGACCTACAACTTAAGGTGATAAGACCCCTGTGGCGCTAAGACCTACAACTTAAGGCGATAAGACCCCTGTGGGGCTAAAACCTGCAATTTAAAGGCGATAAGACCCGTGTGGCGCTAAAACCTATCGCTTAAAGGTAATAAGACCCTTGTGGTGCTAAGACCTATCGTTTAAAGGAGATAATACCCCTATGGCGCTAAGATCTGTCGTTTAAATAAACACTTGGTCAAAATTCCGATGAGTTCCCTCATTAAGTTAAAACAGTGCGCCCTAGGTGGCCTAGACTTGGTACAGGTTTTTGACAAATTGGCCTACCGCTTGGACCTATCACTAAAGGGCAATGCCCTATTACAGTAAAGGGACTTTAGGCCTTTAACAAATAAAAACTTGGTTAAAATTCCACTAAGTTCCCTAATCATGTTAAAAAATCGTGCCATAGGTGGCCTAGACTAGAGACAGGTTTTTTAAAAGTGGCCTGTCAAAGTAGCGCAAATTCGCGTCATAAGGAGCTCGGGCCGGAGACAATGCTTGAAGTAAAGACACTCCACCTAAGCTCTCGCCTGCTATAAATCGTAGAGTGCACAACCGTATAATCCCCATCTAGGGTGTTGAAATCTCGTGGTAAGAACAACTGTATGAAAATCAAATCACTGAGGTCTCCATGGCCCGTGGGTCACTCACTCAAAGGCGTTATAACTAAAAGGAACAACGTTGGACTAAGATTAAGAGTTCAAGTCGAATAAAAGGTGAAATAGAAGTAGGCGAAGTTGAATGCTTTTGTGTACTGCCAACTTTGTTGCGACATCGGTGTGGCGACATTACATCAATCACTTTGGCTCTTTGAGCCTCGTGCTTGGGGGGCTGTGTGCCGCCAACTTCTTGGCGACATCGGTGTGGCGACATTACATCAATCGCTTTGCCTCTTTGAGCCTCGTGCTTGTGGGGCTGTGTACCGTCATCTTATTCCTCAGAGACACGTGGCAGTCTCCCAGAACGAGCAGGACCGTTGCAAGGTCTGCCACCTCTTCTCCCACGTGCCCGCCACGTGGGCGAATTCATAGGACCCAAGGAGCATCTCGGAGAGTGGGGGAACCCTAATGGCGCATCCTTAGCGGATTCTCCGCGGCTGATTCCGACCTCCCCGGGGCAGTTGTGACCCATTGGCTGAGTTCCCCAATGTTCCCAATTGTGGGGTCAAGATCTACGAGGTAGTGGGCAACCTCTCAGGGACAAATGTCCCAAGAATCCCTGAGCAGCCATCTCCACTCCCATTAGGTCAAAGGGGGATATAAAAAGGAGCTATGGGCTCCTCAGAAAAGGATCACATTCATTATACAGAGAAAACCCTAACCAGGGGATTGGTACTATTGTTCTCCTAGCAGGAACAAAGGGTTTTGGAAAAAAGGAATGAGCAAGTGGAAGAAACAGAATACATTGGGAGGGGAGGACTTTGGGGGGTTAATTTATCTTCATAATACAAAACCCTCTTGATTTGGGGGAACTAAAAAGTTGTATTGAAGGAGGGTTTTGGAGGGTTTATATGAATTCTTCAAATTTATTCTATGTTGTTATAATATTCTTAATATTAAAAATATAAGAATCATAAGCATTAGTTTATCATTCTCTAAAAAAACACTCTTTCAAAAAAATGTGAAAGATTTCTCCATTTCTCTCTATATTTCCCACCCCCTAAAACCCTTCCTTCTCTTCCCCTCCAAACTCGCATACAAAGCCTAAGGGGGACACTGACAAGCAACATAACCCAATCAAAGCAAGTCAAAAGCATAAAGTCCCTTGAAATTTTAGCAATGCTAACAAAACCCATGATGATGGTAGAGAGGAGTATAGAAGGAACCTGTTACAACATAATGAGGAACTATCGAGTAACATATCCCTCCGTCACCACCAGTGGTGGATCTTGAGTTATTTTGCTGGGGGTGCCAAATATTGATAGAATATATATTAAACAATTTCAAAAAATTTCCAAAATTATAAAGTGTTGAAAGAATATATATTAAACAGTTTAATTTTTTTTTCTTCAGAATTATGAAATGTTGTGGTGGTTTGTTTGCTTGAGTGTTACATGGAGGACATCGGTTCAACTCCAAAGAGGAGTTTTTTTTGAATATAAAACATTTAAAAAGCAATTGAAATATAAAAAGGAGTGTGCGGGAGAGTCGAACACATGCCCTCCAATCGACTGAGATGTTGTCTAACCACTACAACAACCCTAAAGTATATGATATATTATTACTAATATGCTATTTATAGAGAAGTTGGGGGGTGCAGTGGCTCCCATTGGTCTCCAAGGAGATCCGCCACTGGTCACTCCTCACTGGTTGACCCATCACACTGAAAGACTACTTCGAAGGAACCTCAAGTAGTGGGTAATAATGATTGGCCTACACTGGTGTATGTAGAGGAAGGGATGCATATGCCACATTGAAGACTTAAGGATATGGATCATCTTGGTATAGTCAATGAAGATATATGTCTAAAACAACCAATGATTATTTTGGACTACATTACCCTAAAAGAATCATGAATAAAATATGGTGAAGTTAATCTATCAAGGGAGGACATCCTTAACATTAAAAAAAAAATTGATTGGTCATAATACATGTGTTGCTGGAGGGAGTTTTGAGGGTACTACAATTAGTTTGCTTCGAAAGAATAGCAATTACGAGATGGAATTCCCTCCGAAGGAAGGTGAAAATGAGTACAATGCTTGTATAGATTAATATTTACTCATTTCTTCGAATTTAAATCCAAGACTTCCAACTCTTTATCATCTAACTCAAGCCACTCGAGCTACTCAACCCCCAAACTCGTCCTAATTATCAATCTTCAAATTAAACTTAATATCGAGAGGCATTGGAGGTTACTATTTCTTCTTTTGAGGAGGATGCATGAAAATATTTCTTCCAAGTTCGTTGTAAGACTATTTTACATTGACAATGAATTTTCATTAACCTTGTCAAACAGTGGCGGAGCCAGGAAATTTACGAAGCCTGGGCAAAATTTAAATTATAAATTCACATTGTGACATAATATATAAATAGTCATAAATAGGATAGTGTGCTAAATAAGAGAGATAAAACATAACCTACCAATAGTGTGCTAAATAAATTAGGAGGTAAATGTCCTTTACTGAAAAAGATAAAGAACTGCGTATGAAACAAACAAAATACTACCATTGTTCAAAGTAGAACTAACCATACAAAACATATCAATTCTAAGATTACCATTGTTCACTACCATGTATGTTTTACTTCTAGCTTTCTAGTTTTTGTATCTTAGTTTCTCTCTAACTTGGCTCACTTACAATTGCAAACAGGAAATGATATATATTAAATAAAACAGAATTGCAATAACAACCCCTAATAATCATCACGGATTAAGCACCAGCCAGATTTGGTAATTGCGGCTATTCTTTAATTTATTAAGTAGTATAGTTTTGAGTTTTGACTTCTGAGTTGATACATTACTTCTTCTGTTCATATTGCATTTCTTTTCACATAAACAAGGTAGGAATTAATAACATCACAAGTGTGAGTTCAAACGAGGTTTATAGCATTTCTTTTCACATAAACAAATATCCTATGTGTTCATTGAAATATTGGCCTGGTTTGCATTCTGGTTTCTATTAGCAGGATAGAAAGAAATGTATTCTGTAGCTGCTAGGCCAACAATGCCACTCTCTTCTCCTTTGGACAAGGTGATTAATTTGTTGGAATCAAAATCAGTCCTTTAAAATTCATAATCAATCATGTTAATCACAATATTATGGAAGCATACTAGAATTAATGATGACTAATTAGTTCTGCAATTTGGTTTTCTAGATTAACATGTACTTTGTCCGAGAGAAAGCTTTTGCTATCTCCATTCCTTCTAATAAAACTAGTCCATTACAAAAAATAGAACTACCATTTAGTCTTCCCACATTTAAGTACTTTATATCACTTTTAATTAAGCTCCTCCATTCAGCAATCAGTCGGCAGAAGAAATGAAATACCAGACAAAAATCAGAATTATAAATTCAATCAGAAACTAAAACTAAAACTAAATCCCTAAAACTAAAACTAAAATTCAATCAGAAGGAAAACTAAAATCAGATCCCTAAATTCAATCAGAAACTAAAACTAAAACTAAATCCCTAAAACTAAAACTAAAATTCAATCAGAAACTAAAACTAAAACTAAATCCCTAAAATTCAATCAGAATTATAAATTCACAGAATTATAAATTCAATTCCTAAATCCCTAAAACTAAAAGAAAAGAAAAGAAAAGAAAAGAAAGAAGGAAAATACCAGACAAAATGGGGCGGCAGCAGTCGGCACAGAAGTGGAGAGGAGAGAGCAGTGGCGGAGCAGAGACAAGAGCAGAAGAATGTGGAGGAGGAGAGCGCGCGCGCGGCAGAGAGGAGAGGAGAGGAGAGGAGAAGAGAGGCGCGACAGAGAGGAGAGGAGAGTGACAGAGTGTTGTTGCAGAAGTGGAGAGGAGAGGCGCGCGGCAGAGAGGAGAGGAGAGGAGAGGAGAAGAGAGCCGCGACAGAGAGGAGAGGAGAGTGACAGAGTTGTTGTTGCTTGCCTTGCCCTTTTTTTTTTTGAAATGGGTTAATGGTTATTGGGCTGGGCTTAAAACAAAAAAAAATCTGGGTTGAGCCCGGGCATGTGCCCGGGCTTGCTGGGGGGTGGTGCCGCCCCTGTTGTCAAATAAAATGTATTGGGATAAATAATAACTAATACAATCGACAATTTGAATAAAGTCATATAAAATAGGATACAAAAATTTCTCAAATTTTTCATATATTTCTAATATTAATGTTTTAAAAATTAGATTAGACGGTTCGATCGATTGAACTTTAAATCGATCTTTACCACAATTCAATAATTTTGATAGCCCACCGTGATTTTGTCCAAATTCAGTTTCTTGTTTGATTATATTTTTTAGATGATTGCCTTCTTTGATTTATAAATGGTTAACATTCATAAAATTAATAAGGTCTATGGATCAATTAAGCCGATTTTTAAATGTTGATTTTGTATTTGATACAATATCTTTAAACCGATCTTTTGTACCAAAATAAATTAAAAATCTAATTAAAATGTTTACTAGTAGTAATGTTTTTTTTTTTTGACAAAACTTAAGTACAATTCTTAAGATGTTTTTCGTATAGTTCTTAACTAAAACTACAAATCTTGAGAAAATTATGGATTTAAGGAAATCATGATGAATTTAGTTAAGAACCATACGAAAAACACCTAAGGAATTGTAACGAAGTTTTTTTTTGACGGGAATAGTAGTAATGCATTTGTGGAAATATATTAGTAGTACTTCCTTAATTAGAGCTCACTAGTAAAAAAATTACTCTTGGATTCTCATCTAGTCTAATCTAAATGTACCAACAAAATAATCATGTGTCCATGAAAATAAATTTATGAATGTGGACGCAAATCCAACCAATGATCTTGTATTTACTTTAAAAATCAGTATAATACAATCATGTGTTTCATGAAAAGAAATTTATGCATGTGGACGAGAATCCAACCAAATGAACCTGTATTAACTTTTTCTAAGTAAATATAAATGGATGGTAACATAAATGCTAATGTAACCAACTCCCCCTTTCCTTCTCAAACTCTCCACCATAATTTCACCACCGTCCGCCGGAATGTCACCGTCTGCCGGAGTCCACATCCCTCTCTTGACCGGATCAAAATTGGCGCCGACGCCTGGTACCGTCCCCGGCGCCGTGTTCAATGTCGCCACAAGCATTATTGGTTCTGGAATCATGTCAATTCCGGCGATTCTAAAAGTTGTTGGAGTGTTTCCCGCCATCGCCTTAATTCTAATCGTGGCTGTACTTGCTGAAGTTTCAGTGGATTTTCTCATGCGTTTTACAGATGCAGGTGCAAAGACGACGTATGCTAGTGTGATGAGGGAAGCTTTTGGATCAGTCGGAGGATTAATCACTAAAGTTTTTGTCATAATCAACAACTTTGGGGGTTTAATTCTCTTACTTATTATCATCGGTTAGTTAGAACTAATTTAATCTCTTTATTAGTTGCTTTCTTCTTCTTACTTAAATTCTATATCATTAATTAGGAGAGGTTTTTTTACTAACTTAATTAAGAGATTTATTTTAAGGTAAACGTAAGAGATTAAACATGATATTTTTATTTGGGAAATTCTTAAGAGTGCTCTAAGGACACTCTCTCTTAAAGAAGAGTTTAAAGTAGTAAATTTTTATAAAAATAAATGTATTTAATGCATTGAAAATTAAAACGCTTAACTTTTTAAATAAATGCATAGAAATAAATTTCTTTTTTAGCAAAACTCTTTTTATTTTTCGGTTAAGGCTACTTTTTTATAGTTGCTTGTGGTATAAAAATACCACAAGGGTAGCTTTCCGAAACAAAATTTCCACTTTTAACACGTGCCCCAGCATTTCCCTTGTTTTTATAGTTGCTTGTGGTATTTATGAAAGCTACTTTTTTTAATGGTTAAATTGAGTTTCACGTTTTTTTTCCTTCTTTGAGAGATAAAGACTAATACCCATTCTTAATAAATTTTTCTTTTTTCTGATTAAAAACATAATCATAGTTATCATTCTTACTTAGCTAACTTATCATTCTGTACAAGTGTTTTTAGACCAATATGATGGATACGTATTGCATGCAGTTTTGCAGTCAGGACTGATTTTGTCGTTCGATTAACATCAGGACGGTTTCAATTTAAAATATATTTATTTTATAATTAAACTAAAAAAAAAATTCAAACTTTAAATTCAAATCTCAATCATAGTTAGATCTATCACGATTGTATGCAATCTAAATTGCAATATGATATTTAACATTATTGATTTTTTTTTTGGGTAATTGATGTTTTGATAGATAATGGGTATCTCAAAATTCTTTCTCTCTCCCAAACTATAAAAGCTTTTTAACTAAATTACATAAAAATTTGGTTAACTTAGTGGCAAAAGCCTACATTGCACCCTAAAAAGAAAACATTAAAGTTATCTACAATTTAAATCATTTTGTTACAATTGAATTCATATGAAAAGGCAACATCAAGAATAGACAATATTGTCTTTGCAAAAAATGATTTGGGTCTAAATTACCTCATCTTTTATTTTTCGACAAAAATACACCACTAAAAAAAAAAGTATCGGGACAAAAATAAATAAATAAAGAATTTTACATTGGCATTCAAACTATTTTATCACCGCACTATTTTGCCACATTATCCTACTTTTACTTTCAAGGAAATGAGGCTATATTAAAATTAGTGGTTTATAGTGGAAAAATAATGGTTTCATTTGATATCAACGTAAAACTATTTTACATGTCAATTAAACTAAAGATTAGTTAATTAATACTATTTTTTTGATGGAAGTTAATTAATACTTTTGAAATTAAGTTCCATTTTGTTCAAATTTTCAAAATGTTCAATGTATAAATGTATTTGTACACGTCACTTTAAGCTAGCTTATCTAATCTAATTAATGTTTGTTTTGATAAACACTAATCTAATCAAGTTGTTTTTATGGATGAAAAGTGAAAAATATAACTACTTCCATAAAAAGAGATATTTATACGTTGAATCTTGTTAACGAGTGTCATCGAAACACTATTTAAGTATTCTAAATTAAGTAGTTATTTTTTAAAAATATCAAAGTTGTCAATTTTCAATGCATTTATTACCCTAGTTAACATTTCCCTTATATGTTTCATGAAAAATAATTATGGTCAAAAAAATCTACCGTATTTATTTTTCACAATAGTAATACAAAAAAGTTTGGTCAAAAAAGTTTAATATACAAAATTCATATAAATGGATGGTAACATGTAGTTTTGCACGTAACGAACTCAACATTTCCTTTCTCAACTCTCCAAAAATCTCACCGCCGGGATGTCACCGACACCGTCTGCCGGAGTCCACGTCCCTCTCTTGACCGGATCAAATCCGGCGGCGGTTCCTGGTTCAATCCCCGGCGCCGTTTTCAATGTCGCTACCAGCATAATTGGCTCCGGAATCATGTCAATTCCGGCGATTCTCAAAGTTCTCGGCGTGCTTCCCTCTTTCGCCTTGATTCTTATCGTCGCCGTGCTCGCCGAAGTTTCCGTTGATTTTCTCATGCGTTTTACACATGCCGGTGTAACCATGACGTACTCTGGTGTCATGAAGGAGGCTTTTGGGTCAGTTGGAGCTTTAAGCGCTCAAGTTTGTGTTATAATCACCAACTTTGGGGGTTTAGTTCTCTTCCTTATTATCATTGGTTAGAACCAATTTATTCTGTTTTTTATTCTTAATTAAATTCTAAATCATTAATTAAGAGAGCTAAATATGACACCTTTGGGATTAATTTTTTGTTTCTATGTTATTTATGAAAGTTTGAATTTGAGATTTGGTTTTTGAGCAAAACCAAGTTGAATGGTGAAGTTTTGCACTTTAAAGTTTGGTTTTTTATGTTTGTGTTGTTAAAAAGATAGGTCTATAATGATTAATTGTTATAACTTTTTAAATAATTTTACAAATATACCCCTATAGAAAGTTGTTAAACATTAAATACATCCACTAATATTGAAAAGACAAACATTAAATGAGGGATAAAAAAGTCTTTTAAGCAATAACTACACCTTAAAAGTTGTGACATTTTCTTACAAATATGACCAAAATTTTTTTTGAAAATTTTCTTATAACAAGGACCGGAGTATGTTTTTGAATGATGGGTAGTTGCTTGTTTTCATTTGTTGATGTTTGTGTGTGATGGAACAACAGGGGATGTTTTATCTGGAAAGGAAAGTGGAGGTGAAGTGCACTTGGGACTTTTGCAGCAGTGGTTTGGGATTCATTGGTGGAATTCAAGGGAAGTTGCTCTTTTCATCACCTTGGTTCTTGTTATGCTTCCTTTGGTCTTGTACAGACGTGTAGGTCAGTGTTCTAATGTTCTTCTATGATTTCTTAATTCTTAGTGCTTGTTTGGTGTGACAGGGGCTTTGTCAGAATCACAATGAGTCACTGTGATACCAAAATATACGAAGTCCATGTTCGGATTGGCAGTGAATTTATTAGAATCACGGTGTGCCAATGTTATTTTGATAAAAGATATACTTTGAAGTTTCATCTAAATCATGGTGCCATTGTGATTTTGTCATATTCACTGTGATTCGGAACATGCACTTTTTTCGTTTTGAATTGAGGAGATTAAGTGGCAGAGATTGATGATATTTGTTATTGTTTTTTGTTTTATGCTGTTTTGAAATTTGTCAGAATCCTTGAAGTACAGTTCAGGAATATCAACTCTTCTTGCTGTGGCATTTGTTGCCATCTGTTCTGGGTTGGCTATTGTTGCTTTGGTGCAAGGAAAAACACAAACCCCTAAACTGGTTCCTCGATTAGACTACCAAACATCATTCTTTGATTTGTTCACTGCAGTTCCTGTTGTAGTCACAGCATTCACATTTCATTTCAATGGTACTTGGCTAGCTTGCATTATTTGTTCCTTTTTAAGGGCGTTGCTAGAAAACATTGTTTTGTTATTGTTGTTGTGCTGATGAGTTATTTGATTTTACTTGCAGTGCATCCTATTGGGTTTGAGCTTGCAAGCCCATCTGATATGAAAACAGCAGTTCGATTAGCAATAATGTTTTGTGCTGTTGTCTACTTTACAATCGGTCTATTTGGCTACCTTTTGTTTGGAGATTCAACACAATCAGACATTCTAATCAATTTTGATCAGAATGCTGATTCTGCTGTCGGTTCCTTGTTCAATAGTTTAATACGTGTAAGCTATGCACTCCACATTATGTTGGTATTCCCTCTTATAAATTTCTCTTTGAGAGCCAACATTGATGAACTCCTATTCCCTAAGAAGCCTCTGCTAGCCACAGACAACAAGAGATTTGTGATTATCACTCTTGCGCTCTTAGTATTCTCCTATCTTGCTGCTATAGCAATCCCAGATATTTGGTACTTCTTTCAGTTTCTAGGATCAACAACAGCACTATGCCTGGCCTTTATTTTCCCTGGCACTATTGTTTTAAGGTAACATTTCTTTCATAACCTTGTTAATTATTATCCTATTAAAGGTGACAAATTGGAAACAAAATAAAGGAATGAAATCATGAATGAATAAAGCCAGGCTCCTAAATTTTCTGTTTCCAATGACAGGGATGCTCTTGGCATATCAACAAGACAGGACAAAATTATAGCACTGATTATGATTATACTAGCTGTAGTAACAAGTGTAATCGCAATCTCCACCAACATATACAATGCTTTAAGTAGCAAGTCATAAAGTTGGTGCTCACTTTTCCCATTCTTTTGTTGGGGGGAGTTGGGGCGTGGAAGGGGCAAAAATTCCAGGCTCATTTTGTTGGTTTTGCCCTTGTGTTTCTTTGATTTTCTTGAATGCCTTGTTGTAAAAATCTTGCAAGGAATTGTTGTAAATAATATCAAAGTATCAAAGCAATAAATTCAAAAGTCTAGCAGAAACGTGTGACAAAGTTGGGGTTGTATTAGTTTCTTAAAAAAAATATTTTTGTATTAGTCAGTTCCGTGTGAACCTAGCTAGTTATTGTTTGAAGGACTCGTCTGTTATGTAAATTACTATATGTCCCATGTCATTATCTTGTCAAATAAAAGGTCCCATGCGATGATGGTAATGAGAACCTTGTCGTGCAATCTTCATCCACAAGAACAATGTTTTGATATATTATTAAAGGAAGACTACTATAAAAAATGTATAAGTTCGACGCATGTGATGGTGGTGGAATTATTTTATGCAAAACTTTGTCTTATTAGTATATTATAAACCCCAGTGGGTAAATATATTTAAAATGATGACGTTGATATGTGACTTTGTCCGAAATGAATCAGATCAGATAAAATGTTTTTTGAGGTGAGCAAAATCGGATATGCATGAGTAACTGATAGGAACGGAGCATAGAAGTCAGAAATGGCCTGTGTTAATTGTTAGCTATGTTATACCCAATTTAACGTTTCTTAATTGAATTCCCATTCTGATTATATTTTAGCATGTGCATTTATAAATGATAACCCGTGCTACTTGAACAAATGTTTTCTTCTGAATTTTTTAAAAATAGTTAATAGGTTGATCAAATATTTCACTACTATAGATTAACCAAATGTTTGCACATTGCATAATATAGAGGTACACATTGCAAATTTGTTTGAATATTAATTGTTTGTTTTGATTGATATAATTTCTCTTAAAGTTTTGATTATTATTTATTTGAAATTTGATTTAGAATTTTGATAAATATGTTATATAAGTTATTTTAAGGGATATTATATTGAGTTAAAATAAAATATTTGATTCAATATTATATTTTCGAAATTAGATAAAAGTTTAAAAATTAATATAGTAGGGTTAGTTTTTTTTTTTTTATTAATATAATATATTTAAAAATAAATTTACTATATATTTTTTAAAATTTTATTTATACAATGAGTAAATATCATATGTGCATTGATAAATCATCCCCAAGGTGCAGCTCAAGTGATTGAGATACATCAAAAGGAGTTCAAAAAGGAAATAATTAGAGTTCAAATCACGACTACTAGCATATCATATTTCTTTAAAAAAAACATATAATTCTTTTTTACAGATCAAAAAAACATATCATATCTTTATTATACTAAAACTCCCGGTGGAGATCGAATCAGATGCCACAAACTTCTAATTCACAACTCTTACCACCAAGGTACTGATATTTTTTATGATATGCGATTGCTTTAATGTTATGTATTCAACATAAATCTCGGGTTCTCTTTCTTTCAATCTCACAATCCCTAAATCATTTCTCACTTACTTTCATCTCTCACCATCATACGATTGAACCTAATAACTATAACTCCGCCCTTTTTGACAGACATAATTAATTTTTATGAAAAAAAAGTCTGCAAAGAATTGAATCAGGTAACACATGAAAATGTCATTTTTTTTAAAGCCACTAACGTCATTGCAATTCCTTTTTTGATAACAGTTCCTTTTCATTATTATTTTTTCTTTCAATTACCACATAAAAATTCCTTTTTATTATTTTTTCTTTCGGTTACCACATAACAGTTCATTTTCATTATTTTTTTTTCTTTCGATTACCACATATCAGTTTTTTTTCCTTTACATTTTTATAGATTTAACAGCTTTTGCGGTTATGATCAATTTCTTGGTGCAAGCTTTTGTATATATTTTTTTTTTTTGATTTGTCATTTTTATTGCAATCCATCTTTTGTTTTTGTTGTGTTTTGAGGTAGTTTGATAACATAATACTGAATGTAACTATAAAAGTAATAATATAATCAATTTGATAGTTATATATGAAGCTCTACAAAACCCGTGCATCGCACGGATGCACGGGTTAGAGTCTAGTTAACAACTAAATTTGTCTCTTGACAAAAAAAAAAACTATATTTTTTGGTAAATAGAGATATATTTCATTAACCAAAATAGATATTACAAACTTCATGGTTCATTGAATCTAGAAACCAAAAGAAATGAATCTCTAGTACATACATATGAGAAATTGACTCATCGATTTCTAATCTTTTATTAAATTTAGTCAAAAGATACATAACAATTTCCAGTGTACCTTGAAAATGCCTTCATGGCTAGTTTACTCTAATATCATCATATTTCATGCTCCGAGACAACAAGAAGGGTAAAAAAGGCAAGAACCTCTAGTAAAAGTCAGGAAGACACATCATACTTAAGATCTTGGAACCTTTTCATCAAGCTCAACTTGAATTTCTCAATATCTGCATCCTCGAGTGAACTTGGAGCAGACCTAATAACTGAAATGGCTCCAGCACGATGCAAGGATGCAAGAACTTCATCTATAAGAAAAAAAAAATTTATGTCATTGTCGATATAAAACTGAAAAGAGTCTCGTAATACAGCCCATAAGTTAAAAGACTGCAGACACATTTGATATGCTGGGGTGCAAGTTAGAATCAACAATTACTCCCTTTTCGCCGTTAGGCTCTTTTTGTTTAAAAAAAGAGAAGAAAACTAGTGCTAGCAGCACTGCCCTGTTACAACTACATATTCTTCCGACCTTGTAATATTGTAAGAACTGGAATCTTATCCAATATGCTCATAGGACAAGATACAGGTGTTGATAATTTATCATTGTACAAGGACTACTGATAAGGTACTTTGATAGTTTTGAAGAGTGAGGAACATAAGGGTTGGAGAGATAAGGGGTTGTAGGTTCAACTCCCGCTAAATACACATGATGTCTCATGCATATAGTGTCCCAAAATAAATTGACAAATGTTCCTTTTCAATTTTATATGCCCATATTGATTGAATAAAGATGACAAATACTTGAAACAATAGTTTTCTGAAGTTCTTATTACACTTTGATCTTTACAGTTGATTTTTAGCTAGAATATTGTACAGATAAATTGCAATGGATGAACATTTCTGGTCTACTATTTAGGACCATAGAGTTACTAATCACTACTATTGGTCTGAATATCCACCAGCATATTAAAAAGAAATGGTCTACTTAGAAACGAAAATCTGGTAAGTAATATGCATAGGATATTTAAATTAAGACTTTAAAGTTCAACCTGAGTGTGACAGCTGAGCCAGAGCATTCAGTGCTGCTTTCCGCGTACGGTCATCTTTAGCCGTGCTTAACATATTTATGAGCTCTTTATCTCCACCCAACTCAACTATCTTCATCCTACTCCCATCTTTGAGCAAAAGGAAGGTGAACAATTTGAATATACACATGCAAGCATGGAAGGTAGTTATACTTATATCTTACATTGAAAAACTAAGGATATATAATTACAAAATATTGTGAGCATCGAATATCAAATTGAACACTCAAACTAGCTAAAACCAAAAAGAGGCTATTTGCTGGTTACAGAACAGAACTCAGTTTTCGATCATTGCTACATCTGTGCTATGTCATAAAAAAAAGTCGTAACTGAGAACAAGGCAACTCTTTTAACCATTAATTCAACAATTTCAATTTCCAGATCAATTAAAATTTTAGTAACTGTTTCAGCCATTCAGGAACAGTTCAAACGCAGAATCTTATTCTATAATTCTTTTATCTAAGTTCAAAATTTCCCATCAACTCTCCCCTTTAACCAGAATTTTGTCATCTCATCAGCAAGCTGAGATCAATACTCTATATTACTCAAATCAAGCACAAGAAAAATGAACTATACTTGTTTAACAGAACAAATACCTTACACCATATAAAGTGCTCCAATGAATCGATATATGGTCATAATTTTATTTTAAATACTGATACCAAGTGATTTGTGACGAAATACAGATAGTTCAAATTACCATCTTTCGCAAAACGGGCCAATCTAGAAGCTCCCATCCTTTTAAACAACGGATCCTTGACACGTAAAAGAGATACCGACTGATGCATCAAATTCTCCCCTGAAATTTTTATTTCAACAACACTGTCAGGTTTGAACCACCAAGAGTAAACAGAAGCTTCATGAGCAAGAAATCTTTGCGGCAAAGCTGTTGAAAGATGGATGATCAATACCCATATAAGGAAAGAACTGGTATCCCGCATAAAGTGCAGACCCGAAAAATATACTCTTCAATAACCACCCAAATTTTCTCTCAACTTCATGCTCCAAGAGTAGGTGCTCATCTGGTCATGCAACATAATAGAGCAGTTCATTCACACAATACAATGAAACCAAAATCATTTAGAGTTCAACTTCTTTGCGTTTTATAGTTACAGGGTTTGACAAAATGAATGAACGAGAAGCACCGACACAAGACACGTTCACCGGCCACAGCAATGATAGTAATCTAAGAAAAAGACATAAATAAATGTAATCACACGGATGTGTCGGTGTAGATGCCGGACACGGACACATGTCGGACACCAGAAACGCCTTCGATCACAAGTGTCGGTACAAAGATTGAATCACATAAATCCCCAAAATCAGCATTAAGTAGTAGTAGTAGTAGTGCCTATCATTTACTACTACAAGTCTACAAGTACAGTTTTTTTCACAGTAGATTAGTTAGTTCTTCAAGTTTGAGGGATTCATTTTTGTTCTCAAGAAAATGATTTCATAGCTGCACCAATTTTTCAACAAAACTATGGGTAAAGAAAAGGTGATACCTTTGCTATTGGAAGATGAAAAATTACGAGATTGTTGATTGATTGGAACTCTTCTCCTACATAAATACTGCAAAAACAAAAAACAAATTCAAAAATTGAGTTGAATTTGTAAATGAATGAAAATGGGATTGTAAAATCAGGGTTGAAATTGAGGAGGATCAAAGAGAAAATTACGTTAGAGAATTGAGCTGCTACGGCGCGCATTGTGCTAAAGGTGGTGAAGCTCGAAAATTGCAAGTGACAGTACTCTCTGTGTCGAGATTTCTTCAACAAAATGAGACGATTCGAACAACAAGGATCCGGATCCGTGTGTTCTATCCGGATCAGGTTGATAGTCCATACCCGATGTTTAAATGTTGTACTATATGTTTTATATGTGTGCCCCCAAGTGATTTATATTTGTGGTAAGTGGCGGATCCAGGATCCTGGAGCAGGAGTGCAAACTATTTTAACTATAATTTTTTTTATGTAAATTAGATATCTTTGCACTCAATTGTAAAGAATAATCCCTCATCGAGTTATATTATAATAGACATCAAAACTATCCCTCAAAAGTATTAATGTTGCTACATTTATAAGAATCGATTTGAATTCATAACCTCTTAAGCTAACATAAACCCTTATTATCTCGTCTAAAAGATCTTGGGTCAATTTACTTTTAAATAATAATTCTAATTATATATAAATATTAAAATCATAAATTTTAATGTATTATACTTAAATAAATTACACACATCTACGTGGTATTGATTTATGATTCTTTTGCAAGTGACGTATTTAAGACTTTGAATTAGAGTTGTAATTTTTCTAACTTTAATCAATAAGTGTGTGTGTATATATATATATATATATATATATATATATATATATATATATATATATATATATATAGATAGATAAAAGATTTGCTAATATACACCCACTAGTTTTTATGTGGGAGTACTTTAGCAAGTTATAACTAAAAAGTTGATAAATACACCTTGAGGTGTATGTTGCTATAACACACCTTCTAAAAAATAAGTGGGTGTATGTTAGCAACTCCTATAGGCATTTGCTAGAATACACCCGCTTATTTTTTAGAAGGAGTATTTTAGCAAGTGATAACTAAAAAGTGGCTAAATACACCTAAAGATGCATGTTGCTAAAATACTCCCACATAAAAACTAGCGGGTGTATATTAGCAAATCCCTATATATATATATATATATATATATATATATATATATATATATATATATATATATATATATATATATATATATATATATATATATATAAGCACAAACCTTATATATTAAAAAAATGGTAATATATATTAGAAAATTGTTAGTATATCAACTGATACATATAATGTTTGGTGGTAATTTGATGTATCTACGTCAGTGACTGAGACTATTAAGTTGAGATAAAGGATTTGGAGTTGATCCTTTAATCACTTTAGTTTAGTACACCACTTTTATGTTGCATATTAATATATAAGAAATAAAAACATAAATTAAGTAAATTAAAAAAGCATTATTGATTTACGCGCAGATGAATGACTTGTCATAGGCACAAAAGCTCCTTGAAAACAAATAAAGTATTAAATAGTAAACCAATAAACAGAAGAGACAAGAATATGTTTTCATCGAGAGCGAAAATAAGCTGTAAATGCATCTATGTGAGATAATATTTAGATCAAGAGTGCAAAGTAAAATATTGAGGGTGTGCAAAATATATACAAATAGGATAACATGTATATTATTCTCACGGTCAGGGTGTGCAAGTACGCACCCTCAAGTGTGAATAGCTCCGCCCCTATTTGTGGTTTTGACCACCAAGAATTATCTGTATTCCATTGGCTTCTTTTCTGTTAACTGATTGCTCTTTTTCTTATCTTAGCTAGCATATCTTTTTGCTTCCATTTGATAGGAGTTTTCAAGATTTATGTATATGAGTTATAGTACCTTATAAAGAAATACTATAGGAGATTCCAGAGCAAATTATACATGTATTTTGATGGAAGGCAAGAGACAAGGTAGTAGCATGGTATATGTGTAGAGGACATTGTTTTGGTGTGATGATTTACGAGCACGCATGGGAATAGAGGTAGGTACATGCTTTGTCCTTGTGGAATGGTGACAGTCCTAGAAGCAAGAAGAAGTAACAGCTCTAAATACAAATGTACTATGATATGATTTTAGATCCATGTCCTTATGAGTCTGCGTGTACACATTTGAATCTATGTATAGATATAATTCAATCCTATGTCTGTGTATTCTGATTAATAGATAAAAAATATTGGCCATGATCCATGAGTCTAAAAAAATATTGGCCATGACTCACGAGTCTTTATCAAGCATATTAAGTTTTATTTTTTGGACAGAAATCAAGCATATTAAGTTTTTGAGAATGGTATAGTCACTGAATTCTATAAACAATGTAAGAATTAATATGTAAGAGCAGAGCACACGATTATGTTAAACCTAACATGATTCGTATAGGAATAGTGAAAATTGATGAGCTACATTTAGTTTGCATCAAAGCACATGCATATATAATATCTGGATGTATATTTGTCACTTTCCTCATCTTTCCATCCACATGGCAGGGGCTAGGAATGCTTGTTTTGCTTTTCAATAAAGGAATTGATACCCTTATAATTTGGAAACACGCAGAAAAGTCACAAACAAGATTGGTCTTCAATGTTTATATGACAAAACCATGTCCAATCAAAGATTGTTCACACCTTTATCTCCATGTTGGTTCAAGCATAAACATGCCCCAATTCTTTTTGCAAATATTGTAAACATCCTTTTATTGGACTTTGGTGATGGTTCCATTTTCATGATAGGTGATGACTGCACCTTCACATCAGGTGACAGATCCATTTCAACATCAAGTGATGCCTCTACTTTCACGTTAGGCGATGGTTGCATGTTCACTTCGGCTAATGGCTCCAACTCCATGTTAGTTGATGATTCAACTTCAATAGTAATTGATTGTTCAATTTCCATTGTAATTGACTGGCCATATATTAGATAAACAGCAGTCTCCTTAACAATCAATCCATGCTCAAAAGCTACAAAGATCTCCACTTCGTCACCAGGTCTGAGATTTGATGTTACATTCTTCCAATCTTCATCATTAAAGGACATTATCGTGTCTCGCTTGAATATCTGGATGGTGCACTTTGTGTAATTAATGATCAAGATGCTAGTAAGACATTCAACTCCCATGTTTTCAGATGTTGATGAATAAACAATACATAGGATTATTCCCTTCATGTGACAATCAATATCCTCAGGAACTTGAAATTGTGCTGAAGGTCCTTCACCTGTATAGGCTAACCAAGAAGGGTAATTTCCACCCGGAAGGAACAAATCACTATAATTGTTGGTTGTTAACTCCTGTATCATAAGCATATGCTTCGTTAATAACATAATTGTGCTATTCAAGTTGCATATGCTTTGTTAGTTATATAATCATGTGACAGTAAAACTGAAATAATTGCATGAGTAAGAAATTAAGTCCAAACCATATAAGAGAGGAAACATCGAGATAGACACAAACAAACCATGCAACAAGTTACTATACAAACATAACACGCTGGTGTTCAGCACACAAACCCACATGTAAGAATTACAACACAACGATGATGCAGCATAACTATTTTCACTACTCCGTATGCAATGTGGACCTAAGCTGATTCCGAGTTGAGCGAATAGGAGTGCCCCAGTATACGGTGTACATGATGTATCTAGCCTAGGTGATATAGTGTCCAATGAGATGCCACAAAAGTATAAAATTCAAATGGCGATTGCAACAATAATATATAGACATCTTATCATCTACTTAAGGAAATAACAAAGGAATAAAAACTGTAAGAATTAAGAAACTTTGTTCATATAAGGGTTCTGTAATTAAGACTCAAAATGGGGGCATCCTCAATTATAGCTGGAGAGCATCCTTTGTTCCGTGTCATTCATTTTCTACCTGTTCTACCATGCAACCATATGCTACATTTTCTGCTAGCACATCTCCAGACATTTTGCCTGTTTTCCTTAGTCATTCCAGCTCTATCATCACCCATTTATTGCATTTTCAAGCTGATTTGGGTTTCAGTATTTCAAGTGCAAGGTAAAATTATTGAGAAGTAAAACTTTGATGTGTAAATGCTCCGCATGGGAATTAAGATTTAACATATTTATAAAATAAAGGCGGAGAAGTCAAGAGGACAGAGAAGGAACCTGTGATATGCTCTTGCCAAGAGTATCAATAACTATGTGGCAACTTCCCATTCTAATCAAAAGTGACCTCAAAGAACGATTTGAGAATTGTGATGCATGTGATGTTTCCAATTTGGTAAAGTTCGCATCATATTGACCACCAAGAATTCTTCGTAATTCTTGAGTTAGTTGAATCTTTGAGCGGCATTGTACCCAAACAGTTCTGAGTTGTGAAAGGCTCTTGATCACAGGTGATAGAAACCCCACATTATGTACATTGATGGAAGTTAGAGACAAAGCCATGTTTCCAAATGGGGAAACGCGAGGTAGAGAATTCATTGTTGGTGACATCCAAGACCAAATGAGAGAGGGAAATACATCACGTGATAATCCTGCATATCCACATAGGGATATATACGCTATGCTTTTCGATCTTACCATTGAATAGGGCACCTCTTTTACACCTGTATCTTTTGCAATCAGTGTTGTCAACGATTCCATTTGCACTATTTCTTCTTCCAAGTTTTCAATCTTTGAACAACCAGAAAGGATGAGAGTTTTCAAAGATTTCAATTGATATATCTTCTTTGGGAGATTGTTAAGACTTGTCAGTCCTTCAAATTTATCAGAAGAATACTATTGAGATCTCCTAATGGACTGGTGTATATCAGACAAGTTTGGACAATCCTTCATGATGAGCTTTTCTAGATTCGGTAATTTTGAAAAGTCGGGGCTGTTTTTTAAGAACTTAGAATGGCTGAGATTAAGAAATGCAAGCTTCTCCAGCAACTGCAAGAAGATAATTGTTTAAAATAAAAGTTAAAGAAAAAAAATGGAAAAATGAATAAAATGGTGGGAACAATTACTATTGGCATCTACGTTGTAGTTTCAAAAGAGAATGTTATTATTATACCATTGTTTCATTCCAAACTTGTCTAATATTGCTGTGTTTGAAGTCCATCGCAACAACATTTCCCTGATTAAAGTCATCAGGTATATTGTTGAAAGTAAATCCTTGCCACTTGACCCATCTCAGTTGATTGGAAAGACATCCATAGTCTCCAATGAGGTTAACACAGTCAAGTTGTAAAAGTCTTAGTTTCTTCATTTCCTCAAAAGAATTAGTACTGAAGCAAACCCTGTCAGTTTTTTGCAACTTAAACGCCAATCCCTCCACAGTTTTTGTTCCCTGCATTTGAAGAACGAAAATACATAAAAAGTAAGGGGAAAAGGAAACCTTTCTCATTTCCTTGCTAGAACTAGAAAGTGATACATAAATATGAATATGAATATGCATAAAGTTGTGGCAGTACAAACAAAGCACACTTATAATGATTATGAATATGCAAACACACTCATATCATCTATCCATAAAATTTCAGCCAATAGTTATACATAGGAAGATCTCACCATATTTTTTGTCAAAACATCATGTAAATCTTCATGAAACCACAATCGACTACGGTTCCCTGGATTTTTCGCTGAAATTTGACGGACAATTTCTCTTCCCATGTCTCTTAGCAAATCATGCATTCCAAGCTTGTTATTCTTTTCAATTTTTACAAGGCTCCGCTCTACGAGAACGGTTATTCCAATGTCAGCATAAAGTCCACACCCATTTAGTATCTTGGTAACATAGGCCCTGTCCTTGCCGATAAAGAAAAAACATATGTCAAGAAATATATCCTTTTCCATATCATCCTTTAAACCGTCATAGCTTATTCTTAGTTTCTCTTGTACTTGGTCATTAGGAATTCTCTCTAGTTTTGACAATACACTAGTCCATTCTCCTTCTGTCCTTCCATATAAGTAAGATCCAATAATTTCAAGAGCAAGTGGCAATCCTCCACAGTAAGCAACAACATTTCTAGAGAGTGCACTAAAGTATTTAGTTGGACTTGGTTCCCTAAAAGCATGCCAACTGAAAAGTTCAAGGGACTCATCTTCATCCATCTCCTTCATTGTACAAACATGTGCAACTTTAAGCAATTTAAGTAGGTGTACATCTCTGGTTGTAACAATTAATACACTTCCCGAACCAAACCATTTACGATTTCCACATAGGGCTTTATTTGCTCAAACTTACTCACATCGTCCAATATAAGGAGGACTGTTTTCCTCCGAAGCCTTTTCTCGATCATAGTAGTCCCCGATGTAATACTACGTATCTTCTTCACCTTTATCTTTAAGACATCTGAAAGTAGTTGTTCTTGTAAACGAATAATCCCTGTATTATCTTTTTCACAGACTTCACTAATATTTTCAATGAAGCTTCTATCTGCAAATTTGCGATTGATTTGATTGTAGATGGCTTTTGCAGCGGTTGTTTTACCCGACCCCCCCATTCCCTAAATCCCTATCATGCAAACTTTGTTTGATTGATCATCAATAAACTCGATCACTTCTCGGACACGGGATTCTAAACCAACTGGAAATTCGGTAATAGATAAGTGTGTGCTGTCTAGTTTTGTCAACAACTTAGTCAGTTTCTAACCAAACCTACTAATGCTCATCATTCTGCTACTTTAAGAGTGCTCGGATACCTTAAGAGTTGTCCTGGTCGTGGTCTATTCTTTCCTAGAGATTCTAAACTTCAAATTTTAGGGTTTTCTGATGCTGATTGGGCTGGATGCATAGATTCCAGGAGATCTGTTTCTGGACAATGTTTCTTTCTAGGAAAATCCTTGATATCATGGAGAACCAAGAAGCAATTGACTGTTTCTAGGTCTTCTTCAGAAGCTGAATACAGAGCTCTTGCAGCAGCTACATGTGAATTACAATGGCTTTTATACTTGATGAAGGATTTACAGATTACTTGTGACAAGCTGCCTGTTATCTATTGTGATAATCAAAGTGCACTCCACATAGCAGCCAATCCTGTGTTTCATGAGAGAACTAAACACTTAGAAATAGATTGTCACATTGTTAGGGAGAAATTGCAAGCTAAGGTGTTAAAGCTCCTTCCAGTCTCTTCAAAGGACCAGTTAGCAGATTTCTTCACAAAACCTCTTTTGCCTCAACCATTTAATCTCTTACTATCCAAGTTGGGGTTAATCAACATCTATCAACCGCCAACTTGTGGGAGGATATTGCATCACATAGACAAAGAAGGGAACAATAACAATAATAGTAATAGCTTGCATAGCAAGTAACTAAGAATGTTAGTTACTCAACAGTAATCCTGTGCATATAGGTCCATGTTAGTTAGCATATGGATAACTAGTTGTATATATACTTGTTGTACAAGCTAGCTTCAATAATGAGAATCATTTTTCTTTATTCTTTTCTCAATTCATAATAAAAACTTCCTTAACAATCTTCTTCACTAGTTCAGCTTCACTTCTTCAGTAATCATTACAAACAGACAGAATGAGCATAAGTTATGAAAGATTAGTAGCTTAACTAAACTATTGTAAGTTGTAACATGTTTATAGGCAATCATACTATAAATAATTAAGTAACCTCTGCATCTACCACATATCAGTTTCACGGATTATAATAATTGATCTAAGCACAGGTTAATTCAACTAATTTGAATAAACTTTCTAAACTAGCTTATGAATAGCAACTTAATTGAACTCTTTATGATAAATAAGGCAGAAAGTATTGATTTATTTACCTGAAATTGTTAGCATCCCAACCAGACAAATTTGCAGCTTGGTTAAGCACACTCCTCCACCTTGACAAAGCATCCATAACTGCTGTCTCTTGGTACAATTTTTGAGCACGTAATTCCAACGCATTTCCAAAAGCACCGGTCTGATGGTGTACAACGGATGGATCAACATCGTAAAACACTGGAAAAACAACATGCCATAATTTCTACGACATTCCATTATTTTTTCAAGCTCAGAAAGACACCAACTAGATTCTGTATAGTTTTTAGAGAAAACAACAATGGAAATATGAGACCCTTCTATTGCTTCCAGTAGTTTTTCTGAGTTCAGTATCCCTTAGTAAGTTCTCAACTTCAAGAAAAGTGTTAACTCCCAAGTTTGAGAGAGCAGCATAGAGATGAGATACAAATTTTTTTCGAGTGTCATCGCCTCTAAAATTGATGAAAACTTCGTATATCCATCGTTGATTGTAATCTTGGGGTGAGTAAGCAGACATTGATGGTAATACTAAAAGTAAGAATTTCTCCAACTTAGAAATATGGTGATTTCAGATTTCAAAAGAGGATTTAAAGGTGGAACTGGGAATAGCCAGCAGGATTCTCTTTGATTGCAACGGTGGTAGATACAACTTTGTCATTTTAATAATCTCGAAATTAGTTAGTCATGTTATGTTGGTCTCTAACAAAAAGTACATTGGAGGACAGTAATAACATCTACTACGTGAAAGTATTTGTTCATCCATTTATCTTCAACAACATCAGTTGTTTAAAAGTCTTTGCTGTTTTTTTAAAACAAAAAAGATAGAGACGACTTGGTCAACCATCGTCAACCACACACTAATATGTGCCCAATTTTTTTTTTTTTTTGTCATTATTATTTAAAAGTTCCAATGAAAAATTAATAGTAAAATTTCAGAAAAAATCGTAGGGTAAGCCAAATGGGCAAACCTGGAGCTTTGGATTGCTTGGGTTAATAGCTTGAGTTTGGAGTGAACTTTGCTTGTAATTTTCCCCCCACATGTTTTGCTCTATTCTGATAAGGCGCAGCTAGGGGTAGTTGTAGTTTGTATTTTTTTTTTTCTTTCTAAATAACCTAGCGAGTAGAATTCACTTTTCAAGATGATAAGATGCAGGTAGTTGTTGTTTGTATTTATAAGTTGGGTTGAGGTGGTGTTTGCAGAACCTTGATCTAAATAGAAAAGAGTTAAAAATAAATAAAAATATAGAAAAGAGTTTCATTGCTTTAAGGGTATGTTATGTTGAACAAATGACAGGGGAGAAGAGCATTTTAATCAAAAGGAGGGAAAGAGAGAGAAGAATGAGAGAGGGAGTAAATTTTATTTATTTATTTATTTATTTTTTTCGTATTTGGTTTGTCGGTGGAGAGAAATTTTAATGGAGAATAAATATAAATTTTATTTTCACCATTGTAATATTTTTAGTCACATTTAATAAAATAGTAAAGTTCAAATTATAAATAGTGTAAGAAAATGTCCAAATTATACATAAATATGTGACACAATAATCATGGAGTCAAAAAGTCCTTAACCAGGTTTGCAAAGTAAGTATTATGATATATTAGACTCTAATCCGTGCGATGTATAGATTTTGTAGAGCTTCATATATAACTATCAAATTAACTATATTAATACTTTTATAGTTACATTTAGTATTATATTATCAAACTACCTCAAAAAGCAACAAAAACAAAAGATTGACTGCAATAAAAATGACAAATAAAAAAAAATATACAAAAGTCTGCACCAAGAAATTGATCCTAACCCGCAAAAGCTGTTAAATCTATAAAAAAAAAAGAAAATAAACTGTTATGTGGTAATCGAAAGAAAAAAATAATAATGAAAAGGAACTGCTATGTGGTAACCGAAAGAAAAAAAATAATAAAAAGGAATCGTTACGTGACAATTGAAAGAAAAAATAATAATGAAAAGGAACCGCTAACAATGAAAATGAACTACAATCAAAAAAGGAATTGCAATGACGTTAGTGACTTTTAAAAAAAATGACATTTTCATGTGCTACCTGATTCAATTCCTTGCACACATTTTTTTTCATAAAAATTTATTAGGTTGGTAAAAAAGGGCGGGATTATGGTTATTAGGTTCAATTGGAGGATCATGAGAGAGATGAAAGTGAGTGAGAAATGATTTAGGGATTGTGAGATTGAAAGAAAGAGGACCCGAGATTTGTGTTCAATACATAACATTGAAGCAATCACATGTCATAAAAAACATCAGTACCTGGTGGTAAGTGTTGTGAATTGGAAGCATGTGGTACCTGGTTCGATCCTCATCAAGAGTTGACCCATGCGTTCGCGCGGGTCTATTGTAAATCAGTAAACTCAATCAAATATTTTAAGCAATGTGTATTAAAAATATCATTATAGAATATTACGTTGCATCAAAAAAGTGTGATGAAAATTTAGATAAGCACGTAGGATGATCCATAAATAAACTAAAGTACATCTCTTTATAAACTACATTAGACGTCATAAAACTATCTTCCCCTTCATCATCAATTTCTAGCATTTTCTTGACGTGACCCTTGACAATGCAACATAAAGTTGTCCATGAGAGAAAATTGGTTGAGGCAAATAGACCCCAACATGCTTGAGGGATTGACCTTGACTCTTATTTATAGTCATAGCAAATGAGACAGACAATGGAAATTGTCGTCTTTGAAACTTGACAGACAACTTTTATCAGAAGGAGAGTAAACAACATCAAACGTGTTAGTCTTATGATGAATTGACCTATACTATACCAACAAACTAATACAATCATATATATATATATATATATATATATATATATATATGTATATATACATACTCCCAATTAAACTCACGGGGGTGATGCGGAAACAGAAAAATACATGTTTTCATATTGGTGATGCCGAAACTCAACATAAACACGGTTCAAGGACAACTGAACAGAGAATGGATTCATGATTTACCATTAGTGATGTCAGACAGAGGAGTCCTCTCGTTCGTCTCAGTGAAAACATGGTTGTTGGCGTCAGCATACCTCGACCTCTTGGTGAACTTTGCAGAATTTTGCGAGCCTTCCATAACTTGTTCATACAGGTCAATGCATATGAATGGCGAGTAAATATGGAGACATGTCCATATTGCTAAAAAATCGTACATCAAACCAAAAAGAACAGCTTAATACGGACACATTTGTATGAAGTAATACTATCTCATGAAATGAACATCTGCACAATAAAACTCAAAGGTTCTAATGTGGTTTCTATTGCTTGCATACCTTGGACGCATTATACTACCATATCGCAAATGAAGTAAGTAGAGAATACCCTTCAGCCACTCAACGCTCATTCAATGCCTTCATTTCTATTGGATGAGTGCATTGAGCATCGCACCTATGTCTATCTTAATTTAGGTTCTACAATAACTTAAAGTGATATGGTTTATGGTTGGAGGCATTGAGCACCGTTCCAATTATTATTATGACAATGGATAACATTAAATACAATAGGGTGCATTGAGCATAGGACCTACCATAGGACCTAACTTACACGTGGCCTTCAATGCCATTATGCTCAATAGGGTTAGTTAATTAATACCTACAACATGACCTAACGTCTAGACCTATTTGTGTAGGTGAAAAAACGGTTGTGCAGAGGACCATTTATTGCGCCTTTGGCTATGAGTTACACGCCCAAGGCAAAATGGAAGCTGAGTTCAATAAGCAAGGCAAGTCAGCATTTAATTAAGGCAGTTGGAGCATTAGGCTCCCTTTTATACTACCATATCGCAAATGGAGTAAGTAGGGAATACCCTTGAGCCACTCAACGCTCATTTAATGCCTTCATTTCTATTGGATGGGTGCATTGAACATCGCACCTATGTCTATCCTAATTTAGGTTCTACAATAACTTAAAGTGATATGGTTTATGGTTGGAGGCATTGAGCATCGTTCCAATTATTATTATGACAATGGATGACATTAAATACACTAGGGTGCATTGAGCATATGACCTACCATAGGACCTAACTTACACGTGGCCTTCAATGCCATTATGCTCAATAGGGTTAGTTAATTAATACCTACAATAGGACCTAACGTCTAGACCTATTTTTGTAGGTGAAAAAACGGCTGTGCAGAGGACCATTTATTGCGCATATGGCTATGAGTTACACGCCCAAGGCAAAATTGCGGCCGGGTTCAATAAGCAAGGCAAGGCAACATTTAATTAAGGCAGTTGGGGCATTAGAGTTCCACATAGGCGGGAAAAGAAAGCCAAGGCATTAAAGAGGGCAAATGGCGGGTTAGGGCATGCAATTAAGGTTAGGGTTTTGAAGCCATCAGACCCCCTTTCTTTTATAGTAAGTAAGATAAAGATGAGTAGGCCAAATTCTTATATGTGACTTTTTATACAAATATAAATGAAGTTAAACATTTTTTTTTTGAGAATTAAGAGAACAAGAAAAAAGAAAAGAAAATGGGAGATAACATGTTTACAAATTAACCAGAGACCAACATTAAAGGAACGGCTTTGGTGAGAACAATGCATGAATTATATTATTCTGCTTCACAATATATCATTTCAATAGATACATAATCAAAAAATGAAATTCAAAATAGATACAACTGTGCTTCTTCCACTTAGAGAGAAATTGATAATTTGGAACCATTCACAAATGCTCTTGAAACTAACTGCACAGTTAAATGTGGACTCCTATGCACAAAAGCTTCAAATTTAGGAGATGAAACCATATGCTCAATATTTTTGACTAAGAAATTAAAGGTTGTCTCCTTCAAATCTTGGTTTGAACAAGTATCAGCAATCTCTAGTGTCTCAAATGCATTAGAGGTGCTAAGTGAGCTGAACAAGTATCTTTCACAGTATTTCAGCAAATGTGGGATAATATACTTATCAGCTGCTTGTGACAAGGCATACACATGTTTCTCCAATTTTTCCAAAGGCAATGTCCCACTGTAGAGAAACTCTAGGAGAGATTTTAGCTCTTCATGGTTCAAATCAGGTATAGTTATTGTGTTACAAGTTGGTGCAGCTTTACATTCATCAATCTCTAGCATATTCTTGAAAATTTCTGATCTTGCAGCCTACATTATAATAACATATGTGTTAATATACTCATACTCATTTTATATATATATGTATGTGAATTTCAAATGACCAAAAAATAAAAGAATAACACATTTCTCAAAATAGGGCATACTTGAAAGTTTCCTTAAATCAAACAATCTAAAGACTTGTTTGTATTTATTTATTTGAGTGTATCTATTGAACATAAATATTTATTACATATCTTCAAAAAAAAAAAATTATTACATTGTTCGAGATAATTTGTGGAAGCAACTTATCACGTGTTCATAAGATGTTTCAGCTTATTTTCTTAAGCTTTTTAGTTTATCTTATTAAAACTTTTATTTTTTTGAGAGGCTTATTAAAACAACTTATAATTTATATAGAATAATTAGCTTATGCACGAACACTTGTATGATAAGCATTTATACTATAAGCACTTACCTCTGTTGCTTATCCAAACAGGGCATAAGAATGATTGTAATTTTTAAAGAATAGTTAATGGAAAATATTTAGTGGGAAAAACAATAAGAACTCACCAAAACGGATTTATGTGCAGGTATAGGAGGACCATGATTGCCTGGACTTATTAGTATATCAGTGTGGATTTGTTCTTTGAAGGCAGCAGCAAAACCTCTGAGATAAGCCAAATCTTGTTTTTGTTGATTAAATTGGTCTATTTGCTCAGAACACCATCTTATGCAATCATCAAGTGTCTGCAGATGAAAAATAATATTATTCATTGCCACTTTTGGATTATACACTTGATTATAAACTTATTTTCAAATAAACCATAGAATTATGAAAAGAATTAGAGCTTGCCTTACTCGAATTTCGCCGCGAAAAAGGAGAACCATTTGGAGTAGTGATTGTTTTTGCTTTCTCACTTTCAAGACCATTCATCATGTTGATTATGCTCCTAACTCCTTCATAACATACCCCACATATTGTATTCCTCGGAGGCCTTAATATTAATGGCATAGTTGTACACACACAACAATCCATTTTTGCTTCTTAGAATTTCCCTCCTCTGCTTTCTTAAATTACACAACAATGAAGAGGGAAATGAAGGAGATAATATGTATATAATTTTCTGAACTTGGTATATATAAATAGTTTTTTTGGTGTTGACAACAGGTATATAAATAGTTGTCATCTACCTTTATATTACATAATATATGTTCCTTTGACCCTATTAGAAATGATTCCAGTCTCATGCCCAATTAATTATGACATTATCCTTTATTAATAGCTTGCACATATTTCATATAATTAAAAGAGAATAGTAGGCTGGATGTAACCACATAACAAAATGTAGATGTCCAATCATTATCTTTTTGTTATGGGAAATTAAATAGTAAAGGAAAGTGAATTTTAGAATGAAATTGGTAAATTAGGAAGTGGTTTGGTAGGGTATCTCTTTAGAGTAGTTGTAAGTAAAATACTTAACAAAAAGAATCAAGCAGTTAGGAAAGAAGACGACTTCCAACCATACATTAAAAAATGAGCATAGCAAATTCCCCATCCTTGTAAGTTGTAACCACTTTTGTATTTATCATTCCCTTCATACATTTCTTGGAAAGCCGTAACCACTATTAATTATTAATATACCAAGATTAATTTAATATAAACAGTGATTGTGTATTTAAGGCCAGCCTGGATTGTTAATGGCCCAAGCTGCAATGGCATTTTGATGGTATGATTAATTGGTCAATCATGTTCACTTGTTGATACTCCCTCCGGTCCTTATTATAAAAAGAAAAACAAAAAAAATCAAAACAAATACAATCATTAATTGTTGTAACTTCTTAAATATTTTTACAAACATACCTTTACAGAGAGTTGTGAAACATTAAATACATCCACTAATATTAAAAAGGCAACCATTAAATAAGAGATATAAAAGTCTTTTACGCATTAACTACACCTTAAAAGTTGTGACATTTTCTTTTAAATAAGACAATTTTTTTTTGAAAATTTTCTTATATTAAGGACCAAAGGAAGTATTTGGTAATAATACAACAACAAGAATGATTGAACCTAGCGTCAACTATTACTCTGTCCTAAATTATGTGAGGTTGAAGGTTATTTTACAAGAATTAAGAAGATAATTATATATATATATATATATATATATATATATATATATATAATTAGCACTTTATCTAATGGATTGGTCAATTGCGTCTTAACAATGTTATACATGATCCTGATGGAAAATTAGTGGTGGATGGTTTCAACAACCTATGTCCGAATTTGTCTCCTTTTAGTTTCATCATTAAAGATTGTTTTCTCCATTTTTTAAATTTATGTTCAAACTCGTTGAATGAATTCTCTAAGAGACAAACCAATATTGTCGTCCATAAAGTAGCTATATATACAACTAATCCTCAAATATTTGCTTTCTTGCCAAATTGCATTGCTACTATCTTAATTAATGAAATGAGTTAATTTTTTTTTCTTCTGGAATATATATATATGGAATTAAAAAGTAAATGAATACATTAATTTTATCAAATCATTTTGACTTAAATGCATATTTTTTCTTCTACTTTTGTTGTTACACGATTTTGATCCTCTATTTCTAACTCCAAAAATACAGTCCCTTAATTTTTAAAATTTTAGAATTTTCCCCACTATTAAATTTAGAACATATTTCTTGTATCTTGTTGAACAATGATCTGACAAGTCAGGTGATGATCTGATAATCTATATTAGTTAAATCTTATTATTTTTTACTTTCTATTTCATCAAATTATTTACTTTAAAAAAACCACCAAATCATGTACTACTCATAACATTTATTAACTGAGCACCAAATCATGTCTTTTATTTTCCGTCTTCTTTTATCTCTTTTATTATCTCACGCTCCTTATTTTATCTCCTGTTCCTTATTTCGTTATTTCTTTTCTCTTTCTTTGCTTTTCTTTCTTTTTCTCTTATCCTTTCACTTTCCTTGGTCTACTCATCGGATGCTACAGGCACACTTCAACAATCGTCATGGGGTAAAATTGTTCCCTTTATAGTTTTTTATCATCGAAACAATAAAGGTTAATTACTTTGTTCTTAAACCAATTTGGTTCTAAAAATATTATCTAAGAAAGCAACACACCATTTTTAGTACAAACAAGTCAGATCTTTCGTCCCATAAATCTCAATACCTGCAATTCAAGAACATCAATAGCAAAAAAAAGTCGTCATTGCCTAATTTTTAGATAGCCTAAACCAATGCGAGTCAACTTAGCAAAAGATTATTGCTCTCTCTATCTTTTATGTTGCACAATATATATTTTAAAGGTCACGCTAACAAGCTAACAAATGTCTTTAAGATATTTGTTAATGATTTAAAATTAAAAATGATTGATGAAATTTAGGTAGAAAAGTTTATTTTTTGTTGTTTTAATGTGTTGAATGTACAATTTGTAAGATAAAGATTCTATGATAAATGTTAATAATTAGTTTTAGATTAATTTTTTCTCTTTTTGTCCAGGTTTAAACCAATAACCTCCAACTCCTTGTCCTTTATCTCAAACCAAGTGAAATAAACGTGAAAGATTTGATTATAAAATAGATAAAGTCCAAATTTTGCACCTGATTCGCTATGTTTTTTCCCTTTATTTATTTTTGATAAGAAATTTTAAGTTGAAACTTCTTTAAGTTCTACTTTAGAGATGATCAAAACTGAAACTAACAGAGAACTTGTATGTACGTGTTAGAAAATTAGAAAGTCTTTCTGCACAACATACGTATGCATTAATGCACACCCAACAACCTTATATCACCCCAGAGTTCTGGAGTCTAATCATACATAAAAAACACAATGCAATGATCGAAATAACATTGATAAATTAATCATAGATCGGAATTAAATTCTTGTTGTAATCTTAAAAAGGACTGTGGAGCTCCCATTCAACTAGCTCAGTCACATTTGGAGAGGAAATATCTGCCACTGTAATTTGATGAACATCACGATTCTCATAATAGTGATAAGCAGCTGCACCCGATAGCACTGCTAGAGTTAGCGCCTGTGCGTGCATCCTTCAAACCAAAACATTCGTTACACTTTATTCGATACAACAACACATTTCAGTACTTAAAATGGAAAACAAAATAAAATTGTTATTGAAGATTGTACTGAAAATTTTACCTAGCATGGATAAGCCTTAGACTTGGCTTCATTGGAGATTTAACTCGTGAATAAGTTATAAGTGATGCTCCAATTCCTGAGGCCCACAGTGCCCCTGCATTCAAATTTAATTAACACCATTTTGTTATAAGTTCATATTCAATTTAACTACCAAAAATGTAATGGAATGATATTAAAAAAAAAAAGTTACACATAGTAACTTACCGATACTGGCGAGTTTGTTCTTTGAAACCCATGATTGAATTGCCTCCATGTTGATGTTGTGTTTTTGTGATTCTCTTAATTTCTTCTTTTTGAGGAATTGTTATTTGCTAAGTTGTGAGGGGAAATATTTATAGATGGTTGAAGTTGAAAATTGTGACTTATTGGTACTTGAATTGGCCCCTAGGTTTAGCGAGCGGG
Organism: Medicago ruthenica; assembly: GCA_018208015.1. NCBI lineage: Eukaryota > Viridiplantae > Streptophyta > Magnoliopsida > Fabales > Fabaceae > Medicago > Medicago ruthenica. The sequence continues at coordinate 58,915,638 of CM031373.1, forward strand.
GTTAGTGTGTTTAATCGGAGTTTGGAACACGGGAAAATTTAAACTAGAGGTCTACTTACTCTGGTTTTGTTCTCTACGTGAGTGTGTGTCTACTTTGGTCATTCTATTGCTTTGCTTTCTCTCATGTGGAAAGTACACATAGTGGAGCCAACGGATTAAATTAAACTAGAGGCGTGTGTGTCTAAAAGGGTTTAAATTAAAAATATTTTAATCAAAAAATGTGGTAACAAGTTTTGCCAGGATTCAAAAGAAATGCTAGTTTCATTTGGGAAATCAAAACTCTTTTGAAATGAACTACAGGATGGTCCTTTTTCAGAAGTATCATAACTCATACAGTGCACCGCACATCCTTGCTGCAACAAAAGTGATCAGAAAGACACTTTAAAAAGCAGAGGGAATAAAAATGTTATCGCAGTTTACATATTTCCATTCATTAGAGCCTATATTTCACAGAAATAAATTGGATTATAAAATCTTAATTATAAATTAATTGAACTTTTCAGTAATTGTATATCATTAGGGTGATACCCCTATTTGTTAAGATTTATTTATATTTTTCAGAATCAAATTTATTTTATTATTATATTCATGACCAAGGAGTGGTAAGAGTGAATTGCTAAATGTAAATATATTTCATAACTGATAATTTAATTAATATATCAAGTATTAAAGCAAAATGTCAAGAGTGGTAGTTCATGAATGATGTTGGAGGCATGTCTTACAATTTTGGGTTGAGCCTCTCAATCTTACAAAATTAGCCGGTAAGATGAGGGTTGCTCCCACTTATAAATATATTAACAACATAAGCATGACCAACTGTTCACGTATGTAAACATGAATTACAATTTTATAGGCCTCACTTTCTTGACCTAATGGGCCCCTCATTTTATACAATTTGTTGCGCTAAACTAAGCATTAAGATGACATTAGATTTTAGGATTCCTCTAATAGTTTTATTTTAAAGTTTATATTATGATAGAATTTGGAATTCTAACTATATGGCTATTGGACCGGGATTCTCTACGCCAATAAAAACTCGCATCGCATTCACATAGTCATGTTAACATGGGACATTCGTTCTTGATTGGACGGTTTAGAAAAAATGCATATTTGATTTTTCAGTTTATAATTTAAAATACCAAGATTAAATCTGAACCATTTGTTCAAGATTAGATGATCCGACTGTATGAATGTGGATTCGTGGATTGAGGGAATCCCAATCTGTATCTATTTTACATCAGCTCATGTGAGATATTGGAACGAACTCTAGGGTAGCTTCTGGTTCGACAGGGATCGAAGCATGAGGTCGAAGTGTGTTCGCATGCTGCTGTCGAAGTAGTGCATGTTGTAGTCGAAGTTGTTCTAACATGCATTAGTGGATATTGCTAGGGTTGTTAGCATATCGAATTGGGCCTGTTTGTTATGTCCAATTGTTTAAGTTAGCTTGTACCCTAAGTTAGCTTGTAATGGGTAATTGTTAAAAAGCCCATTAGTTAGTATGTTAGGTTTATTATAAATAGCATACTAGTCTCTCATCTTAGACGTGACGGAAAACCCTAATACGGCAAATCCTAATTTAGGGTGAGAGGGTTATTTGTTATTCTTGTAACGCTTGTAATCTTGTTTAAAGAGAAAGTAAAGAATAGCAGTTATAACCAATCCTTGTTGTTCTTCTTGTTTTTCCCATTCCTTTACCGTTATACTTTGTTCTTGACATCGTTTTTCACAACAAATTGGTGCGGTGAGCGTGGAGAAGATGCCTTCAACAAAGTATGAGATTGAAAAGTTCACCGGCGTGAACGATTTTGGTCTGTGGCGCTTGAAGATGAAAGCCCTACTGGTTCAGCAGGGTTGTTTAGAAGCGTTGAAGGGAGTCGCAGCCATGGATGCTGCGTTAACGGAGAAGGAGAAGACGGCCATGATTGAGAAAGCCCACAGCGCAATCTTGCTGAGCCTTGGTGATAAGGTTCTACGACAGGTATCAAAGGAGACGACGACAGCAGGGTTATGGGTGAAACTTGAAAGTTTGTACATGACCAAATCGCTGGTAAATCGACTCTACCTGAAGCAGGCTTTGTATTCATTCAAGATGAGTGAAGACAAAGTGTTGGCTGAGCAGTTGGATATGTTCAACAAGCTGATTCTTGATCTGGAAAATATTGATGTGAAGATCGACGATGAAGATCAAGCGCTGTTGCTGTTGTGCGCTTTGCCCAGAACACATGCTCACTTCAAAGAAACTCTCTTGTATGGAAGGGAGTCCCTGACCTTTGAAGAAGTTCAATCAGCCTTGTACTCGAAGGACTTGAACGAACGAAAGGAGCATAAACCTTCGACTGTTGGTGAAGGTTTGGCCGTCAAGGGAAAATTCTTGTCGAAGAATGGTAAGTTCGACAAGAAGAAAGGTAAAAGTCAGCAGAAGTCTTACAGTGGCGAGGCATCTAGCATTCGATGCTATCATTGTAAGAAGGAGGGTCACACAAGAAAGGTGTGCCCTGAACGCCTGAAGGATCATGGAGGTAAGGATAATGGCAACGTAGCCATTGCACAAGATGATTTCGACTCATCTGATGTCCTTGTGGTTTCGAGCAGCGACTCAACGAAGGAGTGGATTATGGATTCAGGTTGCACTTGGCACATGACCCCAAACAAAGACGTGTTCGAGGAACTATGTGAGCAAGATGGTGGATCTGTATTGCTGGGAAACAACAAAGCTTGCAAGATTGCTGGTGTTGGATCTGTGAGATTCAAGCTCCATGATGAGTCAATAAGGTTATTGACTGAAGTTAGGTATGTACCTGACTTGAAGAGGAATTTGATTTCTCTTGGTGAATTCGACAAGAAAGGATATGTTTTCCAAGGAGAGAAGAGTATCCTTAGAGTCATGAAGGGATCGAAGGAAGTCTTGAGAGGCGTGAAGAAACAAGGCTTGTATGCCCTTGAGGCTGAAGTTGTAAGTGGTTCGACAAATGTTGCATCCACGAAACCTTTGTCGAAGACAGAAATTTGGCACATGAGATTGGGCCATGTCAGTGAAAGGGGTCTGGTCGAACTAGGGAAACAAAATCTGCTTGGTGGAGACAAAGTCGAAAAGCTGAAGTTTTGTGAACCCTGTGTACTTGGAAAATCTTGTAGAGTGAAGTTCAACAAAGGTAAACAAAGAACACATGGATCCCTTGATTACATCCATGCTGATCTTTGGGGGCCTGCAAGGTGTCCATCACATTCAGGAGCGAGGTATTTTCTATCCATAGTTGATGATTATTCCAGAAAGTTATGGGTATTCATCCAGAAGACTAAGGATGAAACTTTTGAGAATTTCAAAAGTTGGAAGACTCTGGTCGAAAATCAAACTGGCAGGAAGGTTAAGAGGTTGAGAACCGACAATGGCCTTGAATTTTGCAATGAGGCGTTCGACAGTTTTTGTGCTGCCTCTGGTATTGCAAGGCACAGAACGACTGCAGGTACTCCACAACAAAACGGTTTGGCTGAAAGGTTTAATCGAACTATTTTGGAAAGAGTTAGATGCATGTTGACCAGTGCTGGGTTAAAGAAGGTGTTTTGGGCTGAGGCTGTTTCGACAGCGGCATATCTGATAAATAGATGTCCTTCGACTGCGTTAGATATGAAGACACCTGAAGAAGTTTGGTCGGGACATCCACCAGATCTCGACAAACTGAGAGTATTTGGCTGCGTAGCCTATGCTCACATTAGGCAAGACAAGGTCGAACCTAGAGCTCTAAAATGCATGTTCATGGGATACCCTGAAGGAGTCAAAGCTTATAGGCTATGGTGCCTAGAGCCAGGTCACAGGAGGTGTATCACCAGTCGAGATGTAGTTTTCAATGAAGCTGAAATGGCTTTCAAGAAAACTGGTGGTGCTGATCGAAGTGCAGAAATCTCTGTCGAAGAGCTGGAACAGGGAGAGATTCCTGTTGAGGTGGAGCATGTTGATGCTGAATTGCGTATCCCAGATGAAGTCGAAGAAGAAGAAGATACTGAGGAAGTTGAGGAAACTGTTGATGACTACTTGTTTGCAAGAGATAGGCAGAGAAGAGTTATCAAGCCACCTCAGAGACTTGGATATGCAGACCTTATAGCTTATGCCTTAATCTCTGCGAGTGAGGTTCTAGATGAAGAACCTAGAGACTATAAGGAAGTTCTAAGGAGTCGAAATAAGACTGAATGGCTGAAGGCCATGGATGATGAGATGAAATCTCTTCATGATAATAACACTTGGGAACTGATCGAGAAACCTGTTGGAGCAAGGTTAGTCAGCTGTAAATGGATTTTCAAAGTTAAGGAAGGAATCGAAGGAGTGGCGTCGAAAAGATACAAGGCAAGGTTGGTCGCCAGGGGTTTCACTCAGAAAGAAGGTGTCGACTTCAATGATGTGTTTTCTCCTGTTGTAAAGCACAGATCCATTCGAATGTTGCTTGCCATGGTGGCACAGTTCGACCTTGAACTGGAACAAATGGATGTAAAGACTGCGTTCTTGTATGGTGATCTAGATGAAACAATCCTGATGAGGCAACCTGAAGGGTATGTCGAAAAGGGGAAGGAAGATTATGTGTGCAAACTACAGAGATCTTTATATGGACTGAAACAATCTCCTCGACAGTGGAATAGGAGGTTCGACAAGTTCATGGCACGGATAAGTTTCATTAGAAGTCAGTTCGACCACTGTGTTTACTTCAGATTTCGACCTGGTAATTCATTTGTTATTTTGTTGCTTTATGTGGATGACATTCTCATAGCAAGCAACAATGTCGAAGATGTAATGAGGGTGAAGGCTGAACTCAATAAGGAGTTCGACATGAAGGATCTGGGAGCTGCATCCAGGATTCTTGGGATTGACATTCGAAGAGATCGAAAGCAGTCGAAATTATGCTTATCTCAAGAGGCATACCTACGGAAGATTCTCTACAAGTTTGGTATGTCGAATTCGAAGCCTGTTGTGACTCCCACAAACCCTCAATTCAAGCTGAGTATAGATCAGTGTCCCAGTACTGATGACGAAAGAGCTTATATGAATAGCATTCCATATGCTAACATAGTAGGTTCTTTGATGTATGCTATGGTTTGTACTAGACCTGACATAGCATATGCAGTAAGTCTTGTAAGCAGGTACATGTCGAATCCTGGAAAGGCTCACTGGCAAGCATTGAAGTGGATTCTAAGGTACATAAATGGGTCTCTGAACAGAGTTCTGATTTATGGTGGAGCCTTGGGTGAAGATAGTAAAGCAGTAATCGAAGGATATGTCGACTCTGATTATGCAGGTTGTATGGATTCCAGAAAATCTATTTCTGGATATGTTTTCACTATGTTTGGCACGGCAATTAGTTGGAAAGCAACACTTCAGAAGGTTGTAGCATTGTCAACTACTGAAGCAGAGTATATTGCCCTCACTGAAGCTGTGAAAGAAGCACTGTGGATTGAAGGTTTTGCTAAGGAGCTGAAACTTCAAGGTCGAACTATCACTGTTAAATGTGATAGTCAAAGTGCAATACATCTGTCGAAGAATTCAGCCTATCATGAGCGAACGAAGCACATTGATGTGAGGCTGCATTTCGTCAGAGGAGTAATCGAGCGTGGAGAAGTCCAAGTGCTAAAGGTTTCGACAGATCACAATGCTGCTGATATGATCACCAAGACATTGCCAAGTTGCAAGTTTTTCCACTGTATGCAGTTAGTAAAGCTGCAAGAAGAAAGCTAGCTGGTTCTTTGATATTAGAGTTTGTTCCAAGGTGGAGATTTGTGAGATATTGGAACGAACTCTAGGGTAGCTTCTGGTTCGACAAGGATCGAAGCATGAGGTCGAAGTGTGTTCGCATGCTGCTGTCGAAGTAGTGCATGTTGTAGTCGAAGTTGTTCTAACATGCATTAGTGGATATTGCTAGGGTTGTTAGCATATCGAATTGGGCCTGTTTGTTATGTCCAATTGTTTAAGTTAGCTTGTACCCTAAGTTAGCTTGTAATGGGTAATTGTTAAAAAGCCCATTAGTTAGTATGTTAGGTTTATTATAAATAGCATACTAGTCTCTCATCTTAGACGTGACGGAAAACCCTAATACGGCAAATCCTAATTTAGGGTGAGAGGGTTATTTGTTATTCTTGTAACGCTTGTAATCTTGTTTAAAGAGAAAGTAAAGAATAGCAGTTATAACCAATCCTTGTTGTTCTTCTTGTTTTTCCCATTCCTTTACCGTTATACTTTGTTCTTGACATCGTTTTTCACAACAGCTCAAGATACAATGAACTTGAAATCTGTAAATAAATCAGGCCATGAAACTGCTTTTGCTAAGCTGGTGGGTTTCTTCGTACTTTCGCAGTTTTAATTTTTAAAGACGAGTGAATAAAAAACTTTATAGTACATGCTAATATGCCATGTTATTTTAAGCAATGAAATTGTGTTGAAATTTATCCAAACTATTTGACGGTGGCTAACTGAATATACCGTAGAATTAAAAGTTCTTAATTTCAAATACTTTTTAGTTACATATATAGATTTGAGCAGGGCCGTTTTTATGAAAATAAATGTCCGACTCTCATTCTAAAAATAGGCAAAAAAAAAAAAAGCGCAACTTTTATAAAAGAGCAAACATAAAAGTTTGTAATGTTTGTGTTTATTTTTATTTTTTTGAGAAAAAAATATTATAATGTTTATTGTTAGAATTTTACTATTTTATACGATAAATATTAGTTAAAAATTGTAAAAAATGTTTTAAAAAAAATATGGACCAAAAATTACAAGAAGTGGTTTAAAAAATAAGAAGAAAAAAAAGTAATGTTGTGTTATATATATATATATATATATATATATATATATATATATATATATAGTCCAAAAAATAATTAATTTAAGAAGAAAAAAGGTACAACACAGGAGAGTTGAACCAAAGATCCTTGCAAGAACCACACTCTATACCACAACTAAGCCAAGTTAACACACATTTTATATAAAAAATACTATTTTGGCCCTCAAAATTTTGAAGGTCCAGCTCCATTGAGCTGTTTGCATCTCCCAAAAAACGGGTCTGGATTTGAGATAAAATGCCTAACTCTACTCCCCACGTGACTATACATTTGGTAACATACTGTACCTATCATCAGTCATCACTCGTTCATGACATACATCCGGCCAAGCTTCCAACATTAATTTGTCATGCTTTGAATATATAATATCATTCATGACCCTTTTTTTTCCTTCCAAAACTGCAAGTACACTATGTCTACGGACGGACCTGGACTCACGATATCAATGATGCACAACTTTTTGCAACTATACGGAAAGGATATGTTTACAATATTTTAAAGTCAATAACTTTGTTACTCTCACTACTACTAGTTTTGTCTCCGGCGGTAGCGGAGCCATGAGTAAAAGTTTTCAGGGGACAATTTTCAAAATAATTACTCATAAAAAATTGTAGGTATAGTGGTACATACTATTGGATTTTACATCAATAACATACATTGGTTCCACACCTGCATTGTGTATTTTTTTTATGGTATTTTTAGTTAAAATAATACAGTTGAAAAGATAAAATGCGCACAACAAGGATCGAATCTAAGTTCAACATCTGAATGGCGCCCACCTTTACCAATGGACTACACCATACACATGTGATTTATATAATATAACATTTAGCTAAAAATTTAAAATTAAAATAAAAAATTGGGCATGGGCTGGTGTGACACTTGCCACACCGTGCCTAGTTCAAGTTCGCCCCTGACTATGACTAGGGATGAGAATAGGTCATGTCGGTCTACAGGGGCCTATGAACTAGCCTACGATAGACCATACTTTTTTCTTAAATAGAGAAACCTATGCTTTTTTAGAATCTTATTTAGCTTAAAATGTCAGACCATTCAAAAAGTCTCTTAAGCCTATTAGGTCAGCCTATTTAAGTAAACATGAATAATATTATTTCTTGTTATATTATATTTTGTCCTTTGAATTAAAATATAAATTTGTTAACTTTTTCAGTAATTTAAACTTATTAGTATACATTAATTTTTTGCATATATAGTCAAATTTCCTAAAACCTCATGTTGATTATCAAAAGAGAGTTTAATCTAATTGAAATATTAGTTCGCTAGTCTATTTAAACTTATATCACATTGCTTATTTAAAAACGTTCATTTGATATAAACTTTTAAACAGGTTAGCATGCCGTATCAGACTTTTAAAAGACCAGACTCAGACCTAAAAAATAAGTCTATGACATGCCGCTTAAGCCTTAAAAAATTTGACAGACCAAACTTAAGCCTTACTATACCTAGAACAGGCTAACCTATCCCTACCCCTCCCATGACTTTGTTGTGCTGAGTGTGCCCCAGAGACACCGTTCCTCTAAAGTTGAGTGCCCAAAATAACCATCTTAATAAATTATTATTGTTTAATTATATATATTCACAATAAGATTAGTTCACTACTAACAAACTCTATGAAGCCCGGATACGTAGTACGGGTGCGGGTACGATACGATACGGGTACGTGGATACGTGAAATTTTTAAAATTTAGGATACGATACGGCTAAGATACGTTAACAAAATATTTATATTAAAATTTATATGCATGTAAAATACTTGGAAAAAAATAAGCATTGATTACTCTTCAATACTATATAATCATAAAAGTCACAATTTACAAAAAATAATACATGTGATCAAAATAAAAAATGAAACATTTTTTCGTATAAATCATATTCTATTTTCATTTATATGTTAGGATATCAACAAATGCATCAATAAAAGAACTCAAAACAAAGTTTGTTTAATGTTGATTGATTGTATCTCCTCTCTCGTTGCTTTCATCCACCAAAAACATAATTTTTAATTGGTTAATCGAAAAACAATTATAGTGACATATCTTAAATTGAATCATATACATCTCCATTGAATTTTCACAACACAGTCTCACTTTTTTACCCTTCATTTTTTTTTCCAGGATACGTCTCTATGAAGTATCTAATAAGTATTTGTGTGTATTTGTCGAGTATCTTATAAGTATCCGATAAAATATATATTTTAAATTAAAATAATTAATTCTGATACTCCGTGGGTACGTATCCGAGAGTATCCGCGGAGTATCGGTATCCGATACGTATCCGATACGAGTACGTCTCTATTTTGGAGTATCCGGGCTTCATATAACAAACTCAACTCATCACAGTCACTCACTCACTCAATCACATGTATCACTGCGCGCAACAAATTAACTAAAATTTCCCGCCAACAAAAAACGCTACTATAAAACAAATGAGTGAGATTGTTATCACAAATTACAACAAAGAAAAGAAGAAAATGAAGAATGGAAAACGAAACCCACTTTCAGATCTCACTAATTCTTCAACCCATTTTTCATCTTCATCAGCTACCATCAACACCTCCATCATTCGGTAACATTAATTACTTTTCCTTATCCATTTACATCTTATCTAATAGTAATTAATTACCTTAATTTCTCATCTTCGCTTCTTAAATATTAATTAATTCTTAGGAAAACACGTTTGAATCCACTTGATCTTGTTAAGCCATTAACACTTCCTTCCACAAAGGTATAAACTCCTCATCTTAATTAATTTTCCCCAATTCTAAATTTCTTAGTAATAATTTCGTTTAATTTTCAGAATCTAAAGAAGGAACTAGCACTCCGCACTCCATTAAGTGTTCGATGCAAAAAGGTATATTCTGTTTAATAGCGTTTTTCTTATAATAATAATAATAATAATAATAACTAGCGCATGATCTTAATTTCCCCAAATTTAATGGATATTTTGCTATGTTTGATTGAATTTGGTTTAATTTGTTTTCAGAAGCAGCGTGTTATGCCTAACGAACAAGTTGAGTTTGAAGATTTCATTGAGAAACAGAAGGCGTACTTTAAGGAGATTGATGAATTCGAACTCGAGGAAGAGGAGGTTGAATCTGTTGATGAGTGATTGATATATTTGAGTACTTTTAATTGAGACTAATACATAAATGTAGTCAATTAATTGTTGATATATGGTATACTAGTTTTCACAGTTTCCAATTTCCTAATTAGGTTGTAATCAAGGGAAAGGTTGTTTAACCTTAGCAATTAATTACTCTAGATATCTTGTTTCACATGTGATAAATTTGTAGTTTGAGACTACTTTAGTATATGCTTACAATTCAAACCTTACTATAAATGAATATCTTGCCATGTCTTACACTTATTTGCCTAATGAAAAAAGATACAATATCATTAGGCATAATTTTGAATAATTACACAAATATAAATAATATATGGATACGCATACATACACATTACTCACTAATTTTCAGTTGGTTTTTCTGCAATTGATTCTGATTTGTCCATTGCTTCCTGTGAGGGGTTTGATGCTACTCATTTTGACCATACCCTTGGCAAAGGCTTTAAAAAATTTAGCATTATCAGTAGCATATTTCTTTACCAGATTATCAGTAGAGCTTCCATTGAATAACTCCTGGTCTGAATGGAGAAGAGCCTTTTTAGCTAGTAAATTCTTGAAGTATAGGTTATCGAAATGAGTCGGTGTTTGATGGTCGAGGGGTTCGAGCACATTGTCATTTCCACTTCTGGGGCACTTGTTTTGTAGAGACTTTCTAAACAAGGGGTCAACGTTGGAGTCATTGTAGATGTGTGCTCGAAATTGTACACATCTAGCTAGGCCAATTGTATGTGCACCTGTCATTCAAGATATACTCATTTGAATTGAAACATAGTACTAATATTGAATATTAATTGAATGACAAATTCGAGTTTTTGAATAAAGTTGTGGTCATGAATCATGATAAAGCATTAATAGGAATACTATGGTACCTGAAAGAGCCACCAAGTCCTTAGCTGAGAGCCCATGGTTAGCAAAATTTGTTTTGAGAGCGCTTAGATTGAGAAAGGGTGCAGGAATTGAGTTATTGGCATCAGACCTACTAGCTGTGATTGAATCCCTTCTTCCCAAGCCTACATTCCATGAAGGGCCTCCTAGCTGTAAATTCCAACAACCATATAACCCTTTAAAGATAAAATAAATCACTCTAATGAAGAGGATATTATTGTATCATTATGCTATTGGGATATGATGTTACATAATAGACATTATATATTTTGATACACAAATTTACATCAAAATTCCACAGAATCTAGATGGCTAACATGGTTCACAATTCACATATGTGGTTAATTGAGTTTAGTGGATGGTTAATGAATATAACAATGTGTTCCAATTCATTAACCATCCACTTAACACAATTAACGACGATTTCCATATGTATATTTGAATACAAATCGTGGTTAATGAATGTCATTAAATTTGAACACCTAAAAATTGGATTTGGATTCTCTCCATTGAAAATTCTCTCTCATGTTTGATGGTTGAGATTCCACTTGAGAAAACGAGAATTTTCAATAGAGAGAATCCAAATCCCTTAATATTATGTATATTTTGAATACAATTTGAATGGTTACTAAATATGTATGTTTATTTGGTAAAAAAAAATGTATGTTTATTTGAACACTTACAAAGTTATGGTGAATGACATGTTTATTGTGTTTTATAGATAATTAATGAGTTGTGATACCTTCTGTTATATTTATTAACTATACAAAATTTAATTAACCATCTAAATTGTTGTTGAATTTTGATGTCAAATTTATGTCAAAACAACTTAACTCACATGAACAACAGAGTCCCGGGCAGCCAGGCTAAGAATATCAGCACAGGACACAACCCCTGGGCATGCTTTTTCCACATTGGCTTTGATGTCATCAATCACATTGAACCCTCTAGCTGAATTATTGTTAGCTGCTGCTGTTTTTTCTCCTATGAAACTGCTTGTATCATCCAAAAGTATTGATGCATCACACCCCTTAATGATCATTAATGCGTTAAATGGGACCAAATTAAGTGAAGGAGAGAATTAAAATCAAGTTAAATTAATATATATAGTTTATATAGTATATACTCACGTTTACAAAGCAGTCATGGAAATGCAATCGAAGTAAAGATGCTCCTATGCGAGTTTCTTTCTTAATGGCATTTATGACTCCTTGGTTCACTATAGACAACAGTTCCGGACAACTGCTGCAGTAGAAGTCTGTAGATAACTTCTTTTTGCCATCTGCTTCAGATATTGCAGAAGCAGCAACAAGAACAAATAAGAGGAAGTAGTAAGAAGCCATGTAAGCTATAGAGAACACAAAAATGAAAAAAATTGGTGCCTTCTCTTATATAGTACTAGTAAACATGAAGTATACAATTTGTTATATTTATTACTTCATCGAACCAATATCCTATTTTAATTGCTTTTACGTTAAAATAAAAACCATGCTAGTCTTATCAAATGATTAAAGTTGTGTTGTATATTAATCACCAAAAAAAAAACTTGTGGCATATTCAGTTACCCGACAAAAAACAAATGTTGCTACTATCTATTTTTTCAAGTAAAAACCATGCTAGTCTTTTTTTTTTAAGGAAAAAAAAACCATGCTAGTTTTATCAAATGATAAAAGTTGTGTGGTATATTAATCACCAAAAAAAACTTGTGGCATATTCAGTTACCCGACAAAAAACAAATGTTGCTACTATCTATTTTTTTTAAGTAAAAACCATGCTAGTCTTTTTTTAAGGAAAAAAAAAAACCATGCTAGTTTTATCAAATGATAAAAGTTGTGTGGTATATTAATCACAAAAAAAAAAAAAAAACTTGTGGCATATTCAGTTACCCGGCCGACAAAAAACAAACGTGGCTACTATTTGTATGTGTAGCATTATTGAGTAAAAAAAAAGTGTGTAGCAATATTATGAATATAATAATAAACTAAAGGAACAATTATTGATTGCTTGGTTGAAATGTCATTTTTTGTATTTTGTTTTTACTTCTAAAAAGTAGTGCCTACTGCCTAAGTCACTTTGCATGGATTCCTCGACAGGGGCTCAATCAGTGTCATTTTGTGATAGGAAGGGTCCCTAAAAAAAAGAAAGGCGCCATGTGCGGATAAGGGAACTATAAAAATTGTTTTGGTTTACATCGCAAGAAAAATCCAGACTATTTAAAAAAATTAAATTACCTGAATTTTAGTGTCTCATCAGGCACATAAAAATTTAAAAAGAATAGGAGTGTGTTATTATAGTAACTGTACATGTTCTAGTTTGGGACTATTAACATTGATAAACATTGGAGTTAATTATGCTCTCTTTTGTAAAAAAAAAAAAATAAACATTTGACTTTTGCTATTATTATCGTGCAGGAATTCTTGATAAACTGGTGAAGGTTATTAGAATATTATTAGAATACAATATTCTAATAATATATAAAGATATTATAATAATATTCTAATAAATGTATCTGAACAGTCTAGGTGTAGAGGATGAATTCATACTTGAAGGAGACCCATATAGTTATAGATTTTTTTATATGAATATAATATGGAGGAGAAAGTTGGCCTTGTTTGTCATGTAAATGTGTAATGTATCTTTCCTTAATGTGTAACAACCTGGTGATATAAGTCTATACCGATAACAAATGAAGTGGCCAGCCTTTATTTACAACTTCTCATCTAAAAGAAAAAGCTAGACCAGACAATATTTAAAATATAAAAAAACAGCTTGTTTACAATGAATAAAAACCAAATAAAAATCCTTAGCTAAAGGCGTTGAGAATTACTTTCAAATGATTTTCAGAGATTTTTGTTATAAAGATCACCTATCGATTCCTTTTCATGCCATTTTATTATTTTGTTTTTTTATTTTAATCCACCTCTTAATCCATCCGTATCAAAAGGCGAGGTCTTGAAGGTGCGTCAAACTCAAGCCAAACCAATCGACTAGGTCTTGAAGAAGCAACAAAACTATGTTAAACTAATTGCACGTGGTCTTTGTAATAATTTTTTTTTGTATATTTTTTTAATAATAAATAATATTATTAATAAAAAATTTAATATATATTTATGTTTTTTAATAAAAAAACTCCTTTAGGAGCTCGCCATTTCATATGGCGTGGCCTTAAAGAGGCCCAAAAATAGCTCTTTTAGGAGAATGACGTGTTCTATCTGGGCAAAAAAATAGGGTTTTGAAACTTTATTTTGAAAGTAGGGTATGTTGGTATATTACTTTTAAAAATAGGTTATTTGAGAAAAAATTCATAAAAATCATTCATCTATTCTACTCACTCACAACCATTTTTTTTTACTCCTTCACCTTTTTCCCCATCTTCATTATCTTCTCATTCTTCCCCGGTTTCTTAGTTTTCTCCTTCAGAAATGTTTCAATTCGATTTGAAAATTGAAAATCATTCATGGATTAGCAACACTGAAGAATTGCTTTTCCCCATGCATCTCACAAAATCACTAACTTAACAATTAATCACTTATTCTAAATCAGATTCTAGGGTTAGGGTTTCTTGGGGTTTCAACAAGATGTTCAAGAATCATGAAAGGAAGGCACAAAAAGCCCTTCAAGTCGAACTCCAGCGATCCACCTCTGTCAGATAACAACCACAATTCACCGACTCTGATTTTCGTCAACCATGCCTCCCGCGTGATAGCGCAGATGGATTGCTTGCAATGCAAGCTATGAGTTTGTTATGAATTTATGGTTTGATAAATTGAGAGAATTGAGAGAAGAAAGAAGAGATTATTGTTGTAATCGATTGTGTATTCATTAGATTGTGAAAAATAGTTACAACATGCCTTTTATAGGGCTCATACACTTTGCTTGCTTAGTAAGCTATCTAAACAAACATAACAAACTTAGTTAGATTACCTAACTAACTTGTAACAATCTTTTATACCCCAACGAGTATAATATATACCCCAACGGGTATATAGTCTAATACACACTTGAATTAAAACTAACATCCTCCCTTAATTCAAGTTTCCAATTCTACCATACCAATCAAGCCTCTAAGCTTGTTGAACCTGTCGATCTTCACAACTTTTGTGAACATATCAGCAAGATGTAAATCAGTTGAGCAGTGCATGATCTTGAGAGCTTCCTTATTCACTTGTTCTCTGAGAAAATGGAACTTTGCTTCAATGTGCTTGCTTCTTCCATGCAGCTGTTTACTCTGAAATTTGGTAAACAACCGCTAGTCTGGGTTAATTGCTTGCGAGACCAACTAGTGAATCTCAGGAGCATAGTGCTTTGTTTGAATTCTTTAAATTATTTGAATGTCCATTACACATAAACATTTATTGTAGTTTTGAGGAGAATTAAACATAAAATTCACTTGGATTGCAAATAACAAGGAAAATAAGTTCTTACTAAACGAACACTTTGTTTCGATCGAAACATAAATGAATAGAATTTAAATGAGAAACATTAAACTTTGCATGAAACTTAAAGTGCTTAAAAGATACATTTCATGAAAAAGTAAATTGCATTGAATTGTAAAATATGCTTTACAGAAAAGAATGGTTCACAGATTCATACTTGGATCCCATTTCACTCGTTTCTCTCGATAGCGTGGGTACTTTGAGTTTACAAGGATTTTTGTATAAAATGAATTGCGACCCTTTTTTTCTGACTAAAAACTACTATATATAGACTTTCGAAAATAAACTGCCCTAACGATCGAACACTATACTACTGCCAAATGTCCTGCCACGTACACCCTGCATGCACTTAACTGCTCCTTAGAACGGTTGTATCTCTCGAAGTCGAACTGAGTTTTGTGAAGTTTGTCAGAATTGTGCTAAGTCCAGAACTTTGTTGCTTCGATTCGATCATACGCTAGGTCGATTTGCCTTCTGGTTCGAAGTCCTCCTTCTTGCCTTAGCCTTGTATTTGTAAATATTCCCTTGTACCTGTGAACAATTCCAAGATTCTTTCTGCTCTTCGATTAGATAGAATCTTATAAGATTCCCTTCATCATTTAATACATGTTTAGAGCATATTCTTAGTTCATAAAAATATGGGCTAACAAATTGCCCCCAAAAAATGTCTGCTTCGATTAGTGATCGAAGGAAGATGAGAAGTTGACATTTTTTCTTTTTCTACACGTTTACTGAAACGGCGTCACGATGGCACGTTTTACTGTGTAACTGTCATCTCGATTCCCACTACCATCATGAGTTCCAACTTTCTAGGCAAAAGTGGGACACGTGTCATGTCAGGAAGTCGAAGTGACTTTGATTTGACAGACTTTTTATAATTTTTTTTTTTAAAAATCCTATAAATAGGCCAGAAACGGCCATTGAAGAACTTTTCAAACGAAAGCTTTTCAGTTCTTGCTTTTTTCGCTCTCTTGCTTCTTAATCTCTACAGCTTCTTACGAATCAAACCAATCCGTTGTTTTCTTCCATAATCGTTTGTTCTTGGATCTCTAGTAAAGAAGCCCTTTCCTCAGAATCATTGGCATTGATTCAAACAGTCTGTCATCAAAAACCCTTTTTTCGTAAGAACTGTTCATCTTCTTCTTCGATAATGTCTTCAGAAAACCAAGAAGTTCCCATAGCTGGAAGACGGCCAAGCGCTATCACAAATAATGATGGCAAAGATATGGTACCCGAACCTCACGGGGACGCAGCAAATAAAGCCGTCTGGGAGCTGAACGTGATGATCCCATTTTCTGTGGGCGGCCAGACTTACGCTTTTGGTGGGCCTCTTCCAGACCAGCCAAATCTATCGAAGGCTATGGATAGGGTATTTCCTTCGTTCACAACTTGTGAACCTAGGATATTCCTAAGTGACTCATACAACTTCAATTTTCTAAGCAAACCAAGTAAGCTATTTCGATCAGCTCCTTACGTAGGTAATCTAGATTACATCTCTTGGCTTGATCGAGTCGAAAACGACTATGGAGAGTTTTGGAAAAGACATGAGATTTTCGACCTTATCCAATTTTCAAGGACTGGTCCAGAGTATCGACCAGAGATGATCATTGCTGCTCTGCACTTCTTCGAGAGTGCAACCAACACGTTCCAATTCCCTTGCGGTATGCTTACTCCAACCCTCTTCGACGTAGCTGCTCTTACAGGCCTTAGGCCTACTGGGGATACTTATGACCCTACCATCACTAATGACGATGTCAAAGTTGACTTTAAAGAGGCAACTTTTGCTAAATACATAGCGGAGAACAGGGGTGATGACGATGAAGTATCCTTCGAAGAGCACGTCGCATTTCTGACCTTGTGGCTGTCGCACTTTGTCTTCTGTTCAAAATCTCTGCAGGTGGCAAAGAGATTTATTCCTATGGCCCAGCAGATTGGAGAAGGCAGGATATTTGGGCTTGGTAAACTCTTGCTGGCCGTTCTCTATGATTCGATTGGGGAGGCCTGCGATGACCTGAAAAAATCGAAGGATGGTTCTTCCTTCCTAGTATCCGGCCCAATGTGGCTTCTTCAACTGTGGCTTAATGCCACTTTCGAAAAGGAAATGGGATTGTTCATCCCACAAGACTACGTTGAAGAAGTTGCAAATCGTTCTATTGAGGGCCAAAGGGCACTTCGCCTGACGCCCAGGACCTTAGGCCAGAGCCCACAGAAACTCTTTCTTACGTATATGCAAATCTTCCTGGACTTCAAACACTTTCTTCCACAACATGCCCCCTTCCATAAGAGACAATTTGGTCCGGCTTGGTTTACGGAAGATTTCCCCACCATTGACCCAGACAATGAAGACGAAGTAAACGAAGTATGGTCAGCTTACTTGTACCCTTCCATACTTTCATGTAGGACTGGGGTGAAATCGAACTACCTAGGTTTGGTTGGGTACCAACCTCATCTAGTGTCAAGACAGTTTGGGTTTTCTCAACTTCGACCCAAGAGTATGTTCTCAGACCCCAAACATGTTTTGAGGGGAGCTAACCTCTCAGATAAGCTTTACAAGAGATACCTGAAGTCATCTGAAGAGCTCCTGTTCGAATTACACCCATTCGAATACAGTGTTTCGTTCTTCTGCACCACAGAATTCACAAGATGGTGGGGGAAGCATTTTTCTGGTCACTCAGTGGGAGATACTAAAGCTATGATCTCCAGACTGGAAAGTGGCTTTTCTCAGCCAATCATTGAGAACATTCGTTCGAAGCTCCCTGCTCGAGGTATCAAACTCATTTTTGTCACTTATTGATATATGCTAGTTTTATTTATTTATGCCTTTCGATTTCATCTGTTCAGGCAAAGCACCGGTGACAAAGAAAGGTGTAGAATCATCTCGAGCTGGGGAAAAACCCAAAAAATCAACTGGGATAAAGATCCAGGAGGCCCCGAAGGAGAAACAAGAAAAGGTAACTAATTTTATTTACCTTGTTTTAATTTCCAACATTTCCTAACTCCGTTCTACTTCGATTATGGCAGAGTCGGAAAAGAGATAGTAGCTCTGAGGCTACCACAACCTCTAAAAAATCAAAGCCTGAGGTCATCTATGTTATAGATGAAGAAAAAGTAAGCCCATTCGAAAGTCTTTCAACTACCTCACCTTTTGATCTAATGTCAATCCCTTTAGTCTTTTCTTATCCTTTTCTTTTTGATAACAGGAAGAGGAGGAAATTCCTCTTATTAGGAAACGAAAGACGCCCCCCAGCTCAACACCCACCGAGTCCGTCGAACAGACGGGTCTAGGTAGTTCTCAGGCTCAGGGGCCTAAAGAGAAGAAAAGGAAGAAAGACAAGAAAGCCAGGCCTGAAATTTCTGCAGATCGAAAAGCAGAAGAGCCTGTTGAGAAGAAGAAAAAGAAAAAGTCTTCAAAGTCTTCAGGAGATCAACCAAAAGCAACTCCTTCTGAATCCCAGCCTGCTTCGACCGAGGTTGATAACCAGGCTGACAAAGAGCATAAAGACCAAGAGGATGATGGAGGGGTTAAGACTCCTGAAGACCTTAATCCAAATCCCATCATTGTAGAGGTTGAGGTACGGGTTTATGCACAAACCTCTTCTTTTATGAATAAGATTGCCTTTGCTAGCATCCTTTTTATTTCGTTTATATTTCGAATCAGGTGGAAGGTCATGCTGCAGAGGGTGCTCCAGCATGGACAGAAAAAATTCCAAGCCCCCTTATCGAAGAGCCTCCCAGTCCTGTAAGAACGGAAGTTGTTGCTGAGGCAGCCCCACAGAAAGAAGACCAACCAGATCAACCAGCTGCGTCTGAGAGTCCTCGTGGTCGGAGGGGCAAATCTGTCGAATCTGAGACTGAGCAACCAGAGGCTGCTGTTTCTACTGAGTCGAGCAAGGGTTATTCGCCCTCCCCTAAGAGGTACCAATTCGATGATGAAGCTATCAAGGAGGCTGAGGTAGGAGGGTCAGAAATCTTGCCGGAGTCTTCAACTTCGAAGCTTTCTGCCAGCTTAGGGCTGCCTGAAGAGGAATTCATGCATATGCAAAGTTCAGACCCTGCAGCTACCCTTCGACTTCTGCTTGCCAGGCAAACCCCTCCTCAGACTTCAAGTGACAGGGCCACTGATTCGACTCAGTCAGCAGAAGAAATTAACTCATCTGTGCGCCAAGACTCACTTCTGTTAAAACTGACCACAGATTTTGTAATGCAAGATGTGCCTAGCATAATCAAGGCAAATCCCTCCACCGCTTTTGGACTTCTCAACTTTTTGAAGAAACTCCATAATCCCTTGACTACCGACGAAACCTTAGGGAAGGTTATTCAAATCGAATCAATTATTGATCAACTGGCCAAAACTGTGCAGCATGATGAGGATAGTGCCATGAGGCTTGTTGCTCAGCAACGAACACATGACCATTTGCTCGAAAGGGCCAAAACTGCACAGGCTGAGGTTGATCGATTAGCAAATCTCGCCAAAGAAGCGCACCCTGATATTAAGGCTTGCAATGACAACATCTCTGATTGGGAAAATAATATCATCGTGTTGCAGTCGCAAATCGACAACTATAGGCAGAAGATTGCTGAAGAGGAAGCCAAACGCAAACGACTCGAAGAGGACGTCAACAATTCGATTAAGGCTCGAATTGATGAGAAGGGACGGGAGGGTCTTAAGGCTTACAGTGCTTCTGCAGTAATACTTGAAGAGGTTAAGAGCTTGGAAAGTGCCCGCCAGGTCTTCGATAAGGAGATGAACAGCTTAACCAAACTGTACTGGGAGTCTGTAAAGCATTTGTAATACCTTAATTATCTTGTAAATTTTGAACATTTTTTGGCATATTTTGATTGTAATGTTCAGGACATGCCCAGTTTGTGGCAGTTTCTTTAACTATCATTTCGAATCTCTTTGGTTTTATTCTGCGCTTATTTTTTACTTCGAGTCACTTTGATTATTTTAGCATTTAAAAACGCCAAATATCGAAGTTTTACTTGGTTTTTCATGATACATACTGAAACACCTCTTTTTTAGTAACGGATAAGATTGTGCCTATGGCAAAACGCGTAACTCTTAAGCCATATCTCTGACTGGCTCTAGTTTCGAAACGAGTCAAACATCCGTTTTCAAAACAGTCTTGCTGAACTGGCGTGAATTCTGAGAAAAATTAGGAAACGGTTGAAAAATCATTAATGATTCTACCATTATATATATGGTCATTCTCTATCCATTTTACTTACTCCACTCTGCAAGTCATAATAATATAGCCCCTATCACCCATTTTAAAAGAGAAACATGGGTAAAGGCAAACAAATTGCGAAGAACACCGATAAAAAGAAAGCAACATCTGCAAAGAAGGACAACAAAAAGACTGCTGATTCCTCAAAGAAGACCAAGAAACCCTCTTCCAAGGGCGAAATCTCAAGAACCTGTAGAGCTCCCCCTCCTCCTGAAGGGAAAACACCTTCAAAGGCTCAACCAGAGATTTCTTCCTCAGAGTCTGATAGTCCGGACCCTGATTGGGCAGAATTCCTTTCGACTTATGATGAAAACAAGGAATATCTTCGTTCATCAGACTCAGAAGTGGATTCGAAATGAAGGCCCCTTCAAGATCAACGCGTCACTTTTCTTTTAGATGAAGGCCCATTCAAGATTAACGTGCCACTTTTTCTTTTGTAATTCAAATAAAGTCTTAGCATTTTATGATGGGTAAAAAATCCAAGATAAGATCTTTGTATGATGAGGGATGAAACCCACCATTTTTAATTCGAATGTTTGATTTTATTGGCATCTTCGCTAGTTGCCACTTTAGTTACTTATTTTTCGAACTATTCTTGATTTATTCGAATCTCTTGCAGCGCTGGTCTATATCTTTTCAAATACTTACCATTTATGCTCAAGGTACGTTGATCAGGAGTTAATTCCTCTAACTCATAAGCACCGTTCGAATAAATCTGAACTACCTTAAATGGTCCTTCCCAATTTGGGGACCATTTGCCCAGGGTTCGATCTTTTCTATCCATGGGCAGGATGACTTTCCACACCAAGTCTCCAACATTAAAAGTTTTTGACTTTACTTTCTTGTTATAAGCTTTTGCAACTCTTTCCTTTTGCCTAGTCAAGACTTCTAATGCTCTTAATCTCTCCTCATCTAAATCAACCAACTCATCTGACATCATTTCCCAATAATGATAAATTGGTATGTCCATTTGTTTTTGTATTCTGGCTGATTGCAAATGTATTTCGACTGGAAGTACAACATCATGACCAAACGTCAGTCGAAATGGGGTAGTGCCAGTTGATTCCTTAGGAGAATTTCTACATGCCCATAAAACTTGATCCAACGTTTTATTCCAATTTTTTGGTTTTTGGGCAATATGTTTTTTAATCAAGTTAATGATAATTTTATTGGCTGCTTCGACTTGACCATTTGCTTGCGCGTAATATGGTGTTGAGGTTAATAATCGAAAGCCAGTTTCTTGAGCAAATTCTTGCATCTTTCGTCCAGTAAAGACTGAACCTTGATCAGTGGTAATTGTTTCAGGAATACCATACCTATAAATAATATGGTTTTGGATGAAACTAATTACTGCTTCCTGATCGACATTTGGTAAAGGCACTGCTTCAATCCATTTAGTAAAATAATCTATTCCAACTAAAATGTACCGTTGGTTTTTAGACGAAGCAGGCTTAACCTCACGAATTAAATCCAGAGCCCATCCTCTGAAAGGCCAAGGTTTGATTATGGAGTGTAACTCAGTAGCAGGTACATGCTGTATCCCTGCGTGCTTTTGGCATTCTTGACAGCCTTTAGCAAATTCTATGCAGTCCTTTAACATAGACGGCCAATATAAACCTTGTCGAAATAAAAGCCATTTCATTTTATGGCCTGCTTGATGTGATCCACAAGCACCACTGTGAACATGGGAAACTGCTAAATATGCTTCTAATTCACTTAGGCATTTTAATAAAATTCCTTCTGCAGTCTTTTTAAATAATTCATTTCCCATAATTACGTAGTTCAAAGCCCTATATTTGATCTTTCGAGCCACATTACCTGTTGGATTTTCCAAATATTCAACAATGGATTTTCTCCAATCATTATCCAACATATTGTCAATGGCCAAAATTTGAATTTTTTCCTGAAGATCATCTATGTTTTCATCTTCACTACCTTGTGGTGTACTTGCCCCCACAAGTTTTGGCATTGATAATGTAGTGCTCAATGGCTCTTGTAACACCAGTTTATCTTTTATTTCGATCAACTGAGTTAACTTTTCCTTCGACAATTTGTACCTTGAAGCTATTTGGGCTAAATCATTTGCTTCTTGGTTTTCTAGTCGAGGTACATGTTCAATATTAATATAATCGAAATGATTCAGAAGAGAACTTGCTATAACAAAATATCTTGCTAAGTGTTCTTTCACACATTTGTATTCTTGTGTTAATTGTCTCAATACTAACTCTGAATCACCCCTTATGTTAACATTTCTTGCCCCCAAGCTAATTAAAATTTCAAGGCCTGTGATTAAAGCTTCATATTCAGCCTCATTATTTGAGCAAAGACCTTTAATCTTATATTTGAACTTAGTTGGGACTTTTGTGGGGGATATTATTAAGATTCCAATCCCAGTTCCATGTTTATGTTTAGAACCATCGAAATACAAAATCCAAGGTTCAGTATCTACATAGTCTTGAGACATTTCGATCACTGAGTGATCTACAATAAAATCTGCCACAATTTGACCCTTCACAGATTTCAAGGGCTTGTAAGTTAAAGAATATTCTGTTAATGCTAAAGCCCACTTTCCAATTCTACTGTGTAAAATAGGCTTCGACAACATGTGTTTAATAATATCATAATGAGAATACACATAGACATCAACAGGCTTTATATATTGCTTAAGTTTAATACAAGAGAAATACAAACAAAGACAAAGTTTTTCTATGGCAGTATATCTAGTTTCTGCATCATTTAATACACGACTAAGATAATAAATTGCATGCTCCACGCCATTTTCATCTTCTTGAGCCAACATGCTCCCAATGGTCTTGTCAGACGCAGCAATGTACAACTTCATATCTTTGCTTCGACTAGGAGGCATTAGTACAGGAGGCTTAATCAAATACTCTTTAATTTCATCAAAAGCCTTTTGATGCTCTTCCTCCCATTTGAATGGTTCATCTTTCTTGAGTCGAAGCAATGGCGAAAAAGTTTGAGTTTTGCCACTTAAATTCGAAATGAATCTTCTCAAGAAGTTGATTTTCCCTAGCAAAGATTGAAGCTGTTTCTTGGTCGAAGGAGACTTTGTCTCAAGAATAGCCTTTGTCTTGTTCTGGTTTATCTCGATGCCTTTTTTATGCACCAGAAAACCAAGGAAATCTCCTGGCAGCTCTGATGAATTTACACCTCAGCAGCCTTTCGATCTCATCCTTGATCTTGGACATGATTTCTGGTGCGAACCTTCTTGGTAGTTGTTTCACTGGCCTCTTTCCTTCTTTAATAGGTAGTTTCAGTTCGACCATTTCTCTGCTTAACCCAGGCATTTCGTTGTAATCCCACGCAAAGCAGTCTTTGAATTCTTTAAGAAGAGGCACCAGCTTTTCTTTTAGACTTGAAGTGATATTGGCGCTGATATAAGTTGGCCTTTTAATCGAGCCATCTCCAATATCAATTTCCTCCAAAGGATCTTGTGCTTGCATCTTTGGCGCCTCACTCATAGGATCCTTCTCGAACCCCAGTGGCTCATCGTCATAAATGCAGTCAAGTCTTCGATCCTTTGTTTCTTTGAATTCCTGATCTTCGATCTTGGCTTCCACTGCCATATTTTGTTGAAACTCAGCCTCAAGGGCCGTATTTAATCTATTTTCGACCATATAAGCCGTAATCCTGGCCCATGCAGTGGCCTCAGTCATAGTAATCTTCATATATATTCCACCCAGTTGGTGGAATGACTCCATCTTCCGAAGAAACATCACTAATTTCTTCTCTCTCCCATATAAAGCCATGGGCAGGATGGAGCTTGACAGAATGGATAACATTGTCACTTGGCTCGAAAGCAGAGTCCTTGTCACCACAAGGTGCTATATTAGCCAAATTTTTGTCAAAGGTTTGTGGAGTGACAATGTCAACCTCTGACTTATAGAAGCTTTGATCTGCCTCTATGTTTTCAACAATCTCATCCTCCCTCCAAATAATAAGTTTCTGGTGGAGAGTAGATGGTACAGCCCCAACTCCGTGGATCCATTCCCTTCCTAACAGCAAGTTAGCCTTGGATTGTACCACCAGGAACAGAGTTGGTCGAACTATACTGCCCACAACAACATCAACTTGTATGGCTCCCAACGAGTAGCCAGTTTTGACCTCATAATTAGAGAGCACAATGTTGTGGGCAGATAGATCAGAGTCATATTTCCCAATCCTGTAGAGCGTAGATTGAGGCATCAAGTTGACAGCTGCTCCACCATCTATGAGCACTTTGCTGATCCCAACATTTTCAACCTTTGCTCTGATGAAAAGGGGTTTGAGATGGCTTTTCATCCCAAGACTTGGCTTCTCGAAAGAGGCTAATTGCTCCTCAACGCAGTCATTGTTCATCACATAGTAACATACTGGCTTTGGGTCAGCCATATCAAGATGATCGAATTCACCTTCGATCTCAGTAACTTCAGATTGGACATCATACTCAGATGGCAAAATGGATACCACGCAGATGACGTCGAAATCAGGTTCAGAGTCCAGCAGATCCTCGTCTTCCATCTTATCCTCATCCACTGGAGGAAAGAGTCTCTCTTTTGCTGGCCTCCTGGACACTTCCTTATATTGGCCAGTTTGCAGATTCTGTTGGGCCAATTTCTTTTGACGCTGAAACCTGCGCCATTGTGTCCTTGTCATAGGATTCTTACCCTTGTAATTGTTCCTGTAAGAATACTTATTAGCCTCCTGTGGGCCAACTTGTTTCATTCCACTGGAACCACCTACTTCCAAAGTTCCTTTGTTGAACCTTATGAGCCCCTGGTGCATCCATTTTTCGACAGGAATCGAACCAGGAGGAACAAAGGTATTCTTTCGACCAGATTTCTGGTTGTTGTTCGACTGCACCATAATCCTCTTGCCTTTATCGAAACGCTGGTTTTGCGTTGCCCCCTTGTTGACAACCTGGTACTTCTTGAGGCCCTCAGTAGCCTCTCTATCACATACTGCACTGCAGCGAGGACACATCATTACATTCTTGTTTTCGAGTTTGCATCTGTTCAAGAAATCGATCAGATCCTCTTCAGTCTGAGGATATACAACCTTCATCTTTTCGCTGTAGTCTTCTTCAGATATGCCTTGCACTTGCACTTGAGGTTCCGCATAGAGAGTTTCAACAGCTTTAGGTGTTTCAACATTCGCCTGAGTGGCCTTTGGTTTCTCACCAAACTTGAGTCTCCCTTCATTGAGAGCCTTTTGGACCAGATCCCTGAAAAGAATACAACGTGAGGTTTTATGGCCAAGGAAATTATGAAATTTACAATAACCCCTTTTCTTCTGTTGTTCGATTGGGGGTACTTTTAAGCCCTTAGGAACAATAATCTGGCCATCTGTGACTAATAAATCAAATATTTCATCACATTTGGTTATGTCAAATGTATAAGTTTTAGACACAAATTTATCATTTTTAGGTTCAACAGGATTTTTCCCATTCGAAGGTTTAAGGAGTTTACAGACATAAGGAGGTCCAGGTTTTAATTTTGCTAAATCAACCTCATTGTCTTCGATATCTTCATAAGTGATATCGAACTCTTGGTCACTGTCATTTGCTTCGACATATGCAACCTTTTCCCTCTTATGAAATTTAGAATTTCTAGCCTTTTCAGCTTTTAGTCGTTCGACTTGTCGAACTCTATCAGCCAACTGAGCCATGTCCCTCAAATACTGAGTGTCTAATTTCTTTCTAATCGAATAGTCTAGGCCACCAGCAGCCATTTCGACTAATTCATGTTCAGGAACTTGGGTGAAGCACCTTGCCTTTAAAAGTCTGAATCTATTGAGATAATCATCAATTGACTCAGGCGCTTTACGTCGAACACTTGCTAATTCTTTAAGGCTTATTTTTGATTGTCCCATGTAAAATTGTTCATGGAAAACTCTCTCTAATTGATTCCAATTATGTATGGAATGTGGAGGGAGGGTTGTGAACCATGTAAAGGCATTTTTTGTTAGAGAATTTGGGAAATATTTCATCCTTAAATTTTCATTATTTGCTATGTCTCCTGCTTCTGTCAGAAATCTTGCAATGTGCTCAACGGTTGATTCGCTAGTGTCACCAGAGAACTTAGTGAATTTTGGGATTTTGACACCCCTTGGTAGTTCAGTCTGAAGCACATATTCTGACAAGGCAGAAACAAAATTTGGTCTATGTAAACCCACATTCAAACCATTTTGGACTAAGATAGCTTCGACCAAATTTGCTATGTTATTTTGTGCCCCTAAATTATTTTGTTGGACATTTCTAACCACTTCATCAGCATTTTGATTTCGATTTACTAAGACTATCCCTGGATTTGGTTCGATTTGTGGTTGGACTTGTGGTTGAACGTGTGGTTCGATTGGACCCAATTGTAATTGTCCTTGATTAGGTTGTACCACTAGGTTATTGGGCATAGGCACCATAGCATTGTTTGGTATTTGGATGTTTTGTATGGGTGCTAGATTCTGAATCTGGGGGACTGGTTGATTAGGGACATGAGGAGCCCCAAAGAAATCAGCCATCCTACCCATCTGGGTGGCTAACAATTGATAAGACTGGTTAGTATTTTGTATTAAAGGATTAAACACTGTACCAATTTGTTGTGTCAACATATTAACCATATCATGATTACTTTCATCCATTTGTTGCCTTAAAGACATCAAGGATGTATTAGTTAATGGTGGCACCGCATTTCGATTAACAGAACTGGAGGCCAAACGTTGGTTTGTAGGCGAGTAAACGCCAGGCGCAGTTTCTGAATATAATGAAGGGTTGGTTTGCAGCCCTTGCATCAGTGTTGTAGGCATACCATATGGTACATTCCTATTGTTGCCTTGATTCGTATATTGTGAAAAAGGCATACTGAACGTAGAGCCTATTGTGCCTCCTCCTCTTGCTGGGGATGGCTGGCTCCCTATATTTTGGGGTATCGAAACTGCAGGGCCTGCAGTGGTAAAAGGCATCGTTGTTGATGCAATGATAGGCATAGTAACGCCCAATGTCGAAGAACTGGGAGCGGAGATGGTCGCTCCAGTCACATTCGCAACAACGTCATTCGAAGTGTTCAATGCGCTCGAAGGCGCTGACACATTGTTATCATTCACATTTGCATTTTCCATATTATTTGTGTTTGTATTTCTGGGTGGTGGTCTAACCATTTCAGGGAGTACTTTCCCACTCCTCAAGAACATGCACTAACGCAATTTCCAGAAAGAATGCACAAATAGAAATTTGCAAATCCAAACGAAAATATTTTTTGATAGAAAAGATTCAATTAAAGCACAGGTCCCACTGGGCGTGCCAATTTGTTTACTCTGAAATTTGGTAAACAACCGCTAGTCTGGGTTAATTGCTTGCGAGACCAACTAGTGAATCTCAGGAGCATAGTGCTTTGTTTGAATTCTTTAAATTATTTGAATGTCCATTACGCATAAACATTTATTGTAGTTTTGAGGAGAATTAAACATAAAATTCACTTGGATTGCAAATAACAAGGAAAATAAGTTCTTACTAAACGAACACTTTGTTTCGATCGAAACAGAAATGAATAGAATTTAAATGAGAAACATTAAACTTTGCATGAAACTTAAAGTGCTTAAAAGATACATTTCATGAAAAAGTAAATTGCATTGAATTGTAAAATATGCTTTACAGAAAAGAATGGTTCACAGATTCATACTTGGATCCCATTTCACTCGTTTCTCTCGATAGCGTGGGTACTTTGAGTTTACAAGGATTTTTGTATAAAATGAATTGCGACCCTTTTTTTCTGACTAAAAACTACTATATATAGACTTTCGAAAATAAACTGCCCTAACGATCGAACACTATACTACTGCCAAATGTCCTGCCACGTACACCCTGCATGCACTTAACTGCTCCTTAGAACGGTTGTATCTCTCGAAGTCGAACTGAGTTTTGTGAAGTTTGTCAGAATTGTGCTAAGTCCAGAACTTTGTTGCTTCGATTCGATCATACGCTAGGTCGATTTGCCTTCTGGTTCGAAGTCCTCCTTCTTGCCTTAGCCTTGTATTTGTAAATATTCCCTTGTACCTGTGAACAATTCCAAGATTCTTTCTGCTCTTCGATTAGATAGAATCTTATAAGATTCCCTTCATCATTTAATACATGTTTAGAGCATATTCTTAGTTCATAAAAATATGGGCTAACAGCAGCACTGGTTTTTCTGGCTAAGTTTATAGTTGATTTGTTGTCTATAAGCAAAGCAATAGGCTTGTAGACTTCAATCCCCATTTCCTTCAGTACAAATTCAAGCCAAACTGTTTGACAAGCTGTTAAGCATCCTGCAATGTACTCAGATTCACAAGTTGATAGAGCTACTACTGGTTGCTTCTTAGCACACCATGATATATAAGCATTCAGAAACTTAAAAAAATAACCTGATATGCTCTTCCTGTCTTGCCTATCTCCACACCAATCAACATCTGAGTATGCTATCAGTTCCATAGTAGCTTCATTTATACATTTAGGAAACAATATGCCATACTCCAGAATTCCCTTAATGTACCTCATCACCCTTTTAGCTGCAATTAGATGAGAAGTTATAGGTCTGCTCATAAACCTACTGATTATGCCAACTACATAAGCTATATCTGGTCTGCTATTGCACAAATACCTTAGTGAACCTACAATTTGCTTGAACAAAGTAGGATCAACTAGTTCCTCATCTTCATTCTTCATCAACTTTACATTTACTTCAGTTGGTGTAGATGCAGGGTTGCAACTTAGCATATTAAACCTCTTAAGAATATCAGAAGCATACTTCTTCTGATGCATAACCAAACCTTCAGAAGTTTCAGTGAACCTATGCCAAGGAAGTAAGTCAGCTTTCCAAGATCAGTCATATCAAACTCATTCATCATCTGACCCTTAAATGCTTCTATCTCAGTTAAGTTGCTACCGGTTACTATCAGATCATCAACATATAAGCATATGAGTATCAGATTACTAACATTGACTTTCTTAACATATACACCATATTCAGCTTTGCATTTTACAAATTCTTGTTGCACAAGAAAGCTATCAATTCTCTTGTTCCAGGCTCTTGGAGCTTGCTTCAATCCATATAGAGTCTTATGTAATCTGACTACCATATCCTCCTTCCCTTTGATTTTGAATCCTAGAGGTTGTGTAACATATACAACTTCATCTAATGGACCATTTAAGAATGCTGATTTCACATCTAAATGGTACATTGGCCAGTTCCTCCCACAAGCAATAGCTACTATCAGTCTAACTGTCTCAAGTCTTGCTACAGGTGCATACACTTCAAAATAATCAAGACCAGCTTTTTGCATAAAACCTCTTGCTACTAACCTTGCCTTATGCTTAGATATTTCACCATTTGACTTTAACTTCAGCTTGAACACCCATTTCACATCAATGGCTTTCTTATTTGCTGGTAACCCTGTGAGCTCCCAAGTGTTATTTCTGCTTATTGCATCTAGTTCCTCTATCATAGCATCTTTCAACACCTTCTCAGACGTTGCTACCTCATAATTGATACGCTCAGAGTCAGCTAATAATGCAAAATGCACAAAACCCCCTTCCTCATTTACTTCATTATCAGGGATAACTTCATGATCAACAAGTCTGGAGGATACAAACCTTTGCCTTTGTGAGACTCTGATGGTTTGATTAGCTTCTATGGTAGGCTCCTCTTGAGTATCATTTTCTTGTTGGACTTGCTCTTCATCAAATATTGCAGGTACAACTGAATTAGAACTCTTTTCTTTCTTGCTCCAATCCCAAACTTCTGATTCACACACTATGACATCTCTGCTGATCATAATTGAGTGATTCATAGGAAGATAGAGCCTATAAGTACATGTCTCATGATATCCAACCAATATCATAGGTTCACTCTTGTCCCCCAGCTTCTTTCTCTTTGCATCGGGGATGTGTTTGTAACACAAGGAACCAAAAACTCTCAGATGTTTAGCAGACTGCTTCCTTCCCATCCATACTTCTTCAGGGATCTTATCAAGTTTCTTAGTTGGAAATTTATTCAAAATGTATGTAGCAGTCTTCACAGCTTCTCCCCCATAAGGTATTTGGCATATTCTTCAATTTCAACTTGCATCTGGTCATGTCAAGCAATGTTCTATTTCTTCTCTCGGCTAAACCATTATGGTGGAGTATATGGAGCAGTTACCTCATGAATTATGTCATTTTCTTCATAATACTTCTCAAAACCCTTGAAGTATACTCTCCACCTCCATCAGTTCTTAAGATCTTAATAGATTTACCACTTTGTTTTTCTACTAAGACCTTGAACTTCAGAAATACATCAAAAACATCACTTTTTGCTTTGATTAGATATAGCCAAATCTTTCTGCTAAACTCATCCACAAAGCTAATGAAGTATTTGTTTCCTCCCAATGAAGGAACCTTTAATGGACCACATACATCAGGATATACTACATTCAGAACCTCTTTTGATCTATGATTGAATTAGAGTTGAATGCAGTTCTAGGTTGCTTCCCTATCAAGAAAGTATCACATACCTTATCAGGTATATCCAACTTAGGTACTCCCAAAATAATTTCTTTGTCAACTAAATGATTAAGACTTCTGAAATTAAGGTGACCAAACCTATAGTGCCATAGCCAGCTATCTTCATTGCTTATAGTTGCAGATAAGCAATTCACTCTAGCAGCTTTCATATCAGTCTGAAAGGTTCTATTCTTTGAGAGGGAAGTTTTTAACACTAACCTTTGATTCTTATCAAACAACTTCAAAGAATTATCTTTCATAGTGACTGAATAACCCTTCTGTACCAGTTGACCAACACTAAGCAAGTTGCATTGCATTCCAGGAACATAGAGTACATCTTCAATTACCGCTAATTTTCCATTCTTTCCTTCAATAGCAATTTTTCTCATGCCCTCTGCAACTAGTGTTTTATGATCTGCAAGCTTCACTTTAGTATTCTTCCCAGGATCAATTTCCTTTAACCAATCCTTATTGCCAGACATGTGATTAGAGCAACCAGTATCTAAGAACCATCTTTCTGAATTGCAGCTCTCAGTATTGGTTGTTGTCACCATCAACAATACTGTGTCAGAATCTAAGTCTTCTTGAGCAATCTTAGCTTGTTCCTCTTCATTCTTTGCTTGCTTCCCTTTACCAGTCCAACATTCAGAAGCATAGTGGCCAAATTTTTCACAATTATAGCACTGGACCTTCTTCTTATCAAAACCTTTCTTCTTGTTTTGATAAGAATTTCCTCCCTTTGAAGATTCACCTTTTTTAGTGCCTTTATTCTTTCCCTTTGACCAGTTTTCTCCCTTAGAGTTATTCTTGCCTTTCTTGAAACATTTCTTCTCATATTCATCCTTCTTCACAGTTTAAACTTGCAAGGCTTGCTGAATTGATTTTTCACTGCTTCTTTCTGACACCATAAGCTCATGTGCCTCCAAAGAACTCTGCAATTCTTCAATCTTCAAGGTATTCACATCCTTTGATTCTTGAATTGCTACCACTATGAAATCAAATCTTGAAGATAAAGTTCTCATAAGCTTCTCAACAATTTGCTGATTAGAAATTGCTTCCCCACAAGCCTTCATATGATTTACAACATTAATCAATTTGGAGATGTAATCAGCAATCTTTTGTTCATCCTCCATTTGCATCAACCCATATTTCCTTCTTAAAGACTGAAACTTAATCTGCTTCACCTTATCATCTCCTTCATGATACCTTTCAAGAACATCCCAAGCCTCCTTTGATCTTGTGGATTTAGAGATTCTTTCAAAGTTTCCAGTATCAACAATTTGTTGAATAAAGAAAAGTGCCTTGCAGTCCTTCTTCTTTAACTCTTTGTATGCATTCCTCTGCACCTCAGTAGCGTTTCCACCCAGTTCATCATAACTGTTTTGCACAATTTCCAACAAGTCTTGTGCCCCAAACAAGTTCTTCATCACAACACTCCATCTTTCTCAGTTTCCACTTTCAAGGGTTGGAAGATGAGCATTGAAACTGCTGCTGCCATTAATGGTTTCTCCTATTTGCACCTAGATAATTGCGTGATTGAAGTTTTCTTGCTCCCTTAGATCAGAACCAAAGGCTCTTGATGCCAATTTGATAGCGCAGTTGGATTGCTTGCAATGCAAGCTATGAGTTTGTTATGAATTTAGGGTTTGAGAAATTGAGAGAATTGAGAGAAAAAAGAAAAGATTATTGTTGTAATCTATTATATATTCATTAGATAGTGAAAAATAGTTACAACATGTCTTTTATAGAGCTCATACACTTTGCTTGCTTAGTAAGCTATCTAAACAAACATAACAAAGTTAGCTAGATTACCTAACTAACTTGTAACAAACTTTTATACCCCAACAGGTATATAGTCTAATACAAACTTGAATTAAAACTAACACCGCAGTGGAGCTGGAGGAACCTTTCCTGCTGATTACTCCGCCGCAATGATGCCCATGACTCCACCTCCCGACACAACGTAGATAATATTGAGTTTACCCAATGTGAAAGCGTAACTCTAAAACTGTAACTTCAAAAGGCATGAAACTTCTTCCACCACAACCGCTTCATGGACTTTTCTTTCCATTCCACCACAACCGCTTTTTGGCCTTTTCTTTCATCTCCTTTTCTCTTCTTTCTTGTTTCTTCATTTCTTCTCGTCAAGTGGGATCATGGCAAGAAAAGTCTTCTTTTTATCCCTTCAAGGAACAATTGTATCCTCACTGTTTCTGTAATGTCTTCAATACCCACAATGTCACAAATATGGACAATATCATCAAGCTTTATACGATCAATTTTAGGGTTAAACCTCAAAGTTTTAAAGAAAGGGATTAGGTCTTGCAGAGGACCGATGAGGTAAGGAAGGACAAATAACACGAAAATCTAGCAGCTAGCTTTGATGTGTTATGTGAAGCCTCCATAGATTCTTTAAGTCTATCTTTCTAAGGTGAGGAGCTCCATGCCTCTATCCATGTTCTCTTGAAAGAGTAAAACCTATAAAATTTAATCATTGTGATTCTTCTCAAATATGACAGAAAAATGAACATCTTTATAAACAAAAGTAAAACACAAATTCGTATATATGCTTAGACATGCATAGTAATCAAAACATATAACCTATTTATTACACAGTTTGAGTAAATATAGTTTTAAGAGAATCATATAGTATAGGATTATATCATGCAACAATACTGAAAAGTAAATATTTTTTCTCATCAATCTCTCATTCAATAAATTCTTTTATTAAAAATTGGAACCATGTTTCTTTGTCTAGAAACATAAACAATAACCTAAAAAATAAAAATAAAAGCTTGATACTTAGTGTTGTAAACATTAACAGAGAAATAGGAGACCTGAAATAGTTCGACAACCACACCTGAGCTAGTCATCTTTCTCCAATCTCCTACACAAAACAGAAAGAAGAGGGGGATGTGCAAGAAATAATAATATATGCAAAAACTAAGCAAATAATTGAAGAAGAAGACTCACCCTTGAAGAGAAGATCCTGAATGGCGATAAAAAAACCCAACGCGATGATTGTGTCGAAGCTTGAACCAAAAAGAAACTAAAGGAAAACAAAGGAACGAAAAACATTAGAGTATAAATGTGAAGGAGGGAGAAGAAAAACAACATGTGGTGACTGAAAAATGGTTTACCGCGGAAGAGGGAGAAGAAGATGACAAACAAAGTCGTGAAAGAAGATAGTATATATAAGAGGTTACAAATAGAGAAATGAGAAAGACATTTTGGGGGAATTTGAAATTTGAATTTTAAACTTGAGTCAAAGCTCTTGCCCTTCAAAATTGGAAAGTATAAACATCATTATTCATTAAAATGAGTGTCTTTTGCGAAGATGGGAAAAATGAAATGGAAAGTCAAAGAAAGATATGGAAGAAGGACAAATTATTCTCTATGTTTTCTTTTTGTTGAATGAACCTTGTGTGTTGGGCTTTGTTAATTTCCTTCATATGTGACATGTGTGAAAGTGATATGTTAATTTCCCTCGCGAGCGATTTGTGCATACAATCGACCGTGTTTGAGACAAATTGTAAAAATTATGTATCCCCTTTGAAGATGAAGCGGTTCCTCGTACATATTGGGTTGAGATTCTGAAAGGTATAGATTTGGGTCTATTTAGGAATACTAAAGTGATGGGTGCTCAATTGGCCCGGGGATTGCTCAGAGGCCCCTCAACGATTGGGTCTTAACTCTGGGAAACTTTTTTCGTGTGTAAATCTATCGAGTTATAACCTCCGATCGACTTTTTTAGAAAATGTGAGCAATTTAAAGGGTCTATTGAGCAATCATCTACTAAAGAGGAATTGCTCTTTAGACACCTAGCAATTGCTCACATGCACCTAAAAAACACCCCTAAACAGTAGTTAACTACCATTCACTCTAGAACAGTAGTTAACTAGCGTCCAACACTTTTAAAATCGGTTAAATCGTTTTTTAAATCAGTTTAATCGATTTAAAAGCGTTTGAATGACAATTAACTATGGTGTGTTTTAGGTACCCGTGAGAAATTGCTAGGTGCCTAAAAAGCAATCTCCCTACTAAAGTTACTTATGCTGGTAGAACTTGTAATTGGGCTGCACACAGAAAGGCCAAATATATTTTAAGTAACCCACACAAAATTGTAAATTGCTATTTAGGCCCCCCATGATTTGCTCTCAGGCACTATGAAATGATGAAAATACCCCCAATGACAGTTAACTACCATTTGAGGGACGTTTTAAATTGACCGATCAAAAAATTGTAAACCACACTTAACTACCGTTTTATGGCGAACGACAGTTAACTACCACTTAACCAATAGTAGTTGGATTTTTGAACAATTTAAGGGTGCATAAAGAGCAACTCTTGACAAAATTTCGGTTGAGGAGACTACTTTTGTAATTCAAGCCCAATCCTTAATGGATATGGCATTTTCTAGTGATTTTTTTTTTAACTAACCTACTTTTGAAAATAAAACTTCAATCTACCATACATTCAAAATTATTATATAATCTAGCCTACTTTCATTTTCCCTTCATCATAGCTCCATCTGAGATGACACCATCATCCTTCAGGATGACTCCCTCTCAGATGGAGCCATCCTACTACCTTTTTTTTTTTCGTTTTTCTTTTATTTTGGTTGATTAATTTATACATCTTTCATCATGGCTCCAACTGAGAAGGAGCCATCTTACTGGGTTCTTTTTCTTTTTATTTTTATTTAATTTTTTGGCTAAAAATTAATTATTTAAAATATAAATAACTAATAATAAAAATTGATCAACATAAATAATTAATAGAAAAACTTGAAATAACATAATAGTATAGATTTATAAATATTACAAAGAAAATTATTGAAAAGTACTATTGGCGTGCAACATTAGGACAATTTTTATGACAATGGCCCGTTGCTCGACAAACTCCAAAGTTTTTTTAGAACCTTTTCAACCTCATGCATTTCGGTCCTAATGCGAGTGTTGGATGGACGACCTTTTTAAAACATAACAGGAAGTTAAGAACATATACTTTTCAGTCCCCTTTTTTACTGTATAATACATTTTTTAGTCTTTAATTTTTATTGATTTACAATTACAATTTTAATAAATTAATTTTTAACCTCTCATAAATTTAAAAATAAAGTTTTTTTTGAAGAGGAAAAATAAAGTTATTTACGAGAGGTTAAAAATTAATTTATTAAAATTTTAACTGTAAATCAATAAAAAAAGACTAAAAATGCATTATACCAACAAAAAAAGGACTGAAAATGCATTTAATCTGATAAAAGTATATGTTCCTGTTATATTTTGAAAAGGATCGTCCATCCAACACTCACATTAGGACCGAAATGGATGAGGTTGAAAAGGTTCCAAGAAAATGTGGAGTGTGTCAAGCAACGGGTCATTATGCCAAAAATTGTCCTAATGTTGCACACCAATAGTACTTGTCAATAATTTTATTTGTAATATTTATAAATCTATATTATTATGTTATTTCAAGTTTTTCTATTAATTATTTATGTTGATCGATTTTTATTATTAGTTATTTATATTTTATATAATTAGTTTTTAGCCAAGAAATAAATAAAAACAAAAATAAAAAGAACCTAGTAAGATGGCTCCATCTCAATTGGAGCCATGATGAATGATGTATAAATTAATCTGCCAAAAAAAAATGAAAAAAAAGGTAGTAGGATGAGATGGAGTCATCCTAAAGGATGATGGTGCCATCTCAGATGAAGGTATATGATGAAGGAAAAGTAGGGTAGATTTGATAATAATTTTGAATGTAGGATAGATTGAAGTTTTATTTTCAAAAGTAGGTTAGTTAAAAAAATTATTTTCTAGTAAATAAATTTTCCATTTTTTTATCAAAAAAGGAAAAAAAAATGAAAGTGATTGGCGAAATGAAAGCTAAATTAGGCTAAGAACTGGTACCTTTAAATTTCCTTAAAAAAAAAAAAAAAACTTGTACCTTTAAATTTGCATGATTACTAGGTGGATAGCCTTAAAATTTGACATGTGTGATTTGATACTAAAAATGTATCTTAAAAAGGTCTAATATTAAGATTAAGATGTCCATAAAAAAAACTACTAAATAGCAATCCAATATCTAAGAAAGTAGACACATGAAAATACGGCAAGGCTAACCAAGTAGGCATATCAAAATATGGAAAGTCTTTGGGAAAAATACATCATAAGCATAATTTTGACAGTTTTTTTTTTATTACCTTTGATATTTCATAGAAAATACAATTTTTTTTGACAAATCTTCTTTGGCTTAGTATTGGGTTGACACTAAATCATCAACAAATGTATATATATATATCACTACAAGAAAACAGTAAAATAGCGTCGAATTTTAGCGTCGGCCCCCGACACCGACGCTACTAGCGTCTGACTAGAGTCGGCCTAACCCACTCTACTTCAATTTCTAGTTTTCCTTTATTTTTAAAAAGATTTAGAGTCGGCCTAGCCGAGGCTAAAGGTTAGGGGACCCACGTATGACATTTTAGACCATATTTAGAGTCGGTCTATCCGACTCTATTATTTTAATTGATAAAAATTTAATATAATAAAATTATTATTCCTCTTTTTTTGCTCAAATGGGACCCACATAATGTTTAGATTAGATATAGAGTCGGCTTAGCCGACGCTAAAATTTTTGCCAATAAAATAAGTGGATAAAATCATCTATTAAATGAAAGGGAAAAAGAAAAAACTAATAAAAACATATAAGTGAAATTGATGTAATTAAAAAAGTAAATAAAATAAGTGGAAAGGGGGATAGAAAGAAACTTCTCGGTGGTATAATGTTCTCAAACCCTAAATCCCTCTCTCTCTCTCTCTCTCTCTCTCTCTCTCTCTCTCCAATCTCCAATCTCCAATCTCACCATGGTAGAAAGTCTCTCTCCCGTAATCTCACCTCTCGCCATCTTTCTCTCGTCATCTCACCGTATACCCATCGTCATCTCACCGTCGCCGCTGACATCATTTCAACGTCTCCCTCTCACCATCTCGCCTTCACCGCTGACTATCTTTGGTATGTCACTTCTAATAAATTTGTTTTGGGTCTCTTCCCTTTTCCCTCTGAATCCTATGTTAAAAAATTGCTAATTTTGTCTATTTGTAAGCTTTCAGCTTAATAATTTTAATAAAGATTATTTTTTTCTCTATTATCTTTGGTATGTTGCTTTTTTTTGTGTTCTTCAAGGTGAGATGGGTTTGGTTCTGTCAGATTTGTGGTTTTTATGTTGTTGTTGTAGTAATGTTATGTGTTGTGTAGTGTTATGTGATGTATAAATTGTTGTAGTAGTGTTATGTGTTGTTACCCATTGGCTTGTATTTTGGGGTTCTAGCTGCTCTCTATTGGGGGAACCTCATTTGGGTGTGTTTGTTTTAGTTGAAGTGATTGATCCATTTGGTGGTGTTGTTACAGTTTGCAGTTTTACTCTTGTTGGTGTGTGTTTTTCCTGCCGTTCTGCTCTTTTTTTTTTTCTGGTCTATTAAATTGTCCAGAAGGGTTTTTTCTTTTGTATATACCTATTTTTAGTCCTTATGTTCTTCTTTCCCTTCGTTTAATTTTTACTAAAATTGAATTGTATTTTCAGAGAAAAGAAAAAGAAATATATGGATATAAATTGAATTTTAATTTTTCCTTCAAACCATTACTACGAAGAACATAATCATGTGAGTTGTAAAACAAAAATGTTAAGTTAATTTAGTAGAGTTAAGAGTTGTAGTCTGCTACTGCTGTTTTTTCTGCTACTGTTGTGAGCAATTTTCTGTGTTTGGGGGTGCGGGTAGCAAAGCGGTCTGTTTTCTTGGGGTGTGGTCTTAAGCCCAGTGGTATTGGTTGTCTTGTATAGTGTGTGTATTGGTCTATTTTATTAAGGCCTATGAGCTAGGTAGAAAGGAAGCTCATGTGAATTATTCTAAAGGTATGCCCTTAGATAGAAAAAAATGGGGGTTTTTGTGATGTTAATGTCTATAGCAGCATTTGAAAAGTTAAATCTATTGGTAATGAGAAATTGATCCCTGTTGCACGCTTCTCTGTAAACAAATTTCCAGCTCGCTTGCCTACATGCAATTTATTTTTCTAAGTTTTGCTTCTTACTCTCTCATAAATTCATAACGTTTATTTTTTAATGTTGATGTTGCAGGTACGCAGATGAGAATGCTTTAATGTAATGTTAAATGGTATATTGTACACAGGATTTGTGAAGCACCTCTTTTAATCCATATCTAATTATTCATACATATGATTAATCTATATATGGCTTTATTATTACTTTTAGATGTCAGGTATTGGACGACCAAGAGGATCTAAAGGTAAAGGAAATGGTAAGGCTTCATCCATTACTTCTAGTTAAGAGCAGAGGAACGTTGCTAACTGCACAACTCCACCTGTTAGCACACCATTTTATTCGACGCAGCTTCCCGGTCCAAACTACCATTGCCGCGAGGTATTATTACTTTCTTTTTTGTCACTTGCAGTTTATTTGCTGATTTTCTTTGAGGGATAAATGACATTTCTGGATATAATTTTCTCTTCTAAAGGTTTTTTTAAACTTAACAATACGTGTTGTATTATGCAGGGATCCCCGCTTGCAACACTGCCTCATCCGAAAAGTGTGGTTGAAGCACTATAACATCTATTTGATAACATTTTGTACTAACAACCAATGCGGTTTGTCTAAATTCTGCTACGATATAGTGGTATAGTGCCGCTAGATCTGTTATTTAACAACACTGTTTGATACTTTTTAATGTTCAAAGATTTTTCTTTCATGTTATGACCTAAATTTTAGCATTAATGAGCTGAATTTTAAGCTGGTTAAGTGCTTGACCTACTATTTTTTTGCTAATAACATTAGCCAATAAGAGTATCAAATGCAAGCTGTTCGTGTATGTTGTTAATTAAGTGCTTATTGCATAATAACATTAGCCAATACTAGTGCTGGTTGCTATTTTTTTGATTTTATTCTTGCATGGCCTTCTTGTGTTTAGGTTAGAGCTGGTTGCTTCTCTGAAATTTCTCCAGGAACATTGGCAGCTCACCCACTTCTTAATTTTGTATTTAACTCATTGAAGGTAATCCTGTTCTCATATACTTGTTTCTTAAAGATGGAGTATCGATGACTACTAAAATTTAATTTATATTCACTTTCTTTGTGTAGGATTCTACATCATTTGATCTTGCCATTGAAGTTCTTGTTGAACTTGTGACTATGCACGAGGTATGGTTGTCCACTCTGATGGAAAGGCCATTTAAATCTTGTGTCTTGATCTGTTTAGCTTAATTGCATGTGTATGTAATTGTTTAGGAAAGTTATTTTATTATGTGCTTGATGTATGTACTTTCTCATACTCTATTGTCTTCATGACTTGAAGTTATACACTAGGTTGTATAATTTTGGCCGGTTCTTAAGTTTGTCATATGTAACTAACTATATTGTCATATGTGAAAACGAACTATATAAGAAATGGATTTTTACTAGTTGGTTCAACTACAGATGAAACTATAACTTTTCTATATTTTTTTGTCTAATATTTTATTTTCTAGGTAAATATGGGATGGATTTTTAGGCAGTTTACTAGTTAAAAATATCGTCTTTTACTTCACACATTGTACTTTTCTATGCTCTGTCACTGAGAATAGGTTATGTATTGATTTTGATTTGGGTTTTCTATAGGGAGTGCCCTAAATTTTGCTATGCAGAGTACATTATCTGAAGGAGGCACTTCTTTTTCCAGCTCTTAATAGGGGAGACATGAAAGTAATTGGTGGCCTTGCATGCTTGTTATCAGAAATTGGGCAAGCTGTAAGTATTGAGTGTATTTTTGTGTTCCCTAGGACTTTGAAAGTCCTTTTTATGGATACCTTTTTGTTTGTTGTATGTTTAATTAATAAAAGGGAAATGCTAACAAGTGCCCTTGTGTTCCCTATTGTGATTTGTGAGAAACATAGTAGTCAATAATATGGTGAAGATTTATTTTAACTCGGAAGTCTTTAATTTTTCTAGTTTAAGAGATAACAAGTTAACTGGTGTCCCACTAATAATGCTTATATAGACTTTGAATTATCATCATAGTTTTTATTATGATTTTCCAAAAGACTAAGAATTGAACCTTTGTTTATTTATTCTAAAACTAGACTTGTAATCCTAAATGAATTAAGAAGCTAATTGTGGCAGTTACTAAATTAATCACCGAGTTATAATCAATGATACATTGTGTTGACTTGTGAAAATTAATTGCAGATTTCAATTTTGTAGAACAGGGAATACAGTAAAATTTAGCAAAAAAAAAAAACAAAAAAATCTAGCGTCGGCCAAACCGACTCTAATATTTAGTTGACTTGTTTGACTGTAGAGTGGGTTGGCCGACTCTAAAAGATTTAGTTGACTGATTTGAAGTTGACTTTAGCGTTAGTTCAGCCGACTCTAAATTTTATAGTTAGCGTCGGTCTGGCAAACTCTAAATTTTTTGTTGACTTTTTTGATTTTGAATTTAATAGCGTCGGCTTTGCGAAGAGTCGGTTTTAGAGTCGGATTAACCGACGCTATGTTAGCCTCGGAGGGCAAATAGCCGACTCTACCTGGTAACTTCCAATTTTTTAGCCTGCCCCGACTCCGACGCTAATCCGACGCTAAATCTGTGTTAGCGTCGGTTTTAGCCCTGTCAGAGTGGGTTTTTGGCCGACGCTAAATCGCAGTTTTCTTGTAGTGATATATATATATATATATATATACACACACACACACATATATGACTACTTAATATCAAAGAAAGTGGGAAAGAAAATAAATATAAAACGCATATATGCTTCCAATTAAACTTTAACAAATTAAGCAGCTTACGAATATTAATACGGTGACGGAAAAGGTAAAAAAAAGAGAAGTACATGGTATTGAAGGGAGAGGGCTGTTGTATAATTTGCATATGAGATAAGTGACATATTTTAGTTATTTCACATATTTATTCACGAAATTTATTAACTTGTTTCACTAGTAATATTAAAAAAAAATTCCAGAGATCTTGCAAATATAAAACTATTATATTTATAATGCCAATGAAACTACTTTTACCTATTTTCTTTCAATTTTGTAGGTTTTTTAACTTAATGACCAAGAAATGCTAAAGAGCAAGGATTCTGAGTCAGAGCAAATTCGCTAGGCGAGCCAAAATGAATTGGGAGCAAATTAGAACAAAATGTTCCAGTTTTGCAAGATATGAAGATTCGCTAGGTAAGCAAGAGCGAGCCCAAAGCAAGGGACTCTTGTGAAATTTCAGGGAGATGCAAGAGCAGATTTGCTACGTGAGCAACAATCCACCTAGTAAATTAAGGCAGTTTTCATGACCTGTCATTTCCCTTCATCTGGAGAAACCTCAAATACGCTAGGGAAAATGAATCTGCTAGGCAAATTTCCACTTATTAGAATTCTCTAAGTAGATGCCGTTATTTCTTCTCTGGATCTTCACATATTAAAGATCTTAGGTCTTTTGCATTCTTAAAACTCAGAAACACAAGGAGATCGAGACATCAACTTCAACGTCAAATATCTTTTCTTCTTGTTATATATGTATGGTAAGGTTATGCATAATCAATTCTCTCTATTGTTGGGATTAGGTCTAGTTGCTCCGTTTTTGATGTAGGTACTTGATCTGGCTGGTTATATATATATATCATTATGATGATGATTTATTTATGTTCTTAATGTTTTTTCCGATTTGCAATTCGAAAATGATATTTTGATTTAGAAAGTGCGAGACATCGACTTTTTATCTAAAGGATCTAAAATAAATTCATCTATGAATGCTAGTTGCTAGACATATGGCTAGGTTTACAGTCACATACACTATGTGACTTTAATTCCATTTAACCGATTAACTAGGTGAGACATCAAAAGTTAATAGACAAATGTATCCCACGTCGTATGGAAGACATGGAAACGTACGAGGAGGAACATGTGGAAGCATAATTGGAATTTAGAAAACATATAATCAAATAATCAATCAAGGAAAGACATTAATAGACGATCAGTTAACAAAACTTAATCCCATCAATATTATATCTTTGCTCTTTTTTTCCATTTTTAACTGCAAAGATATCACTCATATACAAACAAACCCTATTTTAATATTCAAAACATTATTAGTTGTTGAAAGACGTTAGTATCACACAAGTCTCTGTGAATGCAATAACTCTGAATACTTATTTTTTACACTGCTATAAAAGCAACTCATCAAATGGTGTCGTTGTCGGGGACTTGTGTTTAAGATATTGGTGCATCACAATAAATTTTATTGTTTTGAGTATCTGTACATACTTGTTTATAGTGGTGTACGTGGGTGGGTTTGGGTTAAATTTGGCCAAAACCAAAACCCGAACCATATAATGTATTTCGGTTTGGGTGAGGTAAAATAACCACTCATGATATCGTTGGGCAAGTTTGGGTAAACCCACTAATTTCTGGGTTGGGTTTGAGTAGTGGGTTACCCAAAATATTTTTCTGTTTTTCTTTTTTAATATTAAATGATTAAATGATGAGTCCTCATCATTTTCATAAAAATTACTCTACTTTTTTATTTTCTTAAAAAAGTTGCATAATTTATTTTCACTCTTTTTTTTAGCATGATAAAATAATAAATGATAATATTAAAATAAACTCCATAAAATACTTTGAACAAACTAAAGTTGCATGATATAAAATTGCATTAACATTATAAAATAACTAAAAAGTGCAACATCTTAATTTATAACTCTAGCATATTTTGATTTTCAATATATAGGATGCACTGCGTTTGAAAATATGACTTGGTTTATGAGCAAAACATTTGATATTTTCCTTCTTCCCTATAAAAATAAAAAAAAAATGTCGACATTATTGGGTAAATAGGTTTTTTAGGTATGGGTCTGGTTTTACCTGTAAACCATTTATTTTTATGGGTTTAAAAACCATATCCATCTAATTACCCGACCCAACCCATTTTGTTGGGTTTTTTGGATGGGTTTGACGGATACACCCCAATTTATATATTGTTTGTCACTAACTCCTTTTTGCTAGCCAAAGAAAAATCTTCTTGTTAGTTATTTCCATTTCAGATTCTCTATAACAGATAAAATCATGACTCACCATGGTTACAACGACTTCTAAACTCAGTGTGAGTATCAATCATGTCAATAGTACGATCAACATCCTCATAAACACAGATGATAAACATGCAAAGAATCAATGAAAGAATAAACAACTTGACATGTCTAATATGACAGATAGGGGTGGGCAAAAATAACCAAAAACCAAATCGAACCGGTTAACCGAACCGAACCGTATCAAAATTAATTGAACCATTTCACAAATTCACGAACCGAACCATTATTTTAATAACAATTCACTTACCGAACCAAACCGTTAATAACCTCAATTATCCTAACCGAACCGAACCGAACCGAACCTTTTTAAAAAACTAACTTATTCAAAAAACAACTTAATGCAAAACAACTTAGTACGATCTCTTTTTAAAAAACAACTTATTCAAAATAGCTTATTTTACGCAAAACAGCTTAGTACGATCTCTTTTTAAAAAACAGCTTATTCAAAAAAGCTTATTACGATCTATTTTTTAAAAAACAACTTATTTAAAACAGCTTATCTTATGCAAAACACGATAAGCTTTTTTGAAAACAATTTATTTTATGAAAAACAGCTTATTACGATCTCTTTTTAAAAAACAGTTTATCTTATGCAAAACAGCTTATTACGATCTCTTTTTAAAAAACAACTTATTCAAAAAAGCTTATCTTATTCAAAACAGCTTAATAACATCTCTTTTTAAAAAACAGCTTATTCAA
Organism: Medicago ruthenica; assembly: GCA_018208015.1. Classification (NCBI taxonomy): domain Eukaryota; kingdom Viridiplantae; phylum Streptophyta; class Magnoliopsida; order Fabales; family Fabaceae; genus Medicago; species Medicago ruthenica. The sequence goes on from CM031373.1 coordinate 58,960,493, forward strand.
AACATCTTATTTTAAGCAAAACAACTTATTCAAAAAAACTTATTTTATGAAAAAACAACTTATTACGATCTCTTTTTAAAAAACAGCTTATTCAAAATAGCTTATTTTATGAAAAACAACTTATTACGATCTCTTTTAAAAAAAACAGCTTATCTTATGCAAAACAGCTTATTACAATCTCTTTTTTTTTTTAAAAAAAAAACTTATTCAAAAAAGCATATCTTATTCAAAACAGTTTATTTTACGCAAAACAGCTTATTCAAAATAGCTTATCTTATGCAAAACAAAATAAACTTTTTTGAAAACAACTTATTTTATGAAAAACAACTTATTACAATCTCTTTTTAATTAAAAACAGCTTACGAAAACAACTTATTCAAAAAACAGCTTGTTCAAAACAGCTTATTCAAAACAGCTTATTTAAAAAACATCTTATTCAAAACAACTTATCTTATGCAAAATAGCTTATTTAAAAAAGAGATCATAATAAGCTTATGCAAAACATATTATTTTTTTAATAAGCTGTTTTGAGTAAAAAACAGCTTATTTAAAAAGATATCGTAATAAGTTGTTTTTTCATAAAATAAGCTTTTTTGAATAAGTTGTTTTTTAAAAAGAGATCGTAATAAGTTGTTTTGCATAAGATAAGCTGTTTTTAAAAAGAGATCATAATAAGCTGTTTTTCGTAAAATAAGCTGTTTTCAAAAACGCTTATCTTGTTTTGCATAAGATAAGTTGTTTTAAATAAACTGTTTTTTAAAAAAGAAATCGTAATAAATTGTTTTTTCATAAAATAAGCTTTTTTGAATAAGTTGTTTTTTAAAAAGAGATCGTAATAAGTTGTTTTGCATAAAATAAGCTGTTTTGAATAAGCTGGTTTTTTTAAAAAAATCGTAATAAGTTGTTTTTCATAAAATAAGCTTTTTTGAATAAGTTGTTTTTTTAAAAGAGATCGTAATAAGTTGTTTCACATAAGATAAGTTGTTTTGAATAAGTTGTTTTTTAAAAAGATATCGTAATAAGCTGTTTTGAATAAGCTGTTTTTTTAAAAAGAGATCGTAATAAGTTGTTTTTTTTCATAAAATAAGCTGTTTTCAAAAAAGCTTATCTTGTTTTGCATAAGATAACCTGTTTTGAATAAGCTGTTTTTTAAAAAGAAATCGTACTAAGTTGTTTTGCATAAAATAAATTGTTTTGAATAAGCTATTTTTTAAAAAGAGATCGTAATAAGCTGTTTTGCATAAGATAAGCTGTTTTGAATAAGTGTTTTTTAAGAAGATACATTTCGGTTCAAAATATTGGTTTTGGTTCGGTTTGGTTTGGTTCATAGGTAAGCAAATGGTTAACCGAACCATAACTTTGGTTCAGTTTGGTTAGTTCCAAAAATTAAACGGTTCGGTTCGGTTTTTCCGAACCATTTCAATAATTCAATTCGGTTTGGTTCGGTTTTATGGTTAACCGAACCATGCCCACCCCTAATGACAGATGAGTACACAACTAGCTTGTGCATCATAAAGCATGAACGATGTGTTGAGGATGTTACGTAATAAAATTTGAAAGATGTGGCATATTGAAAATAATAGAAGAAATGGAGATTCCTCAAATAGTAGATCTTCCTTACATATGGTCATGTGTTGAGAAAGGTGTTGAAATAGAGGCGGAACACAAACAAGAAGGCCAACACGAATTGCCTTTGAATGCCCAATATTGTTGATAAAGAAGAGATATGACTGATGAAGAAAAAGATAAAGTACTGGTCGACAAAGAAGATATATTTGACAAAAGAAGCATAATCTGTGACGGTTAAACCGTTACAAATGTCGACTTAATTGAAAATTCCCGTAAAATAATTTGTGACCATTTTAGTGACGATTTTTTGTTCTCTTCAAATTATCTGTGGCTATTTTTAGCCTCCACAAATTAAGAAGACTGTCCCAAATATTATTTTCTCTGCAGGTAATTGAGTGGAAGGGGAAGAAATCAAATTAATGTGCATGGACAAGCTCTAGTCCAAATATCTTTTAATAACAATTTGAATGAATGCATATTGTTTTTAGTTGGAAAAAAAACGTGAGTAGTAACTCCTTAAATTAATTTAGCTACTGTTCGGCTAATTTATTCTATTCTTTTAGATTATTTAATTGCAATCTCAAATACTCAATTTAATTGAACAAAAGAGTTGACCATTGGGAAGACACGATTTGAAGTGTTACAGTTTGTGCATAGTATACAATTTATTGGGGCATAGTATGGACCAATTGACATGCAAGAATGATTCTAGTGGAGCTAGAGATGTCTCTAATTGGTGGATATCATAACAAGATGATAGAATAAAGAGTAGGTTAAGAATGAGATATGGTCATAATAGATACTTCCTATATCATTTGTTTGATTGACATGTGCTAATTAAGAAACATGATACGATTATCTATTACATTTTTAGGTTTAAATATTTAAATTTACTTTTAGGTGTTAACCTTTCGGTTTTTAGAGAAAGAGGGTCTTAGTAATTTGAAGTTCGGTCACGAGGTTAACAAAGTTTGACAAAGAATTGTTTCATTAGAAGTCGAACTCAGACTTTTCTGAATGATTAACCATTTAGTGGAGTTCATTAACTACTTGAGCACAGTCATTTGGTTAACATTTTTGACATTAGATATGTATCATTGACGCTAATAAATAAAATTTTCCATTTTTTATAAAAAAAAATTATGAGAAATAAATAGTTATATTATTGTTAGCCTGGATTTTCGAACATGCATTTCGATAGACAATATGGTTATGAAGACCACGCAATTCTTTAAGCACAAGTGGAAGTACAAGTATTTCGACAGGAGTTATGAGAAGGTTTTCGACAAGTGTTTGTTCACTTCAACTGGTGTTAGCTTGTATATTTTTAGTATTTGTTTCGACAAGCAAGGGGGAAGCCAAGATTATAAAATTATCTAAATGATTTCGACAAGCTGGGATTCGACAGGACTGGTAGGATTCAAGTCCTCACTGAAAAGGAAGAATTGAAGGATCAGACACGTGGAAAACAAGCCAAAGATGTCGAAAGAGTTTAGTTTCTAACAGTTAGCCTGAGTAGTTATTTTTCTTATGTATATATAGTAGTTTTTCATAGGAAAAACGGGTCACAAATCATTTAGCAAAAGTTCTATAAACTCAAAGTACCAGCGTCGAGAGAAACGAGTGCAGAATGTATGTAACAGTGATTTGTTGAACCATCTTCATTTATGCAATGCAATTTACTTTTCTTTAAAGTTTCTTTGCCCTTTTAAATTATTAGTATTTTAACGTTTTAATCCCTAAAGACAGTTATCTTCATCCTGAAAACAATTTCCTTCATCTTGTTCATAAACAAAACCATGAATACGATGGACATTCATACATTTTCTGGAAAAACTTTGCACAACATGTCCTAAGATTTCTATTTTGATCCTAAAAGCAATATTTTAAAACTAGTCTTTTTGTTTACCAAAAACATCGGTAAACAATTATATAAATTGGATAATCTAAACAAAGATTACACACACACACACACAAACACTACCCCAATCCAAAAAAAGGGGAAAATGGTCTGCTGATCATACTAACTTATATATACCGAAGTAATAAATAAATTTGTATCCATAGCTACTATTCTAACTTCTACGTAGCAATCAATGTCCACCTAATTTAACGATAGATTAACAAAATGGTTCTACCCAATCTCTTGACCTAGAACCCTCTCCTAAAGTAACAATCCCTTAATCTCTTCAGTGAATTCAAAACCGTTGGAGGTTTTAATAGTCTGTTAATCCCTAAATCATAACCTAACAATTGTCTATCTCTAGCTTAATTGATTAGGTTAACCATATTTCCTAGATCAGATTCAAAAGCCAAGGCTAGTGGTCAGTCAAGTCTATAATCAATTTATACGTTCAAGAAGGCTAGGGCCAGTAGTCAATCGTAAATATACAAAAAGCATTAACAATAAGAAAATCTGAATAAAACTAGGTTTTCATTGATATTTCAGGGAGTTCATACAAATTATGAAGCCATACAATTTACATCAGATTCATCTAAGGCTCAACCACAATGAAATTAGTTCCTCATAGCTAAAGTACAAACAACTAATTCATTACATGTATCGGATGACTGATTATGAATTTTGATGGTCTCCCACCGGATCTCCAGTTGCTCAGCTCCAATATATGTCTTTTCTCTCCAAAATTTTGAACCCTTGTATCAGAAACATGTTTGCCTTTTATAGATGCACCAAAAATCGTGCCCCAAAACCATAAAAACGTGGCCCGAAATCTCAAAATTCAAATTCAGCTCTGATCTGCTCAAATTGTGGCCCGAAAAATTGCGAATTGTCAGTCTTGTTTTGGGCTTCAAATCGTGGCCCGATTTACTCTTTCTTGTGATGCCTTGATTTTCTTTTATTTTTCAGCTTCAGAGACCATTATTACATTGAACTCATCCTAAAATGCATAGAAAACAACTAACAAAACAAAGATTACATAGTGTCATCACAACCCACGAGCCATAACCACCCATAACAATAAGGTTATGGCAGCTTTGCCTTCATAGCCAACCCCAGGACCACCGACGTGGTGGCAGCAGACTAAAAGCAGAGAAATCTGCAAATCTCAACAGATCTGTGAAGAAACTAGAGTTCTAAGGCCATGAACGGTGAAGAAAACAACCCACCACCCAAAATTCCACCAACCGCCGCCCAGAAAACGATCCGGAACCAACCCACCTAACACCACCCAAACGAACGGTGGCCAATGTTAGATGACGAGAGCTTACCGGCGGATTGGAGCGAGACAACCCCAAAGGGGTGAAAAGGTGGCGCGAAGGAGTGGCCTCGTCACACCACCACCCCCGGAGCCTACATCGGAAATTTGGAGGGGGAGTGACACACGGTGAAGTAGTTTTGGAGAGAGTTCAGAAGGTTTTTTTTAGTATATATATGTCAAGTTTTTTTTATCATTTATCCTTTAAATAGTGTAACAAACTAGATGATGATATATATACTTACAATTATACCCTTAAACAACTTTTTTAATAATAAAGATTCTTGTTGGTGTCATTAAAAAAAATAAGAATTTAGATTATATTTTTTTGTTATATTGTTGGTGTCATTGAAATAGATAATCATGGTTAGTTTGATTTGTTATAATTTGAAAGCAACAAATATTTATATTTTTTAGTTTTAATCAAAATCAAAATTTCATAAAAAACACTGTTCATAATTTTCAAATGTTAGCGCAATAAAAAGAGAGAAAAGATGGGCACGTTCGCTAGTATATATTAAAATTATAAGTATAGATATTTATGACTTTCAAATGTAACAAACTCAACAAACCATATTTAACTTTTTTAACGACAATTGTAAAAAAAAACTTTTTTAACGACAACAATAATATAAAAAATATAACAAAAATTCTTATCTTTTTTAATTACAACAACAATATAATACTATTATAGGAAAATTTGTTTAAGAGTATAATTGGAATAACAAAAAAGTCAGCCCAAAATCTTCCAAAATCCTTTATTCTCTTTATATATATAGTATAGATTCAAATTTTTCTAGATTTCAATTTTTAAATTATAATTAAATTTTATAAGGATAAACCAATAATTTATTTTCTCATCTTCTCTTACTTTCTTAACCAGTAATTTCGTATTTGTCGTAGTAGTGTGAAAAAATCAATCATAATGTAGCCATGTATTCGTGATTATTATCTCACGATATATATATATAATATATAAATTGATTAAAACCATTATCTCCATCTTTTTGGTTACAAGAGAGAAGGAAAAAAAAACAAAAGAAGCAAAGAAAACTACGTCCTAATAAAGGACACTCCCATAACATCAGCTAGTAAGGTTGATGATAGACATGTTAATGGTTGATGTACCATCACAAGACACTCCGAATGATTAGCACCTAATTTTGCAAGTATATCCGCGCAAGTGTTTCCTTCTCGAAAAATATGATGAATGAAAATATTCCACTCCTTATCCAAATACATCTGAATGAGTTCCAAGAGGTTCGCATAGTGATGAAGCCTCGACACTTCCTTTGACACTAAGTGCACTACATGAAGAGAGTCGGAAAAACAAACCAGTTTCTTATAACCAGCCTCCCAGCAAAGCTTAATCCGAATCATAAGGGAATGAATTTCTGCATGCAAAATATTGGACAACCCCACACTACCATAGAAGGCAAATTGAAATTTTCCCTCAAAATTCCTAACCAATCCACCATATCCTGCTTTACCCGGGTTAGTTAAAGCGTTGTCATCTACATTAAGAACCATTGTATCATTATCACCATGCTGCCAACATACTTCATGAGTGGGCCTAACTAATGCGGTTGAAATAGTACTGTCGAATGTATCTCATGAATTGTGCGCAATTTTTATAACATGATTTTTTTTAGAGAATAAAATGATTAATTTTATTTACTTTAATAATAAAATTAATATTCTTTCAAAAGAAAATATCATTGAATAAAATGTCAATATTATTAATTGCAGTTTGTAGAGTTGTTAGACTCCATCAAACATATCATCGATAACATCAATATAGACAATCTTCATCCATTTTTTTTCTGGGGTTTTTCATAATATCTCTCTAGGAACTCTATCATATGCCTTCTCTAGATCAATAACAACTAAGTACAAGTCTTTTTTGTCCGCCCGATATCGCTCGTCCACATGTCGTAGTAAGTATATCACTTCCATTGTCACCACCCAAAGCGTAAAACCAAATTGGTTATCATTAACTTGAGTTTCTTTTCTTAGTCTCTAATCTATCAATCTTTTCTTTGTCTCTAGATTCTTCTCCCTCAGTGTTGCCTACTGCCTAAGGATTGGTACAACCATTAAAAAACTTGAGTTCTTACTTCGTTCATCTCCTTTTTATTCTCTTTCTTATAATTTTCCCATGTTTCAAAATTTATACACCTAGACCAAGCTTTAAAATATTCTTTTTTTTTTTATTTTAACTTTACTTTGAACACTTTGGTTCCATCACAAAGATTTTTTTACCTCTAGGTCCAAAACCTCTTGATTCTCCCAACATCTTTTTTTGCTACTTTTATAATCCCTTGTATCATCTTGTCCCACATATCATTTAGGCTTTCTGAAACATCCCTCTACGATATTGCGTTTGAAAATCCTTTGTTTTCCACCCGTCAAATCCACAACTTAATAATGGAGCCTTATTGCTGATTTTTCTCTTTACTCTCCTCTTAACCCTTACTTACATCCAGAACCAATACTTTATGTTGAGTAGTTAAGCTCTCTCGAGGTATGACTTTATACTCAAAGCAAATATTTATGTTTGATTTCCTAATAAGAAATAAATATCTCTGAGAACATGTCACCCCACTTTTGTATGTGATAAGATGCTTCTCTTTTTCTTTCTTTCTAAAGCACATATTAGTTATAATAAGATCAAAAGGTGACAAAAAAATATAGGATGAATTTACCCTCCATATTTATCTCCCCAAGGTCATACCCTTATGCAATTTGTCAAAACCTCTCAATACACTCCATAAATGTCCATTTAGAGTCCCTCCTAAATAAATCTTTTCTTCTAATGGTATATCCTGAAATAACGATTGACACATTGATAAGTGCTAGAAATGAGTTAAAATGCATATTTAATTTAAGCACTTAAATAGCTTGTTATGCAAGTTATCATTGGAAAAGCTGATAATAATCATTGATTAAATGCCTATTATGCTTTTACTACTTTCCCCATCCATTTGTGCAGGAAAATACAAGCCAGGACATCAACTGAGCAAAGAAAATGAAGTTTTGTTAAAGCCATCGCTACAAGCGCAGGATTGGTCGCTACTAGCGAGGATAGGCAGGGAAAATCAGAACTTCATCGCTAGAAGCGCAGGATTGGTCGCTTCAAGCGATCCTTTTGGGAGGTTCATCGCTACAAGCGATGGATTGGTCGCTTCAAGCGACCAAGGGCGGTTTAGTGCCAGGTGCTGACGTGGAGCTTCCTTATTGGCCAGAAGTCGGCCGTCGCTACAGCGACAGGCTCGTCGCTTGTAGCGAGCGTGTTAAAATTCAGAATTTATATAGCCATTCAGCACAGTTTTGTACAGTAGTTCAGTTAGAGTTCTTAGAGTTCTTTTGTAGAATATTTTAGGTTAGCTTTTTAGACATAAAGCAAGGGCTAAGAGCTTTGATCTTCAAGTAGCAAAGGTGATTGGATTGTGGAATCAACCAAAGGCTTTGGGAAATCAAGACTTGGGTTTGTATTTTCATCTCTTCTCTTCTCTTTTGTAAAGCTGTCATGAAAATGAATAGCTAAATTCCCTTTGTTGGGATTGGATGCACTCTTTCTAGCTTAGATGTAATAGTTTGATTTTGCAATATATATGGTTTTTAGCAATTTATGTGTTGTTGAGTTTTTCTTGCCATTCACTGTCGTGTTTTGATTTAAAATGATATTGACGAATACTTTTGAATCTTTGGCGAGAATAGCTCTATCAAAATAAGAAAATCTAGACATGGATTTGGGTTTTGATAATCGCACATAGTGTCGGAACTTAAAGCTTTCGCATCGTTTGATTGATTGGGAAATCGTCGATTAAACGATACGATCGATCTCACGACGTCATTTGGGAAATCAATGACGTTGTCGAGCGATACGTGGTAATTTCGCTAAAACGCTAAAACTCATATGCACGATCTTTAGATTACATTCGATGCTCGATTGAGGAAATCCTATCTCAACGCTTTTATTCCCTATCTTTTGTCGTCTTTATTTTCCGCATTTTTACATTACCATAGTTTTTGTACAAACATTCGTACAAAACCCTTTTAGCTCAAAACGATAGCGATTGTTGAACGGTTCGAAGTGTCGCACTAATCCCTCTGGAGACGATACAAAAAATACTTACCTCGTTTGTTGAATTACTAATACTACTTCATCAAAATGGCGCCGTTGCCGGGGATTGGTGTTTAGATATTTTGAGCATCGCAATAATTTTTATTGTTTTGAGCTTTTGTATATTCTTGTTAATATTTTTCTTCTCTTTTGTACATTATATTTTGTGTTTGCATTAACCCTCTTTGCAAAGCAAAGAAAAATTTCTTGTTAGTTATTCGTGTTTCAGATTCTCAACAAAGAGGAAATCATGGCTGATCATGATTATTTCAACTTCTATACTCCATACGAGTATGAATCCTATCAACAATATCAACAATATCCGTCTGAAGATGAACAAATGGAAAGAACGGAAAATATCTTGAATCTGTTCATGCAACAATCCATGATCAACATGCAAAATACCAACCACAGATTGAGAGCGTTATCAATCCAGTTGGATATTTTGCAAGTTCAATTGAATTGTCTACCATGGAGGTTCAGACCAACAATCAATCCACTTTGGAATTTGGAGAGATTGTTGAAGACGAGGTTGATGAGAGTGAGGAAGAGACGATGTTTGAAGGATGTGGTATTAGGACATTAATGGAAGAATTAGAGATACCACACAAGGATGAACTTCCTCAAGAAAGGTCAAATTCTGAAGAGGCCAGCGATGTTGATAGCAAGGAAGAAATGGATCTTGAGAAGATGGGACAGTTTCTTAACAAGGAAGAAACGTGTGAAATTGAGGGGATGAAAGTGAGCAAGGCCGAAATTGATTTGGTAATAGACAACATTTGTTCCTTGCTCAGCTTATTCTGGATAGGGAGGTTATGGACTCCACATCAGCTATATTGCAAGTTCATGGAATTCCTCCCAAAGCAAAGGAATACAAATGTTGATGTGCGTTTCGTCTCATATTGGCCACCCTAACGAATCAGGCGTCGAGCTAACGACGTAAAACAAGCGCTTGTTGGGAGGCAACCCAACTTTGTAAGTATTTATGTTTTATTATAATCCTCATAAAAGTTTTCACCTGAAGGGAATGTGGTGCATTTCAATTTTCAGAAAATCTGTTATCTGTCATGGTCGCTACAGCGATGGATCACATCGCTATAGCGACGAGCTTCAAACCCTGTCGCTGTAGCGACGTTTAGGTCGCTTGTAGCGATGGCAGTAAAACTTGTCAGTACAGATTTTCAATTCCACTAAAACCCATTAACTTTTTGTGATAAACTTATGTTTAATTATGTACTTTTATTTTTATGTTCAATAATGTTGAATGAGCTTTAAATTTGTGAATCGCCATCAGATGCATGATAATGATAGAAATTGTTTGATTGTGCAAAGCCAAGTTAATTGTTTCTTGCTTTTCTATGTGTGTACTTGAATTTAATACGAGTACTTTGCATAAGATTTATCTCATACAGTTTTACGTGATAACATGCTTATATGTGAACCACTTAGAACTAGCCCAAAATGTGAGGAATCCTCAAATCATTGTATATATGCAGGAGACCGGCATTTTAGTTTAACTCGATTGTTTTATGTTAAATCTGATAATTGTTTTAAATTGTAAGAAAGCAATGATATGATCAAGGCATTTTTTTTAATATGAGAATAAACCCTTGACCACAAAAAGCCTACCCGGTGAGAGAGCGAGTATTCGATAACCCAATTTGAGCCTAATGAATCAGAATCCTTAATTATGAACTGCCAATATTCATAAGCACAATGCTTAGTGAATTTGCCCAAATATTTCAAAATCCAGTTCATAGTTAAAACACTATAGGATTCTGATATTCTTACATTCATTTGAACCCTTATCCATCGTGTTTATTGACCTTTGCCAAAATGATAAAGGAACATTCGATTAGGGTATCATTGAACCAAGTTGGGGAGAAAGGGAGGTTGTGTATCAAGTAATGGTGATTTTGAAAATTGATCTTGACAACAAGAAAAAGAAAAAGAAAAAAAAAATAAAGAAAAGCAAACCAAGAAAAAGAAAAGAGAAAAATAGAAAAAGGTTTGCAATAAATCAAAGAAAAAGTTGTCAAGATCAATCAAGAAAAGAAAAATTTGAAGTTCACCAAGAGTTGTATTTGAGAAAGGAGGAAGTATGTAAATAGATTGAATGTTCCTCTTGTTTGGCCATTTGAATTCAATATCCCACATATGACAATTCTTTTGTAACCAAGCCAAATTACAACCTTTAAAGACCTTGTGATCATTGCTTTCGTGCTTTTAGAAATGATAATTAGATGGACACATAATTTGATCGGAATGTTAACAATTTGCCGGATGAGTGTTCATAACCCTCACTTCATTGATTCCAATTTGTTTCATTTACTTCTAAAGAGTGTGTTAGGTGTGGTTCATTATTAATTATGTTATTGCCTTGCATTGTATGATGTGAATTTTGTGTTTAGGACTTATGTCATATTCATTGTATATATCTAGATTAATGAGAAACTTTATACTTGCCCGCGCAATCCGCATTTGAATTATTGCATCTGAAAACTTTTCATTTCTTTGCAAGAATTATAAAAATGTCCAAAGCCTTGTTTTTCCATTTGTTTGAGTCCTTTGTTTGAGGACAAACAAAGATTTAAGTTGGGGAGTGTGATAAGTGCTAGAAATGAGTTAAAATGCATATTTAATTTAAGCACTTAAATAGCTTGTTATGCAAGTTATCATTGGAAAAGCTGATAATAATCATTGATTAAATGCCTATTATGCTTTTACTACTTTCCCCATCCATTTGTGCAGGAAAATACAAGCCAGGACATCAACTGAGCAAAGAAAATGAAGTTTTGTTAAAGCCATCGCTACAAGCGCAGGATTGGTCGCTACTAGCGAGGATAGGCAGGGAAAATCAGAACTTCATCGCTAGAAGCGCAGGATTGGTCGCTTCAAGCGATCCTTTTGGGAGGTTCATCGCTACAAGCGATGGATTGGTCGCTTCAAGCGACCAAGGGCGGTTTAGTGCCAGGTGCTGACGTGGAGCTTCCTTATTGGCCAGAAGTCGGCCGTCGCTACAGCGACAGGCTCGTCGCTTGTAGCGAGCGTGTTAAAATTCAGAATTTATATAGCCATTCAGCACAGTTTTGTACAGTAGTTCAGTTAGAGTTCTTAGAGTTCTTTTGTAGAATATTTTAGGTTAGCTTTTTAGACATAAAGCAAGGGCTAAGAGCTTTGATCTTCAAGTAGCAAAGGTGATTGGATTGTGGAATCAACCAAAGGCTTTGGGAAATCAAGACTTGGGTTTGTATTTTCATCTCTTCTCTTCTCTTTTGTAAAGCTGTCATGAAAATGAATAGCTAAATTCCCTTTGTTGGGATTGGATGCACTCTTTCTAGCTTAGATGTAATAGTTTGATTTTGCAATATATATGGTTTTTAGCAATTTATGTGTTGTTGAGTTTTTCTTGCCATTCACTGTCGTGTTTTGATTTAAAATGATATTGACGAATACTTTTGAATCTTTGGCGAGAATAGCTCTATCAAAATAAGAAAATCTAGACATGGATTTGGGTTTTGATAATCGCACATAGTGTCGGAACTTAAAGCTTTCGCATCGTTTGATTGATTGGGAAATCGTCGATTAAACGATACGATCGATCTCACGACGTCATTTGGGAAATCAATGACGTTGTCGAGCGATACGTGGTAATTTCGCTAAAACGCTAAAACTCATATGCACGATCTTTAGATTACATTCGATGCTCGATTGAGGAAATCCTATCTCAACGCTTTTATTCCCTATCTTTTGTCGTCTTTATTTTCCGCATTTTTACATTACCATAGTTTTTGTACAAACATTCGTACAAAACCCTTTTAGCTCAAAACGATAGCGATTGTTGAACGGTTCGAAGTGTCGCACTAATCCCTGTGGAGACGATACAAAAAATACTTACCTCGTTTGTTGAATTACTAATACTACTTCATCAAAATGGCGCCGTTGCCGGGGATTGGTGTTTAGATATTTTGAGCATCGCAATAATTTTTATTGTTTTGAGCTTTTGTATATTCTTGTTAATATTTTTCTTCTCTTTTGTACATTATATTTTGTGTTTGCATTAACCCTCTTTGCAAAGCAAAGAAAAATTTCTTGTTAGTTATTCGTGTTTCAGATTCTCAACAAAGAGGAAATCATGGCTGATCATGATTATTTCAACTTCTATACTCCATACGAGTATGAATCCTATCAACAATATCAACAATATCCGTCTGAAGATGAACAAATGGAAAGAACGGAAAATATCTTGAATCTGTTCATGCAACAATCCATGATCAACATGCAAAATACCAACCACAGATTGAGAGCGTTATCAATCCAGTTGGATATTTTGCAAGTTCAATTGAATTGTCTACCATGGAGGTTCAGACCAACAATCAATCCACTTTGGAATTTGGAGAGATTGTTGAAGACGAGGTTGATGAGAGTGAGGAAGAGACGATGTTTGAAGGATGTGGTATTAGGACATTAATGGAAGAATTAGAGATACCACACAAGGATGAACTTCCTCAAGAAAGGTCAAATTCTGAAGAGGCCAGCGATGTTGATAGCAAGGAAGAAATGGATCTTGAGAAGATGGGACAGTTTCTTAACAAGGAAGAAACGTGTGAAATTGAGGGGATGAAAGTGAGCAAGGCCGAAATTGATTTGGTAATAGACAACATTTGTTCCTTGCTCAGCTTATTCTGGATAGGGAGGTTATGGACTCCACATCAGCTATATTGCAAGTTCATGGAATTCCTCCCAAAGCAAAGGAATACAAATGTTGATGTGCGTTTCGTCTCATATTGGCCACCCTAACGAATCAGGCGTCGAGCTAACGACGTAAAACAAGCGCTTGTTGGGAGGCAACCCAACTTTGTAAGTATTTATGTTTTATTATAATCCTCATAAAAGTTTTCACCTGAAGGGAATGTGGTGCATTTCAATTTTCAGAAAATCTGTTATCTGTCATGGTCGCTACAGCGATGGATCACATCGCTATAGCGACGAGCTTCAAACCCTGTCGCTGTAGCGACGTTTAGGTCGCTTGTAGCGATGGCAGTAAAACTTGTCAGTACAGATTTTCAATTCCACTAAAACCCATTAACTTTTTGTGATAAACTTATGTTTAATTATGTACTTTTATTTTTATGTTCAATAATGTTGAATGAGCTTTAAATTTGTGAATCGCCATCAGATGCATGATAATGATAGAAATTGTTTGATTGTGCAAAGCCAAGTTAATTGTTTCTTGCTTTTCTATGTGTGTACTTGAATTTAATACGAGTACTTTGCATAAGATTTATCTCATACAGTTTTACGTGATAACATGCTTATATGTGAACCACTTAGAACTAGCCCAAAATGTGAGGAATCCTCAAATCATTGTATATATGCAGGAGACCGGCATTTTAGTTTAACTCGATTGTTTTATGTTAAATCTGATAATTGTTTTAAATTGTATGAAAGCAATGATATGATCAAGGCATTTTTTTTTTAATATGAGAATAAACCCTTGACCACAAAAAGCCTACCCGGTGAGAGAGCGAGTATTCGATAACCCAATTTGAGCCTAATGAATCAGAATCCTTAATTATGAACTGCCAATATTCATAAGCACAATGCTTAGTGAATTTGCCCAAATATTTCAAAATCCAGTTCATAGTTAAAACACTATAGGATTCTGATATTCTTACATTCATTTGAACCCTTATCCATCGTGTTTATTGACCTTTGCCAAAATGATAAAGGAACATTCGATTAGGGTATCATTGAACCAAGTTGGGGAGAAAGGGAGGTTGTGTATCAAGTAATGGTGATTTTGAAAATTGATCTTGACAACAAGAAAAAGAAAAAGAAAAAAAAATAAAGAAAAGCAAACCAAGAAAAAGAAAAGAGAAAAATAGAAAAAGGTTTGCAATAAATCAAAGAAAAAGTTGTCAAGATCAATCAAGAAAAGAAAAATTTGAAGTTCACCAAGAGTTGTATTTGAGAAAGGAGGAAGTATGTAAATAGATTGAATGTTCCTCTTGCTTGGCCATTTGAATTCAATATCCCACATATGACAATTCTTTTGTAACCAAGCCAAATTACAACCTTTAAAGACCTTGTGATCATTGCTTTCGTGCTTTTAGAAATGATAATTAGATGGACACATAATTTGATCGGAATGTTAACAATTTGCCGGATGAGTGTTCATAACCCTCACTTCATTGATTCCAATTTGTTTCATTTACTTCTAAAGAGTGTGTTAGGTGTGGTTCATTATTAATTATGTTATTGCCTTGCATTGTATGATGTGAATTTTGTGTTTAGGACTTATGTCATATTCATTGTATATATCTAGATTAATGAGAAACTTTATACTTGCCCGCGCAATCCGCATTTGAATTATTGCATCTGAAAACTTTTCATTTCTTTGCAAGAATTATAAAAATGTCCAAAGCCTTGTTTTTCCATTTGTTTGAGTCCTTTGTTTGAGGACAAACAAAGATTTAAGTTGGGGAGTGTGATAAGTGCTAGAAATGAGTTAAAATGCATATTTAATTTAAGCACTTAAATAGCTTGTTATGCAAGTTATCATTGGAAAAGCTGATAATAATCATTGATTAAATGCCTATTATGCTTTTACTACTTTCCCCATCCATTTGTGCAGGAAAATACAAGCCAGGACATCAACTGAGCAAAGAAAATGAAGTTTTGTTAAAGCCATCGCTACAAGCGCAGGATTGGTCGCTACTAGCGAGGATAGGCAGGGAAAATCAGAACTTCATCGCTAGAAGCGCAGGATTGGTCGCTTCAAGCGATCCTTTTGGGAGGTTCATCGCTACAAGCGATGGATTGGTCGCTTCAAGCGACCAAGGGCGGTTTAGTGCCAGGTGCTGACGTGGAGCTTCCTTATTGGCCAGAAGTCGGCCGTCGCTACAGCGACAGGCTCGTCGCTTGTAGCGAGCGTGTTAAAATTCAGAATTTATATAGCCATTCAGCACAGTTTTGTACAGTAGTTCAGTTAGAGTTCTTAGAGTTCTTTTGTAGAATATTTTAGGTTAGCTTTTTAGACATAAAGCAAGGGCTAAGAGCTTTGATCTTCAAGTAGCAAAGGTGATTGGATTGTGGAATCAACCAAAGGCTTTGGGAAATCAAGACTTGGGTTTGTATTTTCATCTCTTCTCTTCTCTTTTGTAAAGCTGTCATGAAAATGAATAGCTAAATTCCCTTTGTTGGGATTGGATGCACTCTTTCTAGCTTAGATGTAATAGTTTGATTTTGCAATATATATGGTTTTTAGCAATTTATGTGTTGTTGAGTTTTTCTTGCCATTCACTGTCGTGTTTTGATTTAAAATGATATTGACGAATACTTTTGAATCTTTGGCGAGAATAGCTCTATCAAAATAAGAAAATCTAGACATGGATTTGGGTTTTGATAATCGCACATAGTGTCGGAACTTAAAGCTTTCGCATCGTTTGATTGATTGGGAAATCGTCGATTAAACGATACGATCGATCTCACGACGTCATTTGGGAAATCAATGACGTTGTCGAGCGATACGTGGTAATTTCGCTAAAACGCTAAAACTCATATGCACGATCTTTAGATTACATTCGATGCTCGATTGAGGAAATCCTATCTCAACGCTTTTATTCCCTATCTTTTGTCGTCTTTATTTTCCGCATTTTTACATTACCATAGTTTTTGTACAAACATTCGTACAAAACCCTTTTAGCTCAAAACGATAGCGATTGTTGAACGGTTCGAAGTGTCGCACTAATCCCTGTGGAGACGATACAAAAAATACTTACCTCGTTTGTTGAATTACTAATACTACTTCATCAAAATGGCGCCGTTGCCGGGGATTGGTGTTTAGATATTTTGAGCATCGCAATAATTTTTATTGTTTTGAGCTTTTGTATATTCTTGTTAATATTTTTCTTCTCTTTTGTACATTATATTTTGTGTTTGCATTAACCCTCTTTGCAAAGCAAAGAAAAATTTCTTGTTAGTTATTCGTGTTTCAGATTCTCAACAAAGAGGAAATCATGGCTGATCATGATTATTTCAACTTCTATACTCCATACGAGTATGAATCCTATCAACAATATCAACAATATCCGTCTGAAGATGAACAAATGGAAAGAACGGAAAATATCTTGAATCTGTTCATGCAACAATCCATGATCAACATGCAAAATACCAACCACAGATTGAGAGCGTTATCAATCCAGTTGGATATTTTGCAAGTTCAATTGAATTGTCTACCAAGAATCATGGAGGTTCAGACCAACAATCAATCCACTTTGGAATTTGGAGAGATTGTTGAAGACGAGGTTGATGAGAGTGAGGAAGAGACGATGTTTGAAGGATGTGGTATTAGGACATTAATGGAAGAATTAGAGATACCACACAAGGATGAACTTCCTCAAGAAAGGTCAAATTCTGAAGAGGCCAGCGATGTTGATAGCAAGGAAGAAATGGATCTTGAGAAGATGGGACAGTTTCTTAACAAGGAAGAAACGTGTGAAATTGAGGGGATGAAAGTGAGCAAGGCCGAAATTGATTTGGTAATAGACAACATTTGTTCCTTGCTCAGCTTATTCTGGATAGGGAGGTTATGGACTCCACATCAGCTATATTGCAAGTTCATGGAATTCCTCCCAAAGCAAAGGAATACAAATGTTGATGTGCGTTTCGTCTCATATTGGCCACCCTAACGAATCAGGCGTCGAGCTAACGACGTAAAACAAGCGCTTGTTGGGAGGCAACCCAACTTTGTAAGTATTTATGTTTTATTATAATCCTCATAAAAGTTTTCACCTGAAGGGAATGTGGTGCATTTCAATTTTCAGAAAATCTGTTATCTGTCATGGTCGCTACAGCGATGGATCACATCGCTATAGCGACGAGCTTCAAACCCTGTCGCTGTAGCGACGTTTAGGTCGCTTGTAGCGATGGCAGTAAAACTTGTCAGTACAGATTTTCAATTCCACTAAAACCCATTAACTTTTTGTGATAAACTTATGTTTAATTATGTACTTTTATTTTTATGTTCAATAATGTTGAATGAGCTTTAAATTTGTGAATCGCCATCAGATGCATGATAATGATAGAAATTGTTTGATTGTGCAAAGCCAAGTTAATTGTTTCTTGCTTTTCTATGTGTGTACTTGAATTTAATACGAGTACTTTGCATAAGATTTATCTCATACAGTTTTACGTGATAACATGCTTATATGTGAACCACTTAGAACTAGCCCAAAATGTGAGGAATCCTCAAATCATTGTATATATGCAGGAGACCGGCATTTTAGTTTAACTCGATTGTTTTATGTTAAATCTGATAATTGTTTTAAATTGTATGAAAGCAATGATATGATCAAGGCATTTTTTTTTTAATATGAGAATAAACCCTTGACCACAAAAAGCCTACCCGGTGAGAGAGCGAGTATTCGATAACCCAATTTGAGCCTAATGAATCAGAATCCTTAATTATGAACTGCCAATATTCATAAGCACAATGCTTAGTGAATTTGCCCAAATATTTCAAAATCCAGTTCATAGTTAAAACACTATAGGATTCTGATATTCTTACATTCATTTGAACCCTTATCCATCGTGTTTATTGACCTTTGCCAAAATGATAAAGGAACATTCGATTAGGGTATCATTGAACCAAGTTGGGGAGAAAGGGAGGTTGTGTATCAAGTAATGGTGATTTTGAAAATTGATCTTGACAACAAGAAAAAGAAAAAGAAAAAAAAAATAAAGAAAAGCAAACCAAGAAAAAGAAAAGAGAAAAATAGAAAAAGGTTTGCAATAAATCAAAGAAAAAGTTGTCAAGATCAATCAAGAAAAGAAAAATTTGAAGTTCACCAAGAGTTGTATTTGAGAAAGGAGGAAGTATGTAAATAGATTGAATGTTCCTCTTGCTTGGCCATTTGAATTCAATATCCCACATATGACAATTCTTTTGTAACCAAGCCAAATTACAACCTTTAAAGACCTTGTGATCATTGCTTTCGTGCTTTTAGAAATGATAATTAGATGGACACATAATTTGATCGGAATGTTAACAATTTGCCGGATGAGTGTTCATAACCCTCACTTCATTGATTCCAATTTGTTTCATTTACTTCTAAAGAGTGTGTTAGGTGTGGTTCATTATTAATTATGTTATTGCCTTGCATTGTATGATGTGAATTTTGTGTTTAGGACTTATGTCATATTCATTGTATATATCTAGATTAATGAGAAACTTTATACTTGCCCGCGCAATCCGCATTTGAATTATTGCATCTGAAAACTTTTCATTTCTTTGCAAGAATTATAAAAATGTCCAAAGCCTTGTTTTTCCATTTGTTTGAGTCCTTTGTTTGAGGACAAACAAAGATTTAAGTTGGGGAGTGTGATAAGTGCTAGAAATGAGTTAAAATGCATATTTAATTTAAGCACTTAAATAGCTTGTTATGCAAGTTATCATTGGAAAAGCTGATAATAATCATTGATTAAATGCCTATTATGCTTTTACTACTTTCCCCATCCATTTGTGCAGGAAAATACAAGCCAGGACATCAACTGAGCAAAGAAAATGAAGTTTTGTTAAAGCCATCGCTACAAGCGCAGGATTGGTCGCTACTAGCGAGGATAGGCAGGGAAAATCAGAACTTCATCGCTAGAAGCGCAGGATTGGTCGCTTCAAGCGATCCTTTTGGGAGGTTCATCGCTACAAGCGATGGATTGGTCGCTTCAAGCGACCAAGGGCGGTTTAGTGCCAGGTGCTGACGTGGAGCTTCCTTATTGGCCAGAAGTCGGCCGTCGCTACAGCGACAGGCTCGTCGCTTGTAGCGAGCGTGTTAAAATTCAGAATTTATATAGCCATTCAGCACAGTTTTGTACAGTAGTTCAGT
The DNA here is from genome assembly GCA_018208015.1 of Medicago ruthenica. Lineage (NCBI taxonomy): Eukaryota > Viridiplantae > Streptophyta > Magnoliopsida > Fabales > Fabaceae > Medicago > Medicago ruthenica. Next base: position 58,980,292 of record CM031373.1, read on the forward strand.
TAGAGTTCTTAGAGTTCTTTTGTAGAATATTTTAGGTTAGCTTTTTAGACATAAAGCAAGGGCTAAGAGCTTTGATCTTCAAGTAGCAAAGGTGATTGGATTGTGGAATCAACCAAAGGCTTTGGGAAATCAAGACTTGGGTTTGTATTTTCATCTCTTCTCTTCTCTTTTGTAAAGCTGTCATGAAAATGAATAGCTAAATTCCCTTTGTTGGGATTGGATGCACTCTTTCTAGCTTAGATGTAATAGTTTGATTTTGCAATATATATGGTTTTTAGCAATTTATGTGTTGTTGAGTTTTTCTTGCCATTCACTGTCGTGTTTTGATTTAAAATGATATTGACGAATACTTTTGAATCTTTGGCGAGAATAGCTCTATCAAAATAAGAAAATCTAGACATGGATTTGGGTTTTGATAATCGCACATAGTCTCGGAACTTAAAGCTTTCGCATCGTTTGATTGATTGGGAAATCGTCGATTAAACGATATGATCGATCTCACGACGTCATTTGGGAAATCAATGACGTTGTCGAGCGATACGTGGTAATTTCGCTAAAACGCTAAAACTCATATGCACGATCTTTAGATTACATTCGATGCTCGATTGAGGAAATCCTATCTCAACGCTTTTATTCCCTATCTTTTGTCGTCTTTATTTTCCGCATTTTTACATTACCATAGTTTTTGTACAAACATTCGTACAAAACCCTTTTAGCTCAAAACGATAGCGATTGTTGAACGGTTCGAAGTGTCGCACTAATCCCTGTGGAGACGATACAAAAAATACTTACCTCGTTTGTTGAATTACTAATACTACTTCATCACACATCTGAGGTGCTCACCTCAATATAACGATTGACCTAACACAAAGTTTTACCCTCTGCACTATTCCAGAAGATCATCTCGTCTCTACATCAGGAATTTAACAACATTGATGTACTCCACCATCTTTAACACATTCAAATTAAATTGGCGTCACCGTCTATCTCATATTCAGGAACAAAGATAACAACCAACATGAACGCACCACTAGAGCACATTACTAGAAATCGGGGGTCTTCCCACTAGTTATGACTTTACGTGCCAGCATACTGTCCGATTTTACCATTAGAATGCCTTTTGAAGATACCCTCCACTCCACTCCACTCCCCCCAACAACCCACATGTTTGTAGAATGAATGTACGAGACTAGTCGCGGAGGATCCAACAATCAATATGAAGAATACACTTGTTCATGAGGTACACCTCGTTTCTTCAAATAGAAACACCATCATAAGAAATTGCTTCAACAAAGTTAAAGATTAGTACAATTTATTTTATAAATAATATTGCTAAAGAAGGAAATTAAAAATTAATCAAAATAGCTTATATTTTAGACTATTAAATTTGAGATTTTTTTCTTAAATTCAAAATATGATGGGTATTTTTAAAGAAATGTCATCCAAATTCTATTTATATATAGAAATGGAAAATATTAACAATTGTCTTTAAGACATTATCTAAATATTCAAAAGAAATAACTTTTACATAAGAAATGTGTATTCATTATTGAGTAAATGGACATTTTGGTCCATGACTCTGCACCTCACTGTCACAAAAGTTTCTAACTCATGATTAAATACAAAGTAGTCCCTGAATGTGCAGTTCTGTTATCAATTTAGTCCATGACGTTAAAAACTTCTGTTAACCGATGAGGTGGCATGCATGAGGTGTCACAGGGACTAAAGTGAAAGTAGAAAATAGTCACTTTGGTCCGTTAACCGAAAATCAATATCCCCAGATTGAATCTCAAATCCCTAAATCCCGAATTTAATCCTCAAATCCCTAAATCTCTTCTAATTCCATCTTTTGTTCAAAATCAATTTCTTTTTTTGTTGTTGTTAATTCTCTAGATTGTACTGAATTCTACACATTTTACTCCTCAATTCCAAAAAGTATAATCTTTCTCTCATTCTATTGTGTAAGTGCAGTGAAGCTGATTAGTATGTTTCTACATGCATGTTTGGTCGAAGCTATTTTGATCATGTTTAGTTAAGCCAAAGTTTGGAGGAATACTCAATTATTATTATTTTTTATTGTTTGACAGTTACGAAAAATACATATATTTTTACTAAATTCAGATTTGACATGAGACATACTATTAATTATAATAGTCCACACCATATAAACTAAACTCCTTTGATTGGCAGCACAAAAGATTTCGAGTTTACTATGTTCTTTTCTTACCACAAATCTCCAAGAATTAACAACAACAACAAAAGGAAATTGATTTTGAACAAAGAAAGAATTAGATGAGATTTAGGGATTTAAGGATTTGGGGATTAAATTCGGGATTTAGAGATTTAGTGATTTGAGATTCAATTTGGGAATATATTGATTTTCGGTTCAGGGATCAAAGTGACTATTTTCTACTTTCACTTTAGTCCCTGTGACACCTCATGCACGTCACCTCATCAGTTAACAGAACGTCAGAGACTAAACTGATAACGGAACTGCATATTCAGGGACTACTTTGTATTTAATCCTGAGTCAGAGACCTTTGTGACAGTGAAGTGCAAAGTCGGAGACCAAAATGATCATTTACTCTTTATTATTCTGACAACTATTTAACTTATATTTTTAAGACAAAACTTTTTTCCTTAAATTCGTTAAACAATGCATGTAAGATATTTGTTAGCCCGACTCGATTTAATTTAGTCACATGTGTGACCTTAGGGATATAAGATTCAGATCATTTCATACAATCGTTCTCAATTAATATTAACTCTTTTTATTCCAACACTGTGCCCTGACTTGCAGGATTCAATATCACTCGTAGTTAGGGGACCAATAGAATGATTAGAATCTAAATGTCAAAGGTTATGCTTGTGATTATTTCACCGCCAAAACAAGTGTTAGCTTCAGTCTACTTCACATTTCTTATCTCTAATTGTTGTGACCTCACATCTAACGATTCAAGTTGAAGATGCTGCTCAATATGATGTCACCAGGAGACCCACGATTGACAGTTAGTTGTTGTTTATGAGTCTACTAATTAATTAGTACAACGTTTCTTGAAAATGGTGATTTGATTTGCTTACCAATTGATGCCAAGAAGCTAACAGTATTCACACGCATCCAATATGATTGGCAGCAAATGAAAAGAGATATACAAAAACATGTACTAATACAGCCTTTTTGATTTGACTCTTTTGATTAGTTATTAGTACATGTACATGTATTCTATTTACTGAGGGAAAATTGGTGTTAATGTGGATGGTTAAATTGTTATTAGAAATTAGAAAGCGGCATTAGTATATCACTTGAATAAGTTAGTTCAAGCATCAATTCTTTCAACTTAATTGGTAATTTTTTATTTAAATTCGGTCCTAAAATTGTGCTAAAAAAATCCAGTCCTAAAATACAATAGTGTTAAAACTCTTGAGGTCTTGTCAAAAAAAATCTTTATGTAAGCCGTAATTGCCATTTAAAATGAATCGTAAAATAGATAATGTTTGTCATTCCGTCTACACATAAAAATAAATAAATCAACCTCAAAATAATGAATTCAGATTAGAAGTGAATTTATTTATGTGCAACCAAAACTCCTGGCAGTGAAGGAGACTGTTGCTTGTAAGACGCATTTTAAGGCATATAATACAAACCATTGACATGTGTGTTTTCTTAGGGGAATCATCATTCATGAGTAAATGCTAAAATGTGAATTGTTGTAGATGACCTCTAAGCCAATGTAAAAGGTGGGGGCAAATTAAAGAGTGTATCCAAAGTTTGTTGTCTTGTACTCTTAGATTATATAGTCAATTTTCAGCCTCTTTCTTCGTGTCCATTTCTAGGACACAAACATAGGTTATATATGGACCATTATAGCTGTCTTACGGGTTGGACTTGGAGTGGGTTTATGTCATTAAGGTAATTGCCCTCGATGTTACGCAACAACTTGCTTAATTTTTTGTTTTTGTTTACACTAGCTTAATTAATTTCATCACATATTTTTTGCCCTTAAAGGTGGATAATCAACTAAGTTTCTCACCATGTGATTCATATGACGAGTCATTAACCAGTAACCGGTGATGATAACATTATTTTGAACATATAGGATGTGGGATCATAGGAGAACTTAATCCTTAAGACTACAATTATTGATCGCATTGGATACTCACTCAATTCGAATGAACTTGTTCTAATGACCTTAAACCTATGGCTCGTAGACCATTAAATGGTCATGTGTGAACTTATTAGATGTTTGATTTAATGTTGAAAAGGTGAAAAAATACTTTGGCCCATGATTAAGATATGTGTTACTATGATACTACTCCGTCCCAAAATATAAACAAAAATGAGTCAACATAAGTTGATGTATCTGGTACAAATTTTGAACTAAATACATTAACTTTTGTTGACCAATTTTTGCTTATATTTTGGGACAGAGGGAATATATGTGAAGATTTGAGATTTCGGAGAATTACAGCTAAAAGAGCCATAAATGCTTGATTGAGAATAAGATTCATATAGAAATATTTTGATAAAATATGGTAAAAAGAATATAAGTGATGCTCTTATATATAGCTTGCAGATAGTAAATAAACTAACCTCCTAATAACAAACTCTAACTAACTTCATACTTGACATTTAGCCAACAATTAAACTAACTATTTAAAATTATTAACTATCATTATTCTTCATAATATACAATGCGAGTTGTATCACAATTCAAAATAAAATTGAACTTAATTTATAAAAGAGAAATGATATTTGTATAATCATTTTGTGATTATTTTCTCTTTCATACTCACATTATGTTTTTACTCTTTCTTTTCACTTTTCTCTCTCTATTGTTTCTGACTATTAAGAAGAGAGAAAAAGAAGATTGTCATTAAAATTGTCAACTAATAATTGTACTAATATCATTATTCTTTATAAAAATTGTTGTGCGTATATATTTTAGACAAGGACTACTAAACACTAATCTTGACTCATTCTCACAACTTGAATCATTTTGTGTAAAAAAAAAAAAATCTATTTCCTCTCATGGGTGTTTAAAGTGGGTGATTCACCTATTTAGCATCAAGCTAAAAGAAGGATCATGCTAAATGAATAGATTGAGCGTTTAATAATTCAAATGACAAAATAAACAAGACTTAAATACACTTTTGTTCATGTTGGAACAATTTGAGATTTCTTAAAGTTTAGGAAAGTGAGTTTTAATAGACTATGATAGAAAAGAGGGAGATTCTTTGTGGAAATTGTCTATTGATTATCAAAGGGAATGCATTGCAATGTTTATGACGTATGTACATATACTCAACCATAAAGTACAACTAGCTAGATAAAATTGCTCAAAATCATAACTACTAACTACCTTGTGTGACAAGTAACTTACTGTCACACAAGTAACCTGCGAACTATGAATTAGTTATTCTCAACACTCTACATAAGTCATATTTGCTAGTTTCCTCATTCCCATAAGTTCTTTTAAATCTTCAAACATCGCTTTCTTCAATGGTTTCGTGAGAGTATTTGCAAGTTGCAACTTTGACTTGCAGTATTCAAGTTCTAGCCTATACTTGTTAACATAATCTCTCAAAAAGTGGCATCTTCTTTCAATATGCTTACTCCTACCATGACTCATAGGATGATTGGCCAAGTCTATTGCTGATTTTTTGGCTACAAACAACTTCATCTTCATAGTTTCAATGACTTTTAGCTCTTCCAGCAACATCTCAATCCACAATGCTTGACATGATTTTGAAATTCAGGTGGCCGTATCTTTGATGTCATTTCCAATTATGATCATCACTAATAGTTTATGCAAGGCACCGATGATCAAGCATATTGATCATGATTTTGAAATTTTGTTCTTAGACAAAGGTACTTTTAAAATCAACCTTGTATCTGCATAACACACCTTCAACTCCTTGTTCTCTAACTTCATAGAATAATTCTTATCAAGTAACTAACCTAGACTAATCAGGTTACTTCTCATTAGAAGGCACATATAGCACATCATGATCCCTGATTATTGCATGAAATGACTGAAAAGTTGAACAAGAAAATGAAGTAAACAATGACATTTTAATTTTGACAAAGATTTTTTAATTTCTATTATTCTTCATAAATTGTAAATAATATTTATTACAAGAAATTTGAAAGAGAAATATGATCAATATTAGAAGAAGCATAGGTCTAAGGTTCAACACTTGCATTCTAAATTTTTTGATTTAGTTGGAAATAAATAGAAAGCTAGGAATTGCAAAAATAAGGACAACACCTAAAAAGCAACACATAACAAAAGTACAAGTTAGCTAGGAGTAACAAACAACAAACACGTAACAAGCAATATAGGTGCAAAATAGAAAATGCAAGGCGTGCAAAATTGAAATATAGCCTATATACTAGTATGAATCTCAAGATCCTAGGGTGTGCATTAGGGGTGAGAATTGATCGGGTAGAGTCGGATTTTGTTTAAATAGGTTGGACCTAGTTTAAAAAATATAGTCTAAGTCTGTCTTATTAATCTATCAAAGACTTTGTTTTAAGCCTGACATGTCCTTTTTAAAAGTCTGGTCTGATCTATTAGTCTGTCTAAAATGCTAGTTTGTGCTAATGATTTTAAATAAAACATTTGACTTGTTTATAAAAAGGCTAATAAGCATATATTTCTTAAAAGGCTAATAGGCCAATAAAATTTTGTAGAGCATGTACATTATTTATTTATTTTTCACTTTATAAGCATATATTGCCTATTTAAATAAATCGTGATATTGGAAATTTGAATAGACACAAACAAGTTTTAAAAAAAGTTTAAGAATAAAGACATATTTTAACCCTTTAATAATTTTCTTGCGACCTAATTCAGTGACCGACAAAAAATAATATCAAATGAGTCTCTCACATTTTTATATAAGGAACAAATTAGTCATTCAATTTAACCAACAGAGGAACTAATTTATCCTTCATATCAAAATGTGACGGACTAATTTAACATTATTTTTTATCATAGACGGAATTGGCTGACAAAAAAATTGTGAATGACTGAAATGAGTGTAGCCAAAATTGTATGATGATGAAATCTATTTGATGATGAGACCCACAATCAATAGTTGAATCCTCTTCATTTCTTAAAAGAAATAGAGAACTCATTTTTTTTCTTTTCAAAAAGGGGAATAAATAGTGTTATCTACTCCCCCACTTCATATTTCGAACCCATGACCCTTTTTAATGTAGGTGAAGTGTCTTATCCTTTAAGTTGCACTTGCAATTCGTTATCAAATAGAAACTTAAATTTGAATAGAAATAAATACAAAAAGTATATAATAGGTCTCATCATCATTAAATTTTTCAATATTTTTCAAACTTCTTGGTTTCTATCTCTTAAAATGGAGTTCATAAATGAAGATGATCTTAACCTTGCTATCAATATTTCGTGTCTATCTCTTTTTAAATGGAGTTCTTTGATTCTTTTTGAGAAATAGAGAGTATCCAAACTTCAAAATTTGAGTAATTCAATTAAGATAGATTAACATTTTTATTATGTGAATGAGTCATAGGAATTACAATAAACTAAGTCAACTCAAACATAGTTTGAGACTCGACTCAACAATTAATTAGTTGAATTTGATTTATTATGAATCAAATAAGATGAACTTGAGTTGAAAATTAAGGTCATTAACTTGATAAATATGTGCTTTGATAATTTGAACAACAAGCATGTTGGAAGTTTTAACGGCTATATATATAATGTTATTTTTGGACTAATCTAGATGTAACTAAATACTATAACAAATAACAAAATATCATTCTTCATTTCGTTAGATTGTTTCTTGCTGCTATAATTAACCGATATTACTATGGTTGTTTTGTTTAGAAATATTATGTTTTGCTGTGTTTTCTGCAGTATTGCAAATTTCCTTACTAATATTATTATTGTTGGTTAATATTATAAAATAGTTTTTTTTACAATAATATTATACAATAGTTGTTGTTCACTAGTTCTATATATTTAATTGTTGGTTGAATATGTTTGTGATAGCTAGATTTTTATGTTATGATTTTGTGAGTTGGTTGTATTTTGCTGAGAATTAATATGTTAAGTTGAACCCACGAGCGTTTAGATGAAATGACGAAAGAGTCTTCTAACTTAACAAAGGTTCTAAGTTCGAATTTAGTTTTGGGCATGCAACAGCGTTAAAACTCTTAGGGAGAGTTTGTTGCCCATTTGGGTCCCACAAGGCTCAAGAGATTAGTCTCAGCAGTTGCGCGCGTGGAGGATACCTGGTTTACGCCAAAAAAATATATCTAAAGTTGATATTTTTGTGCGTTGACGGTTGAATTATTAATTTAAAAGGTTCTAAGATCTATTTTTTTACTTTTGAAATATGTGATTTGATCTAGCGAGTTGAAGTAAGTTGTTCACAAATTTAAATTGAGTCAAGTTTAAACTAAAAAAATGTTCGAATCAAACTCAAATCGAGTTTTGAATTAAACTAATTCTTATCAATTTTTGTAGAGCTGAACAAAGTTCTACTCCATCCTATTCATCTCCAATCTTAATGACTAATTTTACATATAGTTTTACTCCGTTTTTTATAAACTTAGACTTTAACTTGTGAGTGAGCCTTTACGCTTTATATATAGCTACTACTAGCATTGTCTCAAATATCAATTAATTCCTTTCTTTGATATATCACTAGCTAGCTAGCTCTTATTTTCCTTATACTTTATTCTTGTCTTTTCGTGTATATAATATAATATCTTTCATGGAAGCCAAAGAAGATTATACCCATGATGGAACTGTTGATTTCCATGGCAAACCTGCTGTTTCATCCAAAACTGGAAAATGGAAGGCTTGTGCTTTTCTTGTTGGTAAGACTAAGCATGCACACACACACACACACAAATTGTGTGTGAGCTTTTCTTCACATGCATGTTTTGTTAAATTTTGGTTTGATTGCAACTGAGCTTAATTAATTTTGAAGTATTTTTCTTTGCAAAATTCTTAATAATTGTTTATATTATGGGGAGTTATATATAGCATGATACTAGGTTTTTACTTATATATTAATTCAGGGTATGAAGCATTTGAAAGGATGGCCTTCTATGGAGTTGCATCAAACTTGGTGAATTACCTTACAACACAACTTCATGAAGACACTGTTTCATCAGTTAGGAATGTTAATACATGGTCAGGGTCTGTTTGGATAACACCAATTCTTGGTGCTTATATTGCAGATTCTTACCTGGGTCGCTTCTGGACTTTCACCCTCTCATCTCTCATTTATGTCTTGGTAATTTACCTAATATTAATTCAAATCTAATTAACCGATTTATAAAGCTATAACTTCAGAACCTTTGTATTAATTTTTCAAGTAGAGGACACAACTTGTTTGGATCATAAGACAAATTAAAGGCTAAGTTAACATGAATTACTAATTCAGTATGAACACAATATTTTTTGAATCGAGTCTTAAGAATGTAACTGTTTTACACTTGAGGGAGAATTTGTGTCCCATTGTGGTCTTACTCGTCTTGTAAGATTAATCTTTTTAGTCTCAAAACAATATCTATAAATATAGTAAATGAAAATTTTCGAATATATTAAATAGATTATTAAACAAACAACATAGTCCTTGTTTTAAATTACTATGCTTCTACCAATTGGAGCTAATTTGTCCACAAATTGTACTCGTGGGATACATTGCTTCTACATATGTCATTTGTCACCATTAAATAAATAGTCCAAACCAACTTATTTATGATATGTAGCCCAACAATGAAGTTATTTGTCCCACCTTGAATTGATGGAAACAAAATGAATGACTCTTATGAATGATCACTTTCTTTAGTGTTTACCTCATTATGTGGCATAGTGATTATACATGCATTAATATTATTTTTTATGAATTAAACTAGCTAGCTCATGCAGTAGTTAATTCCTCTGCACGTCACAGGGAATGACACTTCTTACTATAGCTGTATCACTCAAGAGCTTGAAACCAACATGCACAAATGGTATTTGCAACAAGGCTTCAACATCACAAATTGCATTTTTCTACACAGCACTTTACACAATGGCAGTTGGTGCAGGTGGAACAAAACCAAATATTTCAACTTTTGGTGCTGACCAATTTGATGATTTTAATCCTCATGAGAAAGAGTTAAAGGCTTCTTTCTTTAATTGGTGGATGTTTACCTCATTTTTAGGTGCCTTAATTGCAACTTTAGGACTTGTATATATTCAAGAGAATTTCGGATGGGGACTTGGATATGGTATTCCTACTGCTGGTTTATTATTGTCCTTAGTTATTTTCTATATAGGGACACCAATTTATCGACACAAAGTTAGGACATCTAAAAGTCCTGCTAAGGACATAATTCGTGTCTTTATTGTTGCCTTCAAGAATAGAAAACTTCAACTTCCTAGTAACCCTTCAGATCTACATGAGTTTCAGATGGAACATTGTGTTATTAGAGGAAAACGGCAAGTTTATCACACTCCAACTTTGAGGTAAGCAAGTGTTAATTACAGTATAAGCTTCAATTTTTTGTTCCCAAAGTCTTTTTTTTTTTTTCATTTTGTATTTCTTTCATGTAGGATATTAATGAGTAAACTATCAAATTAGTCTCACTTTATAAGACATTCTTAAATCGGTTTACAAAATTATAAATATTTCAAAAAGATCTGACAACTTTTACTCATATTAGTCCTTCTCAAAATATGGTAGGGACTAAATTGATAGTAAATTAAATATAGAGATCAAATTAATAGTAAGTTGTTAAAATATAAGGATCTAATTAATAGTAAATGATTAAATTTAAAGAGCAACTTAACAGTTTAATAAAGCCAGAAATATTTTTCTAATATTTAAAATCTCATAGACCTAGAGTGTCATACTAATAGACAATACAAAACAACACTAAGATCGTGGCTTTGTTGAAACTCCATAATGTAATTTGTACCAAATCACTATGTTTCACAATGTTTTTTCCGTGAATCTAAACATGAACCCATTCTAGTAGTAGTGGCTTTGTGGGGTGATAAATGGTAAAATTTGGGACCATAAAATTTGATGGAGAAAAGGAATTTTTCCTCTAAATTTGATTCATCAATGTGATAGAGAATCTAGAAAGTGGTCCGTGTCCTAAGATTACGTGTCCCCCATTTTTAATGTCTTGGCCCACCACAGGCAGTCAACTTAAGTAGAGTTCAACTTTATTTGCTTAGCAAGGGTGGGTGGGGTATCAAGGGTGGTTGAATTTATAAGAAGTGTCAAAGTTATTTAATTTCATTGAATTTTTCGATCTAACGGCTTTGCAACCACAGATATGTTATCTGAATATTAAATTTGGGCAACTGTATGTAACATAAGTGTACAATTTTATACAGTACAAAGTTTAAAAATGCCCCACAAAAACTAAGGATTATTGGATTTGATATTCCAATTTACTGCTCAAACATATTTTGCTTACAATCACTACACATGTGTAGCCGCAGTACCTCTAAAAAAATGTGTAGCCGAAGTAGAGAATACGCAAGTTGTCCACAAATCTTTACTCAACTGGTAAAAATGTCAAAATTGTTAGGTCAGATGTAATAATCAGAGTTTAAACCTCGACTCATTCACTTGTATTTATGAATTTTTAATGGCTTTACCATTTCGTCTATCTAAAAAAATAACGAATGCAAGTTGTTTCGTCCATATGAGGCCCACTTGAATGATTGGTCACTATCTTTTGAGCCCAGTTGTTTTTCCATATATGGAAAATGTGTCACAGTTGTGTCCACCATTTTGCATGCTAAAGACAAGATTGTTCACTATCCACATATGCATTCTAAGTGTATAGATACACGCATAGGATAGGATTACCAGAAGAAGATTAGAATTTGGATCCACATGCACATTCCACTAGACAAATTCTTAACTATTCTGAAATTTAGTTGAGTATTGGTTTTATAGGTCAAAAACTCATTCAAAATTTTATTTTATTTTTAAATAAATTAATACTCAAATAAACTTTAAGAGTACTACTGTGTTCACTATTACCATATAACTACTCTTTTATTAAACAAATCAATTCAATTTTGTTAGCTAGAAAGTGACTTGAAAAAATAATTATCAAGCATATCCCATTTAAGGTTTGGTTGTTTTGTTGTAGTTATAATTATCAATATCTGAGTCATATCTTGATTCGATACTAAACTAAACTCAATTCATACTAATATCTAGTGTGTATCTATTTGGACATCATGAATCTCCCGAATTCTAAGTCACAATAAGAAATCTTGATTTATTCGAATAAATCATTACGTATTTAGCTAACCACTTTTATTTTGTCATTATATGTGACTTGAATCTTGAATTATTTTGAGATTCATATATGCTATATCAACTTAAAATTTTGTTATGTCACTTGTATTTAGCTTAAAAATGACATTTTTATTATCAATGTTTCATAGGATCCTTATAAGATTTACTATTTGAATCTTAATTTGATAACCATGGAATGCAATTCAGGTTTTTGGACAAAGCTGCTATTAAAGAAGATCCTACAACTGGTTGCTTAAGAAGAGTACCAATGACAGTGAATCAAGTAGAAGGAGCAAAGCTAATCCTTGGTATGCTCCTAATATGGTTAGTAACACTGATTCCAAGCACCATTTGGGCACAAATCAACACTCTTTTTGTGAAACAAGGCACCACCTTAGACAGAAACCTTGGTCCTGATTTCAAAATCCCAGCAGCATCTCTAGGAAGCTTTGTAACCCTCTCCATGCTGCTCTCAGTGCCAATGTACGATCGGTTTTTCGTCCCGTTCATGCGCCAGAAAACCGGCCACCCGAGAGGAATCACATTACTTCAAAGACTTGGAATTGGATTTTCAATCCAGATCATAGCCATCGCAATTGCTTATGCAGTAGAAGTTAGAAGAATGCATGTCATAAAAGAGAATCACATTTTTGGTCCTAAAGATATTGTCCCTATGAGTATATTTTGGTTGTTACCACAATATGTTCTTATTGGTATAGCAGATGTTTTCAATGCCATTGGATTATTGGAATTCTTCTATGATCAATCTCCTGAAGAAATGCAAAGTCTTGGAACAACTTTCTTCACAAGTGGAATTGGTGTTGGAAATTTCTTAAACAGCTTTTTGGTAACAATGACTGATAAGATAACAGGAAGAGGGAATAGAAAGAGTTGGATTGCTGATAACTTGAATGACTCTCACTTAGATTACTATTATGGGTTTCTTTTGATCATGTCAGGTGTTAATTTGTTGGTGTTTTTGTGGGTTTCAAGTAGATACATTTATAAGAAGGAGTCAACAAGAATCAAAGAAGCACTTTGTGTTCAAATGGAAGTTAACCCAACTTTGGATGCATCTCTTGGCTTACAAGTATGAAAGGTTCAAAATGATCCCCTACATTCCTTGCATGGTGCAGTGCCATGGGGGACCGTTTGATCTATTTAGAGAAAATTTCAAGTATGGAATCCAAATCCAAATCCAAAAAACTAGCTTTGTACCCCAAAAATAACAAGTATGAAAACAAGGTAATTAAGTAGATAGGGCATATTAAGTATATAATATTCTCATTACACCCTGTGTAATATTTTGTAAATTATGTGTGTAATCAATGGTTTATCTTTATTGTTTTTGCCAAAAATTTTGTGAAAATTCAGTGTTTCAATCTCTTTATTTATGTACAAGAGTTGAGATTTTCCCAAAATACAAGCACTTATGATTATGTGAAAATGTATTCATTAATAGCCTCATTCAACTATGTATTTTACAGAATGCACCATAAACTATAGTGAATCCAAAATCTATAAGATAAACATGGAGGACCATACCAAGATTGAGTTCATTTATTAAAAAACATAGAAGTTGAATCGACAATCAGTATCTATTTAAGCGATCATTTTGCATGTGTTGGCTTATTAGTAAATTAGTTAAAGTTTCATTCATTAATAACAATGGCAATGTCACATTTCACATTTATACATGTTGTATATGTAACAGCAATGAACAACATTGATCACTGAACAACCAGATGAGTTTCGGCTAAAGTTTTCTAAATGTGTGTGTTTCAGGACTAAAACATGTATGCTACGATGTCTAAAATGGTGTGTTCCAATAACAGACATCTTTTGCAAAATACAAACACTTATGACTATGTGAAAACTTATTCATTAATATTATCATTCCACAATGTGCTTTATAGAATGCAACTTATACTATATAGAGAATCCAAAATCCAAAAAATATAAATGTGAAGGATCCAGATTTAATTAGTTCATTTATTTATTAAAGATTTCGGAAGAATAACGATCGATATGTATTAAAGCAATGATTTTACATGCATTGGCTTATTGGTAAACTAGTTAAAGATGAATTCATTAATAACAATAGCAAGGTCATCCAAGCAAAAACTTGAAGAATATATCAATACATGTTTTTTTTTTTACAAGAAACATCAATCACAGAACAATCAAATAAGTTTGCCAAAAGTTTTCTTCATTTGTATGTTTCAAAACTAAAACTGGTAAGAATTTTTCAAGGACTGACACCAAAGAAAAAGTATATTACAAGGACAAAAGACTTATTGAAATTTTCAATCTAACCATCAAAATATCAATCATCATACTAAAATTTATTACTGAAGCAAGTAATTCAAAAGTCCAAATCAATGAACCTCTTCAGGACTGGACACCGACTGGCTAATGTTGTGTATTTTCTCGCTTTGCCAAATCCAGACAATATCTTTGAGAGCTGGTATTATATGCTCCTTCAATATCTTCTGGTATTCCAATGCATCTCCACAGTACTTCTTTATCTCAACCAAATAGAAAGATGGAGCAAACTCAAATATTTCAGTAGAAATGGTAAGTGACCTTTTTCGACTATCTTGCTGTCTCTCCAGCTTTAGCATCTCTCCATTATTCTTTACTATCTTCATATTCAACATGTGCGCAATATCCTCCATTGTTGATATGATAGAGGAGGCCGAGCTCATGGAGGTAAACTTGATGTCTTCAATTTCATCATCATTATTACTTGCAAAAAAGACAGACAAATCGAGCCCTGCAGATAGAGAAAGTATGTGAAAAGCATTAAGATATTTTGGTTGAACCACTTCTTGATTTGGCTCAACAATAGTAATTTCATTTTCACACAAGTCAACAGCTTTATCAGACTCAACATTTGCAGCGACATTTGCAAGCTCGCTTTCTACTTGAACACTTTTCAAATGTAATCCTTTTCTGAACCAACGATTTTCCATTATTTTAGCAGTAGATATTCTACTATCAGGGTTGGGATTGAGAATCTTTGATAATAATCTGCGTATCTCGACTGAAAACCAGTCGGGAAATTTATATTCTCCCTTGTGGATTTTCCGATACATTTCCATTAAATTCCGATCATAAAATGGATAGTAACCGGCCAGAAGAACATATAAGATTACTCCGCAAGACCAAACATCAGCTTTTTCTCCATAATAACCTTTTCCACGGATAATATCTGGAGCCTACATACATCGGAGTCCCACACGTTGTTTGCAACATATTGTTGCAGCGATGAGATTCTATGAACGTGCTCAATCCAAAATCGGCTATTTTAAGAACACCGTTCTCGTCTAAAAGCAAGTTTTGGGGCTTCAAATCCCGATGGTATACACCCTTTTTGTGGCAAAAATCTAAAGCACTTATCAATTGTTGGAAGTATTGTCTTGCTTGATTATAATTGATGTTACCTTCAACTATTTGGGGGAAAAGCTCACCGCCTTTTGCATATTCTAAGATAAGGTATATCTTAGTTTTGGTGGCCAAAACCTCGTAAAGCCGCAAAACGTTCGGGTGTTTAACCCGTCTCATTGTTGCAATCTCCCGCTTTGTTTGAACCATCATTCCAGCTCTTAGGACTTTTTCCTTGTCAATAACCTTTACAGCAACGCTGTCACCAGTTCTCAAGTCCCTTGCATGGTAAACTTTTGCAAAGTTTCCTTGGCCTAATGGTTTTCTAAACTCATATTTATTCATCAATAATTTCCCCTTTGGATCCATTTCAACATTAATTAAACCACAAGCACAAACCAAGTAGTTCTTAATGTTCTGCTTATATCTGTGTTTCACCAATGTCTGTTCAAATGATTTCCCTAATAGAAGAAAAAAAACACAAAAATATTAAATCAATGAACAGATTTTGGAAGCTCCAAGACAAACAACTTTTATAAGCGTCCATGCATAAGTTGTTTCTATTATACAAGATAAAATAAAGTTAAATTATTTTTGTATAAACTATAAGTTATTTTCGTAAGCTATTTTGGATAACTTATGGAAATTAGTTTCATAAATTTTCTTAAACAAACTCACAAGTGTTTATATCGGTGGATAATGTCAAATGAGTCAATCCAAAAAGGTCCAATGACATGACATATATGAAGTTTTTTATAACAACAAACATGATTCAAAATAATAACAAAAAGAAAGCACAAACAATTTTAAAGAAGTACAACCAATGTTACCTGGTAGAGATGCTATAGTTCCTTTATATTATCAACCAAAGATTAGGATTTACAATGTACTCCTTGTGTATACATACTTGCTCCTCTAGATCTACCTGCCAACTTATAAGTAAATATCGACCATATTCAAGAAAATTGAATTTCAATGAAAAGAATTCATGGAAATAAGTAATCCAGTGACAGCACAAAGGGTGTTAAAAAAATTGAAACTTGATCACTCCAAGGTTATATAACATTATTAGATTATCATAAGAAACAAAGGATCAAACAAAACAAAGCATAGCAAAATCAAAAGGGTGCACAGTTTCTCTAGATCAAACATTCAAATATGAAAAAATATGCTAGTTTTATGGTGCACATTTGAAGTAAGTCTTGTACCATAATAAGTTTGTCTCCACCATTGGATCGAGTGAAATACAGTGGGACTTATTGATCTAATGATGGAAAATAAAAAAACTTGTGAATAGTACAACACTATTTTTCTTGTGCATCATAGAATTATTGTGGAAAAAAAAAACTAAAATAACTAAGTCAAGTTTAGGACAATATACAGGTATTCTAGCATTAACAAGTCAAAGTAAGAAAATGACATAAAACTAATGAAGAATATATAGAGAGAAAGAAATCATTACCTTCTAAAGAGAAGAGAAAGCCATGAAGTGATTGAAAAGTTAGAGAGCAATGTGTATTATGTGAAAATGGTGTAGCAAGAACAAAAATTGTCTGGTATTTATAAGAGAGTTTTGGTTTCCACAATTCCACTTGGTGACAAACCGAAGGTTCCAATGTATAGTATAGGGGTATAAATGGTATTATGTAGTAATCTCAAACATTCAAACAAAAAACTTTCTCTACCACATTAAGGTAACATCACGAGGATTACACACTTACAAGGTTGGTCAAAGTTGTGGCATCACAGCAAATACCATGACAAATGATTACTATAACTAATTATGTATTATTATCATTACCATGTTCATTTTGCTGTGGGTATTATACTTATTATGCATTTGACTTGTGATTTTTGAAAATAAAATAATATCATGAGTTAGATTGGAATGTTATTAGAGATAGTCGTTGTATTAGTGTTATAATCATAAACGTGGATCATGAGTATGACTTTGAATAATAAATGTATCATATAAAAATTGATATATGTTTACTGAAATTTTCTTAAAGATTGAAAAATATTATTTATTTTATTAGAAAAAAATATTATTTATCTAAGAGTCTTAGACTAAGACTTCAAAAATAATTAATAAAGGAAGACTCACTTATTTTATATATATATATATATATATATATATCCAATAAAATTATAGTACTGCTATTAAAAAAAAATAGCTCTTTTAACTAGAAGTTTTTGGATAAACATTAAAAAATACTCAGTCAAACTCAAACTTTAGAAACTGAAAAATAGTGTTGAATCCACTGATAATTTTTTACTTGCAAAAGGTTTTTTTTTTACAAGTGCAAAAGGTTGAATCCACAGTTTTACGATGAGTCAATTCTTTACCACTCTTTATTGGTTATTATATAATATTATTTATTGAAAAGTTTTAATGCCATATATAAAACATCTAAAAATATTTACAAATCAATATTGATACTAAAATCATAAATTAAAATATATGATAAGTCTAAATAAGATGCATATAACTTTAGTAAAATATACTTATCAAAAAAGGATTTAACAAAATATATAAATTTATTTCAATTTAAATTCGATATCATATTAAACATAAATCTCCAAGAACAAGCTATGAATATCC
This sequence comes from Medicago ruthenica, assembly GCA_018208015.1. Taxonomy (NCBI): domain Eukaryota; kingdom Viridiplantae; phylum Streptophyta; class Magnoliopsida; order Fabales; family Fabaceae; genus Medicago; species Medicago ruthenica. The sequence continues at coordinate 58,998,587 of CM031373.1, forward strand.
GGAATAATATACTTTTGTCAAAGAAAAGGAATAATATGTCCTTTAAAAAACATATTCAGAATAATATAATTATCATTAAATTATACATTGCAAATAATACAGATATTGGACTTTCCAGAAAAAAATACAGATATTGGTATATTTAACATCACAATGGTAGTTGTGAAAGTTGGTGTGGTAGTTTTGACAAGAAAAATGAAGAACAGTTTATGGAATAAGTTGGAACTATTTGTAGAATTTTCTGCCTTAGAGTGGCACAATCCCCTCACTTTAAATGTTATGCATCAAAAAAATACAGTAATTAAATTTTTTTATTTTTATTGCAATTAATAAATAATGTATATCATTTTAGTTATCCAATAGTTTTTTTTTACAGCAATAAATACCTTAATTTTGTTATTAAAAAAATGAGCCCTCTTGTCAGCCAGATGCTCAATTACTGACCGAAAGTAGTAATTTGACAAACTATTTTCATACATGAGATGAAACTTACTGTGTGAAACATCATAATGGACTTGTTGATGAATTTAATTCAATAAAATGTCGTTCTATATTTAGAGGCTCAAAGAGATAAAAATGTTAACTTAACAAAGTGTCATCAACATGTATAAACTGTTAGTCATGTAACTAACTTATTACTGCAAAAATAAAATATTGACAAGCCAAAATCTTATATTAACTGTAATGAAATGAATAAAAATGTTAGTAAATCAATAAAAATCTTAATGAACTTAGTATTTGATTCCTTTGGCAACCTCAAAAAAATGTGCTACATTCTCCTCAGGAGTACCTACTACAATGCCATGACCAAGGTTCAGGATATGTTTCCCTCTACCAGCTTTTCTCACGGTATCGTGTATCCTATCTGTAATCAGCTCTTTTGAACCAAATAGAACACCAGGATCAACATTACCTTGGATGGCTAAATTTGGTCCCAATCTCCTTCTACCGTCAGCCATATCGACTGTCCAATCCAAGCTAACAACATCCACACCGGTCAATGCTATTCTCTCTAGTAAGCCTCCTGATCCACTTGCATAGAGAATAAGAGGGAGTTCTGGATGGCTTTTCTTTACAGTGTCAATAATTTGCTTCAAGTATGGCAAACTGAATCGTTCAAAATCCACTGGACTAAGCTCTGTGGCCCATGAATCGAATATCTGCACAGCTTGCGCTCCATTGTCAGCTTGGTATTGTATGTATCTTGCCATTGATGTTGTAAACTTTTGCAGTAATGAGTGAAGGATCTGTGGAAAAATCACAGTTCAATAAGTAAATGGGTGTGGTAATTTTAAGAAATAATAATGCAGAACTTGTAGCCACTCTGAAAGTTGAAAGCATAATAGTATAAGTATAGTACAAGAGACTAAATGATAATGAAGAAGCAAACAAATTGGTAAGCATGAATCATGTGGACAGCTTTGTAATCATTAGGATCAATAACCCAAGCTTTTCCATCAATGTAAAAGCTCCATTGTAATACACAATTATAAAGAAGAAGGAAATTTAACATTTATAGCTTTTATTCAGATGCTACTCAAACTAGCTTCTCAAAATATTCATAAAAATCTGATTTTCTTTTTCAGCTTCTGATATTTTTCATAAGCATAAACAAACAAGTTACAAACTTTAAATTTCAAAATATAATGGATTATTTCAAGGGGAAAATAGCTTAAACATGTCCGCTCTAAATGACCAGTTTAAGAACTCATTGGTTATTGTGTAGACAGGTAAAACATGCCAGGTTTTGAACTGCTGAATAAATCAAACATAAGCAAGTCCTAAGTTTACATAGAGACAAGTTTACTGCGCCTACATACGAGATAGACGAAGGTGGCTAAAGATTACCTTTGGTTCAGAGAAAGCCAATCTCTTTATTTTAGAGAAATGTTTTGATGAACCGCCTTCAACCACATACGACGCCAGGGTAAACGGAGCACCCACAAAGCCAAGGACTGCAGATTTATTATCTACCTGTGACCAATACTTTCAATTTAATAAAGAGAAAAGCAAAGCATAGGGGCATTGTACATTGATTGGGCTACAGACAATAACAATAAAGCAACAACAATATGAAATTTAGATTAGATAATTAGAGTCTCCAGTAGGGCAATTCAAACTCCGGTTCCTATAGAAAACCACACCGAACTAAACTGAACTACCGACATGGTACACAAAACTGAATCGAACTGGAGATGACTGATCTCAGACTGAACTACTTTACTGGTTTGGTGCACCATGCTCTACTGGTTCAAACCCAAACTGTGTTGAATTTCCACATTACTGTGCACCGGCATCAAATATGTCTGTTTTCTTCGTTCTTAGATAAAGTTTCAGTAAGGGAAAGCATGGTTTGAGTCACTAAGGACACAACGTATCCACTAAGTTACTTGGCAGAAACACAAATTTAATGGAATTGTAAAACAAACAAAAAGGCATAAGCAATAAACAGAGGAGTAAAACGAATCCAAAAAAAAATTAAAAAAAAAATGCAAAACTATAGTACATCCTCGTGCTTTAGACCACTTCACGTTTCCTGCTTTTTTTATGATTTGACAAGATCTTTCCTTCTCTTTCTTGAAATGGTTTCAATAAATATTCATATTAAAATTGATTTTAAAGACTAAAAAAAGTCATTATTGATATTTTTCTGTTTTAATATTTGTTTTACATACATTTTCACAACTACCAAAAGATAAGAACAAGTAAAAGTTTCATAGTCGATCCTGCAAGGTCACGTCACTTCAATTTATACATATATAACTAAAAATTAAATAACTGTATTTTTTATTTAAAGTGGTTTCATTGAGAAAATACAAAATAAAAAATATAACCAGTTCAGTTGGACATTTTAATCCTTCTTTAGTTCTCCAGCTGTCCTAAAATGAAACGAAGCTCTCTATGTTAAATCAAAATGAAAAATCACCAGCAGCTTTCCTGTATTAAACAATCATTCGTTTAGGTTCAGTTCACTTCATTTCACGAACTGAACTCTTCAAAATTTCAGTCTGGTTAACTGTCTACAAAACATCAGTTCGATTTGCAAATTGTAATCAACGGTTCGGTTCTATATGGTTTAGTTCAGTTTAGGTTCTGCAGTTCGGTTGAGCAGCCCTAGTCTCCAGGTTTAAGACGTGAAAAAACATTTCAATACAATCAGAACATACAAACCAAATCAATGATTCATAAATCTATTCAATGATTCATATTATCTTGATAGCCACTGGCAGGACAGACAGTGTTGTGAGTTTTCAAGATTATATCCTCACTTAATGTCATTACACCCATCTATCTATGATTCGCAACCAATAAACATGCACAAAATGCAGTGTCTTTTAAATCAAATAAATCTAAAAAATATACAGTCTTATGGAGTTTGACTAAACAGACAGGTTTTACTTTTATTTAGCTATAAAATAAAAAGGGTTTCTTCAAGCCACCGGTCTCTTAACTTAATTGTTTGTCTCAAAATGGTCCCCTAACTTTAATTTGTCTCAAATTGGTCCCCTAAGCTTCCATCCGTGACATGTTTAAGTCTTTTCTGTTAGTTTCCATGATAAAACGTTAAGTTATGACCTCAGACTCTGACTTCAGACTCTGACTTCAGACTCAAGTCACTAACGTTTTCTCATGGAAACTAACAGAAAGGACTTGAACATGTAACGGAGGGAAACTTAAGGGACCAATTTGAGACAAATAAAAGTTAGGGGACCATTTTGAGACAAACAATTAAGTTAAGGGACCGGTGGCTTGAATAAGCCAATAAAAAGAAGTGTGGCGTGAAATGATAAAACAGGGAGACAAAGGTAGTATAGGATCCTCAAACCTCTTTGCGCAAAATTGATAGTGCTTCACCAACGTATGGAACTGATTCCTCGGGAATAAACTCCCTCACTTGATCAACTTGGCCTGCGGAGTGAACTGGGTCAAATATGACGGGACCCTTGCCTTTTACAATATCAAACGGAATATTCATTCCAGAAAGTGGTGTAAGAATGTCTGAGAATAATATCACCTGTTACAGAATCAGTATTGAGCAAATTATTATTGCCAACATAATCAGAACCACAGCACAAGTAGGGTAAAGAAAATAGTGCACAAAGCATAAAAGGGTATAATATGTGCTAGAGTTATATTACCCCATCAGGCTGGAAAACCTTCCACGGTTGCAATGAAATTTCAACCACGAGATCAACATTTTCAGATCTTTCCCGGAATGACGGATATTTTTCGCAGATGATTTGGTAACTCTGGTTAACAATGAAGTTTGAAAAATCAGATCTCCTTTCAGTAAACAAAATAACTCATCAAGCTTATTCATGAAGTATAAAACCAATTTGATGTTTAGTGGCATTTAAACAGGATAAGTATAGGAAACCAAACCATACAAAGGATGTGACAATTCAAACAAATATTTGAGCTGAATTCATTATGAAAAAACTGTTGAAAATGTTTTAAAATGGAGATGAGTTTCAGAAAATGTTAAACGTTTCTCCAACCATTCTTAGTTTCACACAAAGTGAAAAAAATAATGAATTAGACAAACATCTGCTAATACCAATCGCAATTTCTTTTTAATAAAGCAACGCATTCCCATTGTACATGTTAAACAGAGTCTATTCAAGTACTTCGTTTTGGTTAGAAGTGTAAGGAAATTCAGAACAGTAACTACTAAAAAATGTTCAATAATTTATTTACAAACACCAAACACTAAATTTGGATGTTCTAAAATCACAAATTGTTATGAGTCCCAGACGAGATATGACTTGACAATGTGTTTATAAGTGGGCGCCGTCCTCATCTTACAAACCAGGTTTGTAACGTTTAGTTCGGCCCAACCCAAATTCTAATAAAAATACATAAGATTATTAACAAAAGCATAACAACAACTAAGTGCATAAACCTGCCTTCATATACCTCCCGGCTTGTCTCATAAGCCAAACAGGAGGTCTTTCGACGTCTAATCCACGAACTGCATTAAGCAGAAGGGGTTCTGCAGTTGTTTTAGGTTCAGCAACAGCTCCTGCACATGAATTTCCAAAATTCAGATACATAACAACAAAAACAACACAAACCCATCATTAAATAAGGTTTACACAATAATGGGCCAGTTAAATTTTTTTAAAAAAAATGGTTTTTTTTTCTTATGATGTTCCCCTTTTGGGAAGGAATTAGGAGGTGAATGAAAACCCTAATAAATGGAAGAAATACCTGGAAGAGAGCAATGAATGGATTTGAATGGGGAAAAGGGTGTGGAGTGTTGTTGTTTTCTGGGTAAGATGGAAGTGAATGAAGTGCTGACGACGCCGCAAAACATGTTTGAATTGAATTCAATTGAAGTTTGTTATTTCAGACAAACGCAGATTTTGGGCTTTGGATTCGATGTGTTAGAGTTTGATTGAGTTGAGTTGAGTTTCGGCTATGTTACTGTACGGGCAAAGTATGGGAAGGATAAGGGAATCTAACACCCAATCATGATCTAGTAGTCCATACTTTGTGGGTACTCACTTATGCCATGTCATCACAATAAAATAAGATGAAATATGTTAAGTTAATTTTACACAAATACTAATATAACAACCAAGTTTTATCCACTAATTGGAATCAGCTACATGAATCAATGTGTTCTATCAAAAACTATATTTTTATCTAGATTATTAATTTAAATTCTTATTGATAGTTTCTATTTTTTGTAGGACTTCATTTATTTTTAGTAATTTGACTTCTCTTCTTATTATCTATTCCCCTTGCTATAGAATTCATAGATCTTCAATCTACATGCTCAAAGCATATAAGTCTAGTTTCTACCATTTTTTTCCACTATAGGGGTTACCCCAACTCTCTCTATCTCCCTCTCTCTCTCTCCAATGTTGTCATTTTCAATCTTATCATGTCTAGACTTATCACGCACTCAACACAACATCTTCATCTCTGCTATACTTAATTTTTGAGTTTGTTCATTACCGCTCAACACTCTATCTCGTACATCATTGTTGGTCATGTAGGTGTTCCATGAATTTTTCCCTTCAGTTAGAGCGCTACTTTCGTATAACATAAAAACTTGAGGTTTTTCTCCATTTCAACCATCCAGCTTGAATTCGATGATTTCTATCTCCTTCTATTTCTTCGTCGTTTTTTCCTATGGACCCAAGATATTTAGACTTAGTAACTTGTGGTTTGATATGATCTCTAACTTTCATTTCTAAGTTAGAAACGTTTCGCCTTTTGTTAAACTTACATTCCCTATGTCATGTCTTGCTTCTACTTAGGCAGAGGCTTGTCTTCAAATCTCTGACCTCCCATTCAATTCTTCATTTGACTCTAAGTAAAACTATACCATATGCAAAAAAAAAAAACAACAACAACTTAGTTCTGCCTCTTGGATATGTTTCATAAGTACATTCAAAACTAAAGTAAAAAGATAAAAGTTTAATGTTGAACATTGGTGCAATCCTATTGTTATGGGAAAATCATCGGTATCTCCACCTTGTGTCCTCACACTAGTGGAGACCCCCTCAAACATATCTTTGATAGCTCGAATATACGCAATCTTAACTCATTTCTTCTATAGGATTTTCCACAAAATCTCTTTATGCACCCTATCATAGGCCTTCTTCTAATCAATGAAGACTAAGTGCAAATCATTTTTATCCATCTGATACCGCTCCATCAATAAGTGTAATCAATAATTATTTCTCATAGCTGTATGGTATGACTCATAAGTTGAATCTCCTATGATTTGCACAATTTTATATTTCCCCATTGTTCTTATACATAAGAACTAAAGTGCTTCTTCACTCACCCGACATTTGCTTTAAGCTCATAATTTCGTTGAAAATTTTTGTGAGCCATCCAATGCCTCTATCTCCAAGACCTTTCCACACTTCAATATGTATATTGTATGACCCAACTTCCTTATCATTACTCATCATTTTCAACGCATCTTTTACCTCATATTCTTGAATGCGAGGATAGTAATTATAATTTCGGTCATCTTCTCTAATGTCTAGCTTGCTAGAGTCCAGTAAAATCTCATATCCATCATTAAATAAGTTGTCAAAATAATTATTTCGTTTATCCTTTGTATCATTTTCCTTGACTAGAACCTTATCCTCTTCTCCTTGATTCAAGTCGTTTGCCTTTCTTTCTCATCCCTTAGAAAGTCTATATATAGATTTTTTTTTTTCCTCTTTGGTGCTTAAGGATTTGTATAACCTGTCAAACCCTTGAGTTCTTGTTTCGCTCACCATCTTCTTGGTCTTTTTCTTAGCTCTCTTATAATTTTCCCAAAATTCGACATTCTTACACTAAACCAGTCTATAAAATACTTCCTTTTGACTCTAATTTTACTTTAAACAGTTTCATTTCACCACCAACATTCTTTACCCCTAGGTCCAAAACCTCTTGATTCTCCAAACATCTCTTTTGCTGCTTTTCTCCATACATCCCATTTCCACTTCGTAAAGCATGGATCTCTTCTAACTTAATGAATGTCTCTAATTTGAATTCGAACTAAGGCATACAATAATGTTAAATTCTTTTATGAGAGTTTGTCATCTATTCGAGTATCACAATACTCAAGAAATTAGTATACGCAGTTGCATGTGAAGGATAATCAGTTTACATATTAAAAAAATATAAGAAATGGGTTAAGGCCCTATCTCTAACAACAAGAAAATAAACTAAAAGTCTCTATCGACCAATAAGATGAAAGATGTAAAATGAGTAATAACATCAAACATCCTATCAGAACCAACCATTTGAAGACCATATTTGGCAAGACATCCCCACTTGGTTCGCTTCGCAGAACACGAGTCTAGGAATAATGCTTCGACCAAAGCAAGAAATCAACGATCTGATTAACCAACATTTTGGTAATAATCTTATAAGACGCATGAAAAGATTATTAAAAAATTAAATAATAAAGTGATATTATATTTTAGTTAAATCGTCATAGTCATAATCTAGTCTTCTCCATGCATTGAAGGAGCAAGGAGTAGGACTCTATTGATGAATTGTAACACCGAGAGGAGATGCAAACCGGACCATTTTTGCCCGTTCACGCTCCATAAAAAGATGATCAATAGTTTCATTATGTTGATCACAAAAAGTACACAATGGAGTGCAATTCACTCCTCTTTTATTTTAAATAGAGATGATTTCTTCGAGAGTCTGTCGTGCAATATCCGCCACATCAAGCGAAAATGACAAATAATGGTTTTGAGATTCCACAGTTTAGACCATACCTGCTTCTCATTTGCCCTACTCCTGGATAGACTGAAGAGATAAGAATTTATGTGAAGACTACAACGAAAAGAAGCCACTCTTGTTGGACAATTTATAGCACCTCAAAAGGGAGGAATCAGCTATCCTAAGGGAAGGGGGGGCATTGCGTCCACATAGACGTCTGGGGAACCGGGAGAACAAAAAAAATTATGTAGAGCAGAAGGATTACATCAGATCGAACTGATTGCAATATTTATTTGATAGTTTAAAATTAGGCTGCATAATGATTTAATTACAAGGAAAATTGGCAGAGGGGGGCAAAAAGAATGAGGAGGTAAATAAATTAGAAAATGGTGTCTATTCCAAGTCTCCTTTTGGGAGGATTTTTATCTATGATCTGCTTCTCCAAGTCCATAAATGTAGAGCCCTTGTTAGCAAATAGTCTCCTCAAGTTGATTACAGAAAGTTCACTGAAGTTGGCAACAGCAAGATCAGCTTGCCCCAAATCATACCTGCAGGTTTCATTATCCATCAGTTTCTAAATGCCAAAAGAATAATAGTTACATACAAAAAAATTCAAGTACTAAAGTGTTCATCTCAATATAAGGGAATACAACTAATTTGATGTTATTAACTCAACCAAATTTTATGTACTTGAGTATGTTTCATGGAATTTTATTTTCATATATTAACATTGTGTGCTATTTATTTATGCATTAACGAGAATTACTCACGCGCGATATGCTCCAATCAATGCTACAGCCATCATTGTGCAATTGTGAGCAGCAGTTACTCCTCGAGGATCATCTTCAAAAACCACACACTTGGAAGGTTTCCGATCAAGCTGCAAGGCATTTTAGGCAAACGAGTCAAAAATTAGCAGCAAAATATAGGAAGAACGAGAAAGAATTTATGGAAGATTAGCCCGAAAATTAGCTAGTGGAAACTAATCCCACTAAAGACGCCTGATGCAACATCTTAGTAATCGCCTCAATAATGTCGCTTTCGGCCATTAGCATTTATTGTTATCAATGTCTAAGGCCACACGATTAGCAGCAGCAATTATTTGGGAGCAATATCATGGCAGCCAAAATAATTCCATGTTGTACTAGGAAATTATAGCTATGAGGATTTTAATCCGAAAGGAACCACTGGTCATGATATCATAAAAAAACTTGACCTTTAAAACTACATCACTCAGCCCACATCTTTGAAAAGGAAAATATTTAATTCTCCCATCTTAGTTTGCACTTTAACAACTCAATGGAAAAAATACCCTCATAATAGCCTTCGACTTCAAAATACAAGAATAGAATACGACTTTATGTTTCATCATTACTACATAGGAGACTAATATTTTTACTTTCAGAACACCTCAGTATTGCTATTTACTAATTTAGTAGAACTGTATTGTTGCCCATATGTGATTATCCTATATTTACGAAGACAAGCGTGAAAATACTGTAATAAATAGTGATAATAAAATAATAATCATTATAAGACAGATATATTTCATCAAAATAAATATGGGTGGAATTGTACTTTGACGGCAGCAGAAAGAAATCTATGAGCTATTGACTCCATCCCGTCCTCCTCTGTCACAATTGCCTGCAAAACCAATAAGGCAATCAAAAAGCGGCAAATTCATGATCGTGTTAGGCCTATTTATATAGGTTAAAACTTAAAAATTAGTTCTAGCCATAAAGAGGCCAAGTTGGATTTACTCGTGAAAAATAAACTTCTAAAAACAAAAATCCCTATAATAAATCTTGTCTTAAATCAAATTAAAACATTTTTCTTTATGCGAGTATGCTAACAGCATTCTTCCAAATACTGACCATAACTCAAACTATAGTAGACATTATAACCAGCACTCAACAAACTACGTAAATTAATTATATTATAATTGGCCATGATGAAGTAAAAAAGGATCTTCTGCTCTTTGAATACAATAACCTAAGATCAAGTAAAGTTTTTCATTAATACCAACATGCTTTTAAATGACGTGATATGGGAAGCAACAATAATTCATATTTTTAACTCTCCCAAAATGTTACCAACCTGAAAGTACTTATCGAGACCCATTCGTTGCAAAGCTTCTACCATATGTTTTCTATCAAGACTAGAAACAACAGCACAGGGGATGCGAGCTGTATAAACTGCTTCCAACCAGTCTTTCAATCCCTCCATTGGTCTTTCAAGCTAGGCAAAGTTGTATGGTATATACATCAGGATTATTCCATTAAGACACTAGATAATTGCCATCGCAACAAACCAAGGAAACAACTTACTTTCAGAAGATTATCATAATATATTTGAGAAAACCTCAACTTCAGTCTATCCAGCTCACTTTCTTCCTTATCAGAGAGAAAATGCTGCAAATTAAGAGAGGCTAGTCAACAAAAATAAGACGTGCTTAATCAATACAAGGTTTGAGATTTCTAAAAATGGAATTATCTTCTAATAACTATTTCTTCATAATTTAGTGACCACATAAAACAAAGTGTCAAAAGAAAAAGCCAACTGACCTTGTTCAATACATGATCAGCACCTGAATTAAGCATTAACCTTTCAATATCACCATCTTCAGGAATATCCTTTCCTGCATAGAAATGTGATACAACAATAGATGAGTTGATGAAGCTATAATAATAAAAGTTCCCCTTTTACGCCCCTTTCCTTTCTATTGACCTATATATAATTAAACAAGGACTTTCTTGTTATAATTTCTCATGTAGTAGTAATTGTATCCTTTTATTTTGTTCCATTCATCCAAAAGGTCATGCTACAAAACAACCCATCCAAGTCCTAAAACTCAATCAAAAGATTAACATACCCTCTTCAGAGGCCAGCTGGTTCCATGCCTTCCTCTTCAGAGCTCGAGTATCAGCCTGAAACAAATTACACTCGTTTAATTACCAGATAATAATTAATTTAAACTGAGTGGATGCATGATATTCTGTGCAGTGCAATCACGTTCTCTTTTCTCAAAAACCAACAGTTGTAGTAACAGTTTGTCTCACGTCCACAAGCAAGGAAGCACTGACACTTTAAAAAGAGTAGCCTTGTCGTGTTGGACACTCTATCAGTAAAACACCTCAAGAGACACTTTATAGTTACTTTATAATTTTCCCCTTTTTCTGAACTTGATACCAATACAGACACGGAAAAACCCCAAAAATTAAATATACAACATTTTCCGATAACTATGATACTCCCTCCATAACAAAATATAAACAAAATTCAATCATTTCAGTTGTAACTAATTATAAGCAAAATTGACTTTTTTTGTCATATTTAAGGATAATATACCTGAAATACCCTTACTTTAATTTTTTAAATGCACACACGTTTAACAACAACACCTTAAAAATATACTACTGTACACCACAATTAATGAGGGCAAAATAGGTTATTTAACTTATTAAATAACACAAACCACATTCCTTAAAAAATGTGAATTGGTCAAATTTGCTTATAAAAAGTTATGGAGGGAGTAACTCATATTGACTTTTAAATATTGATTCTCTGTTTTGACTTGAGATTTGCGGTGCACCAGTATATGTGTTGTATGGTATCTGGGCTTTTTGTCCCACAGCCACGTGTAATCTTGGTAGCACCGACACTTTAGACCGAAGATGTGTCAAGTGCCCAGCACATGCTAGTGTCTAACAGCGGCACGATACCCAACACTTTGATCACTTTCATTTTTAAATTATTACCAAAATATAAGTGTCAATGTTGTATCGTGTCCCGTGTCTATGCTTGTGTTTCATTGCAATAATTAACAACCAGATCAATGCACATATTACATGTGATAATATCAATAAATGCCAGAAACTCAATTTGCATAACTTATCATGCCTTAAATTAAACACTGAAAAATACTACGGTAAAGACAACCATGTGATGTGAGTATGTGACACGTTTTAGTCCAACAAAAAAAAAACCAAAAAACTTGAGTTATCATGAATTAAAATAATAACTTACCACCACATTATCCCAAGAGAAGATAAGACCATAAGCCTCATCTGGCTTCATAGCATAGCGTATCCGCTGAAGAATACCATCTTGTAACTTATCATTCAAATAGTCCTATTTTCAACAACAATTGAAATACTTCAATCATCAATTACACTCTACTTCCTTACAAAAAATTCACTGTAGTAACAAAAATTCCTTACCACATCAACTTTCAACGGTCCATCCGCCCGAAAAGTTTCAAATCCTTCTCCATATTCAGCCCCAATAGCCTGTAATAAAAAACAAAACAAAAAAACACCAAATACAAAGAATTCCAATCACTTCACAACACTTAATTCACTCTTCCAATAAAAGAACAACCTTTAACATGAATAACATATATTTGAACACTTAAACAAAGTTTAAAATTACAAAATATGAGTAGAAGAGTTACCTCTTGCACGAAAAGTTTATTAGGTGTTAATTGAATTCCATTAATAGAACCAAATTCATCAGACCCAGAAGTGCAACGGGTAATTAACCGATTCTTAACCAACCCCAACCGCTTAAATTTCTGAAAAAACAATAACAAGTAAAAAAAAAAATTAACAAAAATTTAGCATAAATGACCAAAAAAAATATTTAAAAAAAAGATACAAAAATTGCACCACTGAATTGGGAGAAGGAGAAGATTGAAGACGAGAAGGGTGAGAGAGAGGAATTGAATGGGAAGAGGCTCTGCAATTGGAGAAAGTAGTGGAGTTCATTGTTTTTTGACACGCAACAACAACGTTGTTGCGGAAACCGAACAAGAGAGAAGTAGAAGATGATGATGATGTTTTTTTGCTGCGGTTTTGGTTTCACTCTATGTTTGTGTTTTCATAAATTTCATTTATTATTTATTTATTTTGAGGTTTAATTTAAATATCGTGATTGTGGATAATTATTTTTGGTCAAAAACAAAATTTGGTCAAAAAAATGAAAAATATTGTGATTGAGGTGCATCGGTGGTGGTAGTAGTGGCTATTTGCCTACTCACGTAATTAATCACGAGCTTTTCTTATAAAGGAAAAGGGAACATATTTTTTTGGTAAACCATAGGATAAGGAAGTATTTTAAATATATCACACTTAATTATATTTTTGGTCCCCCTATTTTACTCAACTCACGAAATTGGTCTCCCTTTTCAAAATCGAATTAACTTGCCACTCTATTTGCATTTATTTTGCACTTTTGGTCCGTACCACCTATTTGACCTTCAAAAACGCTGATGTGTTGCCTTTTTTGATGAGGTGTCCAAAAAAAATGCTTACGTGGCAAATCACAACTGGAAAAACACCTTTACATGTCATTCATATTAATTTTATTAATTAAAAATACATTAATATGAAAACCTAAATAAAAACTAAAAACATCAAATTAATTAAAAACCTTAAAATTGAAAGATCAAATTAAATAAATTATGTGTTTCCAAAAATAAAAATGAAAACCTAAAAATATTTACCTTTTTCGTTGATCTTCATCTTCAACCTAGGGATAAACCTCATACCCAGAAAACAATCACACACCAACACATCTCTCTTCTCTCTTATCTCACATCTATACCAAATCAAAATAAACCCAAATCCGAATCTGAGATCATTGTTTTTTATTTGTGAGAAAATGGGTCACATCAACCCAAATCCAAAAACCTATCTCCAGATTCGCTCAAATCAAAATCGAATTGGAACATGAAACTGCCTTGTGATGAGATGAGCAAGGTAGAGTAAGATGGGGGTAAAGCGAGCGAGAATGGTGAGTTGTTCCACGTTTGAGTGATGAAGATGAAGTGTTGTTCTTCTTTGTGTCTTCAAAGGACTGGAACAAATTTTTTTTTGTAAAGTTTTAATTTTTTGTTTGTGTGTAAAGTTTGAATCTTTGTTCTAGAGTTGAGATCTGGACATAGAAAGGGATAAATATCTTGTTTTTATCATGTTCTTTTTTTACCTTTAATCTTTTTTATTTAGATTTATTGGTTGTATTTAAATGTTTGATGAAATTGTAACAAAAACAATGTTTGATGGGATGAAGATTTTGTTTATGTTCTTGGTTTTAAATCCTTCTATTATATAAAAATAAACTAATATACGTATTCTAATTTAATCTCAATTTTAGTTTTTTTTGTTATTTTTAAATGAATTATTTAAGTTAAATGGTAACTTTATATTATTATTGATTCATTTGCTGATGTGGACGCTGATTTTTTCCCATGTGTTTTGCCACATAATCATTTTTATGCCAACTCATTAAAAATAATGACATATCAATATTTTTGGAGGCTAAACAGGGGTAAGGACCAAAAGTGCAAAAATAATGCAAATAGAGTGGTAAGTTAGTTCAATTTTAAAAAGAAATGACCAATTTCGTGAGTTGGATAAAATAGGAGGAGAAAAAGTGTAATTAACCCAATATATTAAAATGATTTTGTTTTGACTGGGAATATATTAAATTGATAAAAAAAGTGTATTCAAAATAGGAAAAATACCTAAATGGGTTTATATTTTTATAACCAACCATCAATTTAATTTTTTTTTTTTATCGTTCAATTCATATGAGAAGAGGGTCTAGTAATTCAAAGTTCAACCGTAAGGTAAATAAATGTTGATTAAGAAAGAGTCCCCCCAAAAATTGAACTCAGGTTTTATCTCTACAATTTAATTCCTAAATGAAATAAATATCCTAAGTAGTCTCTAAAAATATATAAAATTAGTATGTTTAGTCCTTACTACTAATATGTTAGAGACCCTCTCATAAAAACTAAAATGTTAAGAAAAAATTGGAGAATTTGCATATATTTTAGAGATGAGTTTCATGTACTTTAAGGATTACTTGTCGTATTTTTAGCATAAATTATAGGCTAACATAGCATGAGAGATAGTTTACAGATTAAATTGATAGTTTAATCATATTTTTATTATGTCACGCTCTTCTCGTTTTAATTCATTCATTTATACTAGTTAGATATCCCTGGGGCTTGGACCCTCTTTATAATATAAAATGTATAAAATCTCGGTTACGACGCTTTGGTTATCATGTCTATCATGTTAAAGTAGGCAATATAGAACCTAAATATTTATAAACTTATTATAAAATATTATTGAGATATATGTAAAATTATTGAAATTTTATTTCTTTTAATTGAACTTGATTTCGCGTGTGCGGGTGTATTCGTTTGTTAGGAGGATTGATTAGGTGTAGAATCCACCTATGTTGATTTGTTTGCCTTTTTCGCCCGTTCGAGTTGACCTACATTGTGGACTTACTGGGTCAGATTGTAAGCCCCCAACTTTTGTACTCGTTTGTTTTTTGTTAATTTAACTTTTGTTTGCTTAAAAAAAAACTTCATATTTACTTTCATCTAATTTTTTTTTATCAACATAATTGTTGCTTATTAAATGCTTAAATTACTGTTTTGTATGTATCTCGCTTAGATTTCAATAATAAACTTCTCATTTCATGCATCTAACGACTAAAATTTGTCTCCTTTATAGTTTTTTTTTTGGTGCATGGAGAAAACAACGAAAAAAAATAAAAAGAAAACTAGGTTACAGTCTTAAGAGGGGGAGGGGGTTCTCCAAGCCCGGGAGGGGGTTCTCCAAGCTGCACCAAGAAGAATCGTGATTGGCACCATGCTTAGCTAAAAAAATCCGCACACTCATTTACCTCTGATAAGTGCCAGAAAGCAGTTGTTTTGTGTTATATTTTTAGGCACTTTTGTTACTTGTTTTGCAAGTTATCATAGGAAAAGCTCAGAATTATTGATCGAATGACAAAATTATGATCATATGTCTTACCCCATCCATTTGTGCAGGAAATAACAAGCTAGGACATGAATTGAGCAAAGAAACATGACGAAATGTAAAAGCTAGCTCGCCACAGCGAGGGAAGCGCTCGCCATAGTGAGTGTAGGCAGGGAAAAACTAGGATTGGCTCACCACAGCGAGGGAAGCCCTCACTACAAGAAAAAAGGCATTTTGCGACTCCTAAAATCATGGATTGCGACTGTTAGAAGGGTCGCAGATATCCCTTTGCGACTGTTCCCCAACAGACACAGAAATTGGGGTCGCAAAGGGTATTTTGCGACTGTTCAACCAACAGTCGCACCAACAGTCGCAATGCTATATCTGCGACCACTCAGAACTGTCGCAAAGTAGGGGCTTTAATCTAATTTAAATGGGCTTGCGACCCCTCACAACAGTCGCAAATGTTTAGTTTTTAAAAAAAAAATTGGTTGGAGCAATTTTTATTGACAATTTAAATAAATATATTAATAAATACTTAAAATACAGAAATATATAACTAAAAATATCTAAATCTCATTCATTTTTATAAACATCGTATAATAAGTATCAAAAATACACTTATACATTATCAAAAAGAACAAACTAAAAAAATTCTAATTTTAAATGATTCTAAAGGTAACAAGATGGAGACCAATAAATTTCCCTTCCATTTGGATCCACATAGTCCATACCTGAAAGACAAAAACTTAAATAAGAACAAATATAGCTTAAACCTTCAACATTTCAATACAAGACAAGGTATCCTATACAATTCCTAAAGAAGTTTAAAATGAAAAGCCCACACAATAATAAACAAACAAGTTGGTGACACCATGAAGGGTAAAAATAACACTTTTAAATCCAAATAATCTTGGCATAACATAGCATTTTGGAGACACACAAACATAACATAGCAACGGTGTCAATAGACATTGATGATAATTCAAACTGAGTACAAGTTTCACCATTATAAAGATTAAGACAAATGACATTGATAATAATTCAAACTGAGTACAAGGTTCACCATTATAAAGATTAAGACATTAGTATCATACCTGGAATAACTTTAAGATGGATACCTTGTTGAAAAAAATATATTTCCTCATCACCCCTCCGAAACATCTACAGAATATCAAACAACAAGCACAATAAGACATTCACACTCTTTTGTGACGGAATGGACAGATAAGATGATGACACGTAGGCGATGACAACACAGCTGCATGCACTATGTGGATCAATTATTCCTGCATATACAAATGAATCTCACATTTAAGCTACAAATATATAGAATCGTAGCATCATTTAAGGTCTATGCTTTTCAGGTTCTCATGTATCAAAGAATCATTCCAGCTTTTTTCAACTCAAAGAAGAAAACAAGTTCCCACATATAGACACATCGTAATTAAAAGCACCAAAAGTATATTTGTGTTTTAGTATCAATTACAAGGAAACTCTTAAAAAAACAAATTGATCAGCAAATTATACCTCCCTCGCAAGATTGATTACATTTGGGAACAACAACGCTAACAACATTTTCATCGGCAGGCAAATTGTGATTTCTTCTAAAACAATCTCATCTCTCGTATGAATGTCTTACAAGACTTTCCAAGGACATCAACCAGTGTTCTTAAACCTTATAGCATTTTTTTTTTTTGCAATTAGTCATTTTAGCCATGGCTCATGTAAATCCAAATCAAAATGTTACTAATGATAAATCCAAATCCAAAAAAAATGTTACACTAATGTAGTGCTACTTACCAATCTCCCAGGTTTTGGCGTGGACCATGCAAATCATTCCTCAAACTCATTGCCACAATCTGTTAGTCAATAAAAACCAATCAAAATTTTGTTATGCTGCATTCAATTTAGCAAACTATTAATATATGAATGATAGTAATGATCATGTTTTTTTTTCCTTTTGACACAATAGTAATGAAGTAGCTAGAGTAGTACCAATACACACAGGTTGATGTCCATAAAGTGCTTGGCTGCCAAAGTAAGTCCGTGAATCCATTATTGAGTACTAACACATTCAAATGCCAAACTTCTCGCCCGAACATGTATAAATTTCATCCAAAACTCTTTAGTTAGTGAAATAAGCTAGAGTTCTACTCATAGAATACAAATAAATCAAAATCATTCTTCTCAAATAGTAAAAGCAAAAGTAGCAAACAAATTGAAACAAATTAAGATATACCCTTCTTTAATATTGATTTATCAATGATCTGAAATTCACATGAATCATAACAGTCATCACATTCCTATTACTTTTAACCAAACACTTTGCCTAGTGTCTATGCAAATATGTCAGGATTGTGTAAAAGTGTTAGATTTTTTTAAGCTAAAACAACCTAAATCAAAAGTATGTCAATAAGGTTTATTGCATAGTTCAAAACCATTACTAAAAATTGATTCCATTAGGCAGCAAAGAAAACTGAATAAACAAATTAAATAGATTTATTAATAGTTAAACAATAGGAAACTTATAGTATTCCTAGAACAGTAACCATAAACTATTGCTTTAAAAAAATGTGGGGGCTGAACAACCTTTATTTGCGACAATTTTGTCAAAAAATTTTAACATAATTTAGACTAATTATGACAAAAGTAATTCTTAATTATAAATATGAACTAACCATAAACTAAATTATGAATTTCACATTCATATAAAATGATTCAATAAAACATAATCAAATGATACAACAAGGTTTCTTGAGTTCCTAACATGAAAATTTAATCAATTATCTACATGGTCCATCAAAATAAAGTTGGCTTGATCAACGCGAGGTAAATGGCCAAGACTCAAAAACGTCATACCCCATTTGGTGATTCTATGTCTTCCATCTGGAAAAAAAATTCATAGATTATATAAGAACCACACTAGTTGACAAAAAGATCTATAGAATCACTAATGACTAATATGTAGTTAAAATAGTCAGAGTTAGAAATAGGAACAAATCCTACCATATCCAACTAGAAAAATATTGCTTTGCAGAATAACCACTCAAAAGCATAAAAATGCCCTTCTAAATACCTCTCACAATGACGGAGCTGACAGATAAGCAATAAACAAGTGTTCACCGATGGCTTAGCCTTATTTAAATGTAAGTGAAGTATCAGATGTCAATGGCATAAAAATGTTAAGTAAAGCTACATACACAATAGTATAGCAGATTCCAGACTATGACAAATTTTGTAACAACTGAAGGCTGTACAAAACAGAGTGGGTAAATGGAAACTGAACTAACCTATGAAGACAGAAGAGTCACAAGGGTTGTGCAAAACCAAGTTATGTTTAAGAGTGTCCACGGATCTTTGAAGGCAATTAGAGCTGAACGATCACGGATATTGCAAGGCTCAATTGTGCTTGAAGAGTGAAAAGCACTACCTACCAATATCTGCTGCTATATATATGTATGTCCCTCCATATCAAGATACAAGCAAGCAGGGTGTCACTATTGGAATGTTGTGCTTCACTATTGGGAGTCACTAATCCTGATTAATATATATTTTATCAAAATAAACAATTCAGGTTTTAGCCGGTAACAAAGGCTTCTGAATAACGATATGTAAACTTAAGTTCAAGGGAAAAATGTGTTAATTGCATTATGCTCACCCATGAGAACACTAATATTCTTGAATTCTTGAATTACACACATCCAAAAGTAGAAATAGAAATAATTCACATATCCTACGTGGCTTATGCTTTGCACGACTTTTATAGGCGGTGCACGGTTTTGTGAGGCATTGACAACAACCAACAGGACTTCCAAACAGACTCATCACTGTCTCTGTCAAGTATGCTAACCCAAAAAGTTATGCTTCTTTATTTCGTGATGTATTGTGTTCTTCCTCCCGCTTAATGACACCACCAGTCCAAGTAACCATCCACCTTCCTTTCTCTCGCAAAATCTACCACCTCTTCCCATCGCCTAATGAAAAAGTACAAACTCTATTTAGGGCATAATGAAATTTGCACAAACAAGATATGATAGGATTACCATTGTCACTAATAATTATTTCATCAAACACACTATCTTCAAGTAAAACATTAACTATGACCTTTAGTGGTATTGCTTATTCAATCAATCTAACCTAATGAAATGTACTCAATAAATAAAAAGTCATTGCATGATTAAGAAATCTGGAAAATTGGATGTCAGAGATGCGGATGACTGCATATAATATAACTACCCAAATATATAATGAATCTATAGGAAATCATTGTCATAACAAACAAATAAATCAAATTATTCCAAGTGTAAACTAGAAACTAACTGGCAGAAATCTCTGAAAAACAAAAATTATAAATATAAACAGAACGCACAGGAAAATTAAAGCAGAAACAAGAAATCACGACAACGCGAAATCAAAATTGTCCTAAAATTGAATAGTCAAAGGGGCGAAAACAAAACTCAAAAGTTAGACCTTTTTCATTCAACCATATATAGCAGATTGCTCCTAAGCTCACCACTTTCACCTGGAAATTTTCCCCAAAAAAAAATCAAAATATTGTTGAGAGAACGACAATACCAGAAATTAAATAATAGTTAATAATGATAATAAAATTCCAATTTTTCTAGAAATAAAAAAAATGATAAAAGGAGAATATACTCAGGCTTTTTCATTTTGTTTTGATGTCAAAGTAAAATTTCAATGTAAAAATAGCATTTCTCATTATCTACCAATTCAACGTCTAATCCAAAATTAATCGATTTTGCATAACGTTAATTACTACAATCCAGACTAAGACCCGTGTATCACCATAATCACTAACATAAAAGTAATCAAATGCATTATTCAATAACATGCAAAAAAAATAACAACCTCAACTATTTCATCGGAAGGCTAGTTCAAAACAGTGACTTGTTATTCGAAACCCTAAATCTACATAAAGTATTAACACCTTTTCTGATAACAGACCCAATATGAACACTATTAACAACCAAGAAAGATAAATACTTGAGATTAGATTGGTTAAAGTGAAATAAGAAGAGACAAAGAAGATGTAACCTGAGATCAGAGAAAGATGAATCGATTGGGATTGGAGGTGAGCAAAGGTGAAAGGGTTTGAATTTAGGGGTTAAAGATCTGGTGAGAAGAGAGAAGAGAGAAGGGACTGCGATTGAGTGTGGACAGAGAGGAAAGAGAAAAGGGACAGTAGATTAGATCAGGTGAGAGTAGAGAGAGAAGTTTGATGGTTTTAACTTTTAATAACTTAGGAAAAAATGTTTGGGCGCTTTATGCTAAAAGGAATGCGCGCCTTTAATTTCAATCAAAATGCTGCGACGGTTGGGTTTACTAGTCGCAAGACCCGTTGCAAAGATGTAATTGCGACCCTTTTTATACAACAGTCGCAAATCATGTGTCGCAAAACTAAAAATTTCTTGTAGTGCCTCGCCATAGCTAGTGTAGGCAGGGAAAAACCAAGTTGTCCTTGCCCCAGCGAGGAACAAGCTCGCCACAGCGAGCAAAGGCGGTTAGACCCCCAAATGCTAACGTGGAGCAAAACCACAGGTGAAGAAAGCTTTGCTCGCTGCAGCGAGCAAGCCCGTCGCCGCAGCGAGCTTTGAAAAGGCCAGATGATATTTAAAGTCATTCAGCTCATTTTTTAGATATTATGTTATATTTTTAAAGAGAAAATAGGGTTAAAAGAGTTGTTCTTCATAGAGCAAAAGTGATTGAGTGCAGATTAACTAAGAATCTTTGAGAAATCAAGTCTTAGCAATGGATCTTCATCTTTCTTTCCACTTTTGTAATGTTGTCATGACAATGATCAACTAAATCTCCTTTGTTGGGATTAGAGGTACTTTATCAAGTTTAGATGTAATCTTTTGATCTTTGAAATATATGATTTTAGCATCTTATGTGATATTGAATTTATTCTTGCTATTCATTCTTATGTTTGATTTAAATGTTATTGAAAAATACTTTTGAATCTAGGTTTAGAATAATCTTCTATCAAATAAGAATTCTAGACATAGAATTGTGTTTTGATAATCATACACAATATCAGAACGTAATGCTATCAGATCGTTTAATAGATAGAGAAATCGTCAATTAAACGATACGATCGATTTCACAACATCATTTAGACATGAATGATGTTGTCGAGTGATGTGTGATAATATCGCTAAAAAGCTAGAATCCATATATATGATCATTAGAATATATTCGATGCTTGACTGACGAACTATGATCCCAACGCTTTTACGCCCTATTACTCGTCGTTTTTATTACCGCTTTATAGTCGAAAAGTTTTATAACAAACAATTGATCAAACCTTAACTTAAAATGATAATCGGTGTTGAACGGTTTATGGTATCGCACTAGTCCCTGAGGAGACGATATAAAAACATACTTGTTTTTTACCAAACATCAGCCTCTCGAAGGGTGTGGGTCAGATGCACATTCCAAGGGAGATTAAGGAGATCGTTCATATTTCTAATGATAGTTGCATAAACATGCCAAGCATTGAGAGGAGCTTGAATTAAGTTTATCGCATGTAGGGAATCGGAGTAATAAATCACATTTTGGTGCCCTCTGTCCCATGACGACTTCAAACCACACATCTCTAGATAAATACTTAGGTTTCCCCATATTTCATGGTAGAATGAAAAGGGTCGACTATGAGTTTTTGATTGACAAGGTCCACTCTTGGTTTGCTTCGTGGAAGAATAAATTATTAAATAAAGTTGGCAGGTTGACTCTGGCCAAATCGGTCCTCAATGTTATTCTTACCTATTATATGCAAGTCTCTTGGCTAGGGGTGGGCATGGTTCAGTTCGGGATGAAAACTGAACCGAACCGAACCGAACTGTTTGATAAATTTAAAATAACTGAACCGAACTGTTTGGATTTTGAACTGAACCGAACTGTTCCAAACCGAACCGAACTGTTTCGAACTGTTATTATTGGTACTATTAAAAAAATATAAAAAACCAAACAAAATTGAATTTTAGAAGGTAAAATCGAACTGAACTATTCTGAACCGAACCGAACTGTTTTGAACTGAACCTAACTGTTCCAGTTCAGTTCTAGAACTGTTAGTAATGGTTCAGTTTTTTTTTGGTTTGGTTCGATTCAGTTCAGCAGTTCGGTTCGATTTTTTGGTTTTTTTGCCCACCCCTACTCTTGGCTCCCTCAGAGCATTTGTAATCAACTGGATAAAATCACTAGGAAGTTTATCTGGAAGGGTACTGAAAGTAAAGGAACACACTTGGTGGGTTGGGCTAAAATCACTCGTCCCAAGTTTTTTGGGGGGCTCGGTGTCTGTGTGGCTCGCAGTGCCAACAAGGCTCTCCTTGGAAAATTGGTGTGGGATATTCATAACAATGCTAACAAATTATGGGTGCAGATTTTGTTCAACAGGTATCTCGGTAATTCTAGGGTTCTAGATGTTCCTAAGAAGAATGGCTCTACCACTTGGAACTCAATTTTGAAGGCGAGGTCGGTCTTGCGAGATGGTTTTGTGTTTCGGCTAGGTAACGACACCACATCCTTTTGGTATTCCCGTTGTACCATCTTGGGAACCTTTACGAGTCTGCTTTTGTGGGTTTATACTCATGACATATCCTTATGTATTCGTGACTTGATCACAGATGGCAATAGAAACTCTAACCTGTTGTATACTCTCCTTCCTAGCAATATTCCAAACCATGTTAAATCCTTGTCCTCCTGTTTGCATAACGACGTTCCAGATCGTATCACTTGGGCCGATCATCTTGACGGTACTTATACAGCAAAGTCGGGATATTCTTGGCTCAGTTCTTCTCATTATGAAGGCCTCCCTAATGACGACATCTCTTGGAATTGGATTTGGAAAATGAAAGCTCCGGAGAAAATCAAGTAGTTCTTTTGGACCGCTAGTCATGAGTTGCTCCTTACTAAAGCACTTTTACACCGTCGCAGTATGGCTTTGTCTCCTTTGTGCTATAGATGTAATGATCATGTTGAATATGTTTTGCACTGTCTACGGGTTTTCCCTCTCTCTGCATGTATGTGGAGATCCATGGGGTACAATAGCACTGCTTTCTTCCAGGAGTTACACATTCACTCGTGGCTCAAAAAAGGTCTTCGTCTCTCGGACCCTCTAATTTTTGTGGCAGGCATTTGGTGTATTTGGAAAGCACGGAATGTGATGTTTCTAGGTAATGAGCAGGTTAGCTATCATTAATTGCGGCACAATATTGGGAGCTATCTTGGTTCTCTCTCGACGTCCTTGGGTGGCAGTGTTCTTTCTCACCCGCAACAACGCTGGACCACTTGCCACCCTTCCCGTATGGAAGCTGCAATTCTCAATGTTGATGGGAGCAGTTTCGGTAGTCCCAGACACTCAGGCTTTGGAGGCGTTCTTCGTGATCCGGAAGGTGCATGGCTTTGTGGATTCTCGGGATTTATTGGCGTTTCAAATAACTTGCATGTCTTGTTTATAGTTTGTTTGTATAGTAAATTTATGATTAATTTATTATAACAATCTTAATGAAGACTTGATAAGTGCTAAAAAGTAGTTATCTTTTGATATAATTTTAGCACTTATGTTACTTGTTTTACAAGTTATCATAGGATAAGCTCATAATTTATGATTAAATGTCAAATTTGTGATCCTATGTCTTACCCCATCTATTTATGCAGGAATTTCATGCTTGGACCTGAACTGAGCAAAGAAACATGAAGTTTTGATCAAGCTTCATCGCTACAAGCGCAGGATGCATCGCTACAAGCGAGCGTAGGCAGGGAAAAATGGAGCTTCATCACTACAAGCGCAGGATGCATCGCTACAAGCGAGCCTAGGCAGGGAAAAATGGAAAGTTCATCGCTACAAGCGATGGATCGGTCGCTACAAGCGACCTTAGGCAGGGAAAATTGAAGGTTCCATCGCTATAGCGACAGATCTCGTCGCTATAGCGACCAAGGGCGGTTTAATGCTATTTGCTGACGTGGAGCCTTCCCACTGGCCAAGAAATCTGCCGTCGCTACAGCGACCAGCTCATCGCTTGTAGCGAGCGTGTTAAGAGTCAGTTGTATAAAAGCTTTTTAGCTCATTTTTTATGGAATTATCTGATAATCAGTTTTTAGAACTTTTAGAGCTTGATATTTTTAACTTCCAGAAAGAGAATAGGGCTAAGAAGAGGTTTACTTCATTGAGCAAAAGTGATTCAAGTGAAGATTAAACTAAGCAACTTTGAGAAATCAAGTCTTAGCATTTGATCTCCATCTTCCTTTCTACTTTTGTACTGTTGTCATGAGAATGAACAACTAATCTCCTTTGTTGGGATTATTAGGTAATCAATCACTCTTAGTTGTAAACTTTTGATCTTTTAAATATATGATTCTAGCCTTTTATATATCATTGAATTTATTCTTGTTTTCCATTCTTATGTTTGATTTAAATGATATTGAAAAATACTTTTGAATCTAGTTTAGAATAATATTCTATCAAAATAAGAAATTCTAGACATGGAATTTGGTTTTGATAATCACCAAAAGTGTCGGAACGTAAAGCTTTCGAATCGTTTAATAGATTGAGAAATCGTCGATTAAACGATACGATCGATCTCACGACGTTATTTGGACACGAATGACGTTGTCGAGTGATACGTGATAAGGTCGTATATAAGAAAAGTTAGAATCCATATTTATGATCATTCGAATACAACCGACGTTTGATTGACGTACTTTAATCCTAACACTTTTTATGCCCTATTACTGTACGTTTTATTTATAATGTTTTTAAAGTCGAGTAGTGTTTAGTAAACAAAAAGATGAAACCCTAACTTAAAATGATAATCGACGTTGAACTGTTTATGATATCGCAATAATCCCTGTGGAATCGATATAAAAATATACTTGCTTTTGACTTAACATCAAGACTCCATTAGCAAATTATTGTGCATTAAGTTGTAATTAGTCTATTATAATTTTTCTCACACTTATAATATAAAAGACATTCAAGTGACATGTTTTAACTAATTTATCATTTGACAAATATTTGTCAAATGTATTATCTATCGATGAAAGTAAGAATAAAGTATCTATGGTGGGTCTTTAGTGGGGAAAAAAATAAAGGTTTGAAAGTTGAAATAGAAATTCAAATATTGAAATTTGCACCTTTGTTATGTTTTTCTATTTGTTGTATCGAAAGTTTTAAATTGAATTCCTCATCCCGTGTTCTTTACATCTATTTTTAAGAGCATCTCTAATAAGGAGTCATTTACTTAATAAGAACTTCAACATGTTAAGGACCTCTATTGGAGGAAGAAAAATGGGTACATATTAGTTACCGGTAACTATATAAAGATTTTCTCTCCTTAGCAACTTACGGATCCCACAATCAAAATAAGAAATAAAATATGTATAAGTTGGTCCCACCTTTCAAATTCCTCTTATTTTGGCTATTTTTAATTTCTTTTTAATTTTTTTTAAATGCACACATAAATGACACAATACATATGTACATGGTAGTACCTATTTAAAAACTCTTCATTAGAGTCTCTGTTAGTGTATTATCATTGGAGTCATTGGATCACTAATAAGTACTTTTAGTAAAAAATTATAAATAAATGATGTGTACATGTAGAGTTCATTTAAAGAATCCTTATAACTCTCTTAATTTCACTCTTTCTTGATAGTTTCATTATTTTTGAATGAAGAGATAGTGAAATTGAGAGCAAAATAAAAATAAAGAGTTAGAAGAGAGATGTAGAGAAATAGTGAAGGAGATTTTGGTTGAATTATAAGAGTGAAAGGCATGTTTAGTTGAATTATAAGAGTGAAAGAGAAGGAAGTAGAGTAATGGAGCAGCATTTTTTAAGTTTGAGTATGTAAAAAGAAAAGGTAGATGTCCCGATGCAAAATTGAACGTGATATTGTGAAGCTAATATTTGTGGTTTCTTAGGGTCTGTTTGGCAAGGCACAAAAACAAGCTTATGTCTTATAGCTTATAGCTTATAAGCTTGTCTGGCAAAAAAAAACCTGTTTGGTAATAGTCTCGTCATGAGCTTATAGCTTATTTCAGGAGCTTATAGCTTATTTTTCAGACGCTATTTCAAGTAGCATTTAAGCTTATAGCTTATAGCTTATTGTTTTTTCTTCCTCTTTTACCCTTACTATTTTATTTAAATACCAGTTTTACCCCTTATGTTTTATTATAATTTAAAATAAAAAATAAATGTATTAAATACAGGGAATACCAACGATCATGCAAAGAGAGATAAAAATGATATTGTTGTTGTTCTTATTATTATTATTATTATTATTATTATTATTATTATTATTATTATTATTATTAATGTATGTTGTTCTTGTCTTCATAAAAATTGAATGATATAAAAATGTCCTTTTATGTCATTTTACATCTATCAACTAGTTGAACCGCTAATTTTAACAAACACTTCAATTAGTTTATCAGCCATAAGTCATCAGTTATAAGCTATCAGCTATCAGCCATTAGTCATCAGTCATAAGCTATAAGCTATCAGCTAGCTTATCAGCTATCCGTTATTTTTGCCAAACAGAGTAAACACACGTCTACTCTTTTGCCAACGCACATACAAACATGCCATAAGTTGTGGTATCTTTTACAAAAGGGAAAATTACACTCACCTCCTTTGAGTTTTCTTTAAATGACAAAGACACCCCCTCTAGTTTTAAAATAGACACTAAGCTCCTTTAAGATTTCATTAAATAAATTGATACCTCCCTTCTCTCTTGACATTGTTATCTTTCTGTTAAAATGCAAATAGACTTAAGCTGAAACTCACAATCTTTGACCATTCAAGTGTTTTTCTTATGTTGAAGATACCCTCCTTACACCTAATTCCCTTCAATCTGCCACGATAACGAACCAAGCACCCTCTCCATCATGGCAATTATGCTCTAAATTTTCATGGGTATGAAACAAAGCTTCCCGCCTATGAAACATAGCTTCACGCCTACAAGCCAATTTAAACACAAAAAAAAAAACTAGAACACATCAAAAACAAATCCCTAACTTAATTGGTAGCCTTCGGTGGTAACCCTATAAATATTTAAGGGGAGTGTAAATTTAATTTCTTGTGTGAAAGTTGATGTTTATTAACAAAGTTTAGAGATGGTTAGGAATGAACAGGGCAAGGGAAAATATATATATATATATATATATATATATATATTAGTTTTCTAGTTTTACAACTAATTAGTATAAATGAAAACAAATTGAAGACTGGAGAGGATTACAGTGTCACCGCATGATTGCTTGTCGCCATCGCTAAAGATTTGGATTAATAATGTTGGTTCAATTAGTTGCAGTGCCAGTGGTTGATGCATTCAATCATATAGAGAGGGATAATTCATTTATAGCACTAAGGCTATCTACTGTAAGTCTGAATTAACGGATGGTTAACAAAGTTAAATTGAGGGGAGGTAATTGTATTTTTGAAACTAGAGAGGAGGTGTGTGTCTTTTAACCAAACCTTAGGGGAGGTCTTTGTAATTTTCCCTTTACAAAAATATATGTATTAATATCCGATGACTATATGCAGACTTCTAATGACATTATTGCATGCATCAAAAATTCTATCCCCCAGCAGACTTGAAGCTTTCAAACAATCTTTTTATCTTTTTCAAAAATTGAAAAAATGCAAATTTTATTAAGGGCTTAGAAAATCAATTAGCACAACTGCACAAGCTGTGCCAATCAAACCCACTAAAACTCAAGATACAACAGTCTGATACATAAGCCGCCACCACCAGTTATAATTTGCTACAATACATGATGAATCCCTCCCCAATCCTCTCAATACAAAACCAGCAGCATCATTGCTGCATATAATAATAATAATGATAATAATAATAATAATAATAATAATAATAATAATAATAATAATAATAATAACAACAACTAAATTAATACACAATACACCCCATGTCTGACTAATAAGTAATAACGACCTTGCTGATAAACGTGGATAGCTATTTCTCCTACAGATACTGAATACCATGCTCCATTCCAAACCCACTAAACTAAGCTTTATTTAGTTCTGCACACAAATACCAACCCCAGTTTTATACCATAAGATCCTTCGTACAGATCAACTCTGCATAATTTCAAAGGAGTGCAGTATCCACTCTTTCAATACACTGCATATTCCTCATTCTCTACACTACTTTCTCCCTGACTCATTTCAGAAGATTAGGATCCATTTCTTTCCTTTTCACTCCACACTATCTGTGTGCCACCTATATTGTGCAAACAGACTGGCCGCTGAATCGACACCTTCATTCAACACCGTATACTCTACACTTTATTGTGGTGCAATTTTGTCGGTTATGGTTTTTATTTTATACTGAGAAAAGCTTTTCATGTTAATGCTTATGTTGTCTTTATTTCAAATTTTTGTTTTTTTATTGCTATTATTGTTGGAATCGGTTTCATTCAAAAAATTTGTAGGTCAGATTTTCACAAGAGTTTCTGAATTTTTCATGTTTCACAAAGTCCTTTGATACCAAGTACCAACAAATATAAGTTACTTTTATGGATTGAAATGAATCTAGAAGATTTGAAGTTTCCAATAATATAGATTGACAAATACAAATTTATTTTCCCTCCAAAAAAAATATAAATTTATTTATATTGGTACAACAGGGCATCCACACGATATTCATATTTCCAACAATTTTACAATCAGACTAACCAATGGTAAGACCTCCATACCCTGTAGAGAATAAACTCAGCATCACTCTAATGCACCCAATGAGAACAACATAATCTACTAGCTCCACAAAAAGCTAGTTTCAGATTATATATCTTCACTCAAAGTCTCAAACACAACATATTTAACAAAATCAGACACCAGTCACACCACACATACTTTATTCTACATAAATAACAGGAAATCAAACACATGAACCAATAATGAATCATGAATAACGCAGTGACGATAAATTAGAATGAAAATGTCATGTCCTTTTCTTACTTGGCCTAGCCATAGGGAGTGATATATGGATGAACCCAAACTTCTTCCTCGGTGCCACAGACTGCTTTTGATCGCTCTCATGATCTTTCTCGGCTTTTGGTGAAAGGGTTAGATCTTCCCTCAGTGCTCGAAGCATTTGGCTCAATGCTACCTTTCGCCTTTCAGTATGCTCTTCCATCTCCTTTCTTGCAGCATATCCTTCAGGAACTTGCTTTCTGCTAAGTACATCTCTCATTGAAGTTGTTGGCCTCGAAACAGGCTTTTGATTATTTTTTCCTGTTGTTGACCTGGTTACATCTGGTAAAGAAGAATCTTGACGAATTCTAGCTTGATTAAACTTGTTAAAGTTAAAAGAGTTATACACTGCTTTCTCCCTTAGATCAACCTCCGGTATCCATATCCGCAGAGCTTCCCTAGCAGCATGTTGTTTTCTATTTGCAGATTCAATTCTGTTTAAAGCATCAGTTAAGACTTGTTTGCTTTGAAGAATTTCTTCTGATGCCTCCTCCAGCTTTTTCAAAATAGTCAGCTTAGAAATATTTGTTTCATCAATTTGAATTTTTGAATCTATTACCTTCTTCAGGGTTGATTCCTCAGGCATCATCATAGCCTTGGGGTTTAGAAGAGAGTTTTCTGCTAAAGCAAAAGTGACTTTCCGAGGTTCAGGCCGAGCGAATTCGAATGATCTCTCAGCGCCAGATAGAGCCTTGATTTCAGCAAGAGCAATAGCTTCTGCTGCCTTTGCAGCTTCTTCCATCTTTTTGGCTGCAAGCCACCTCATCTCGGCGGTCTTAACACTAAAACCGTGCTCATCATACACAGATAAGGGATTTGAAACTTCAGATCTTCTTGTCTCAACTATTCTATTGTGCTGCTCATAATCCCAATTGAAATTCCTCGTATTTGCAGGATTATCAAAAGTGAATTCAACATGAGATGATGGTGGATTCAATCTTACTTGCTCTTGATACACAGATAAGGGCTTTGAAACTTCAGATCTTGTCTCAACCATTCTATTGTTCTGCTCAGAATCACAACTGAAATTCCTCATATTTGCATGATTATCAAAAGTGAATTCCACATTAGATGATGGTGAATTCATTCTTGCCTGCTCTTGTTCCTTCTCTTGAGCAGACACAGCTGCAAACTTTGATGCTAGCTTTTCACGTGTCTTCTCCAGAAAAACTTTCTCCTTCTTCATCTTTTCATTTAAAGATTCAACAGACGATTGTATCGCCTCAAGTTCATTCATAGTATTACCAAGATTCACTTTGGCTTGTTTCAAGTCCATTAAAATCATATCAGGTGATGACATAGAGCATGAACTTGGAATATGCAATGTCTGTTCTTGATTGTTGTTGACATTATTCCCATTAATTTCTTTATTCATCTCCTTAATAATAGGAGTTCCAACCTGTTCATAAGAATTTAAATCTGGAGTTGCGGATAATTTCAATGCTTCTTTTTGTAGCTGCTGCTTTAAGTCCTCCACAATCCTTTTGGTTGCACCTAGTTCTTCGAGCACGTCAAGTGTTTCAAGTTCTTTGACAATCAAATCCTTCTCCAACTCTGCTGCTTGTTCCTCCACTTTCTTTATATCAAAATCTTCAAAGTTGTTCTGCTAATGACAATATTCTTCTACATCAGCAAGTAAACTAACAAAAGGAAGGCATCAAGAATGTAAAAAAAAACTATGCTATATTTAAATAGATCAATCATACAGGGAAGTACAAGTGGAAAATAGAAAGAGAATAAAAGATTTCCAGGACAAATGCGAATGGAGTGCAATCCCTCTGATTCTGCAAGGATATCAATGAGAATTATGTTGCCAATCCCTCTAAATAGCCGTTAGCATCTTAAAGAAGTTGTTAAGAACATTTCCTATGAGAGATCCGATAATGGCAAGAAATTATATCTAAAAATCTATATGTTCTCTACTAGTCATAGATCCCAAATCATTGCAGATATTGCACACAATCAAAAGAAATTACCTTCTTTATGTTAGAGGTATATGATAAAAGACACTTGTGTGTCTTCACCAAACAGTTCAAGATTTTTAGAGATGGTCAAGTTATATGGTATCAGATCCGCCTTGGTGGACTAGAGATCGATTCTTGCTGTCTCCATTTCTCTAATAATAAGTTAAATCTCAGCACAAAAATAAATGGACATGCGTATTGTCCACAAGCTCAAAAGGCTCTTGCATAAGTGCGTGCGTCACATTGAACTATAGTTTGGATAAACGTCCACAAAAAAAAAAGTTCAGATAAACTTTTAAACAAGCACTTCCATGAAAAGAAAAATTGAAATGGTCTTACATATCTGCAATGACTTCGAGTCTTCTAAATTATGGCTTCTCATATAAATGCAAATAAACCACTATGCCTCAACATTTTAAAGGCTCCCTTTCTGACTTCTCTATAAATACATATAACCTTATAAGGGTTTTTCCTCAAGTTAAAAACCAAATACTTATGGCAGTTGAGTTGAGAGGCTTCCATAACCTAGAAACTAATCCAACTAGATCATCACATAAAAATCATTCATGTGTTTTGACACAACAACTTAAGCTTAATACTTCACTCCTCCACAAACCAATAAATTGCCATACAAAACATCTATCCAGCCTGATAGGAAAAATCCAATTTTGGCCCAAAAGATAATGACACACGTCTGCACTATAAGTATCTTGGTTCCAAATAATGTAGTAACAGAGGAATACTATTCTTAGAGTCAGTCACCATTCTACTATATAGCTTATATAACAAGTCATTTCTCAAATTTTAACCTTATCTCTCTGTATAGTACCTTTGATATAGATTAACTTGACATTCTGAAAGGTAAATTGAACCAAAACTGCATCTCCTTGTAAGGAAAACAGGGATGGACAATAGTAGTGCGAAAATGAATGCACTCAACAATTCTAGTAGTCTATCTTAATCTAGAATTTATCCAAGGTACTACTATATTCAGCAAGGTTATCAAATTGAGATTCCAACCGTGAATCGGAAGATCTACTTTCCGGATCGTAAATCAAATCTTATTATGAATCGTAACTCATAAGATACATTAGCAATAAAAATACGAAAAATATGATATTTTTAAGGAAAAAAACAGCTGACATAGCAAAACTATAAGCTGATATATGATCATACGAAGATCAAAATAATTCAAAATTTAAGTTATAAATCAAATGACAAAAGTAAAGTGGTTGGATGTACAAAGTTGATAAAAAAAGTGGTTGACTACACTAAATTTAGGCAGTGATTCATTAGAATTAATCAAATTCTTAATAGTAAACAAGAGTTCATCATAGCGAATGGAAATTGAAGATGAAATTAATGTCCAAAATAGAAAATCACTAAGAACTTGTATCAATTGAATTTTCTTTTGTATCGAATCCAGAATTGAGATACGATTCGCATGTATGGTAAGATACTGATAACCATGGATGTCACTTGTGAGTACCATTTAGGTCCAACTTTCCCAATACTCATTAGATTATAGCCATTTCAGTACTCTATTACTACTCAATATAGTGAAAGTTATTAATAGTCTGGAATCAAAACATTAACACAAATTGGAATTAAGCAAGCATTTAAGAAGTGAAATCACATTATCATTATCTTAAAAAATGAACTCAAAAATCAAATTCAAAGCTTAAAAAATTGAAACATTAAGATAAAAACATACAAAAGCTTCTCCAAGTCTGTAAAGAGGAATCCAAGGTCCACTTCCACCGAAACGAGTGACAGCCTCTTTGACCGATTCGAACGGCGGCGATGTATCAATCTCAGCTCGCAAATTCACCTTCCTAATCCCGCTTCCCGTCTCGGCGGCGGTATCGCGAGTTTCGGCCATTTCCGTCGAAAGAAGTGAACGCAAACGTGTATTTCAGAGAAGCATCGAAAAGAGTGATGAAGATTGGAGTCTCGAGAAAGATTCATTGGTGGAATTTATGCAAGCGTGATGATGGTGTCGCGGGACCGAGTTAAATAAAACTCAGTGAATGAAAGAAGAAAAGAAATAGAAAAGGGAACGCTTTTTTGTGTTTATGAGTGTGTGCTTTCTGGTGGTTACGATTGTTGAGTGCTGGCCAATGAATGATTAACACGTAGGAAAGAGTGTGTTTGATTTTCAGCGTGATTTGCGTTGTTATGGTGTGATTGAGTTTTTGGCGGGGGAAAGGTTTTTTATGTTGTTTCGACTTGGAGCAAGGGAAACGCCGACGTTTTGTGCGCCCCAAAAATCCACGGGAAGTGCCGTGCCTTCTTGGATCCCAAGCATTAGCGGATTGAAATTGAGTCAGATTCGTTTTTTTTTTTAAACGTGTACAAGTTAGTCATTTCTTTATTTTGTTATTAAAAAAAGTGTTTATGCGATGTGTCATATATAATTATTAGTAATAGTTTTTATTATAAATAATTTTTATCGATAAAAAAATAAAAAAAAACAAATATTCATCTTCTTTTTCATATGTTCATCATCGTCACCATCATCATAATTTTGATCAAACTCAAAATTCAAATCAAAACACTAAGTTTTAGTGTCTCAAATCAAAATCTAGAAAACATCAGTCCAAATAATCCTATGTGGCTAGTCTCATTAATGTTTTTTTTAATGAAAATGAAAAAAAATGACTAACTTGCAAACATTTCAAAAGATAAAGGATTTGAATGAGACAAAAAAAAAAGATAAAGGACTCAACTGTTACAAATAAATAAGATAAAAGACATTTGGAATAATTTTGTCTTTATTTTTTTTTATTTAGATTTGTGTGTCAAGGGGATTGCATTGTAAGGATGTGAATCTTATATTGGAGAATGCTCGAAAACTTAAATAAGATGAAGATGATGACGATGATTGTACAAATAAATTGAACACAATAGAGATAACAGTGAATCTCATTATATTCACGTCAAATATATCAATCAATGACATTTAAAATGCAATACTTTAATCATATTCTGTTTAAGGTCAGTTTGGTGCGCATGATAGAGAGACATGATATGATATGATAAAATTATCATATCCTGTTTAAAACCTTTGTTTTGTGCACCATAGAAAAGGATAAAATAAATATATTAGTTATCATATCCTATTGTCTCTTTGTTGTTCTTATCCTTAGTTTTTGGTGGGTTAGCAACTTGATAAGAAAAAGGGAAATGTTAACGAGTGTCCCCGGGGCACTCTTTAAGACCTTTAAATGATAATTTTTTTTTGAAAATTTATGTAATTAATGCATTGAAAATTGAAATATTTGACTTTTTTATGGAATAATTTCTTCTTTTGGTATGCTTAAAGAGTGCTCCGAGGGCACTCGTTAACAAGACCCTAAGAAAAATACTATTCACTAGTTTCTCTGTCGCGATCAAACTGAATCTTCTCAATTTCTCTCTTCTCATCTCTCCAAATTCGTTGACTTCACGCCTCTCCCATCGCCGCCACCTTCATCTTTTCAAATTTGATTATCTTTCAAATTTATGAAACCATGAAAGCCTCTCAATTTCATCTTTTCTGATTGTTTATTTCAAAGCTTGTTAATTTTCGGTTTTGATTAGGATTCAATTCATCTCTTCTGATGCATCATCGATCAAGGATTTCACCCTTTTTTTTGTATTATGTTTTTTTTGTTGAATTGAATTATTGTTTTCTTTTGAACATGGCGAACAATTTAGGAATTCCCTGCAAAGAAGATGCGGCTGAAGCATTATCGTGCCACTTAAGACATATTTATTTTTTTAATTTCTTCAGGAGGCATTTCGCCATCGAAGATGATATCCAATTCATCTATAAATTGTGTAGCTTCTGGGTTTTCCAATTGGTTGTTGATGTATTTCACTTTTTCACCATTTTTTATTATTCTCTAAAGAAAGCATTTTTTTAGGCTTAAATGCACTTTTCCTTCCTATGTTTCAAAACGTTGCGATTTTGATCCAAAAATGGATATTTTAACCCCTAACTTTAGCCCCTTTTGCAAGAAGTTAATTTTGACTCGGTCAACGCATATGTGGCACCTCACTTGAGTGAGTTGGATGTCACATGTGTAATTTTTGAATTAAAAAAAAATCCACATGTGTATTTTATGAATTAAAAAAAGAAAAAAATGGGGGGGGGGGGGGGACATAAGAAGCAATTCTTCGTGTTATCCAACCCTTCTTTCTTCATCAATCATTCTTCTCCTTCTCAAGAAAAAACCCAGCAATTCATCAAACTCATACATCATGAATCTCCTTCTCTTTATCTTCTTGTTCATCTTCTTCACCCAACATCACCATCTACTTGTCTTCACCTCTTCCCACCCACCCTCACCGCTAACCATCCTATCTCTGACGACCTTGCTTACAAACACTCCTCTTCCCAAACAAACTCTTTCTTAGATTTGAAGAGGAAAATCTTAAAATTGAAACAAGAGAAAACATGAGTTCAGTGCTGTTGTGTTTGTCTTTTGCAAGAGTGGCTATCAAGACCACAAATCATGTTGGAATCACACCAGAATAATAGTCCTTAGAAGATCTAGATTAAGAGAGCGAGAAAAACATGGACGAAGTTTGTTACTGTTTTCGAAGGACGAAGAAGAACTCCGGCGGCGTTTTCCGGCGAGCTTTTTGCTTTTTACAAACAGCTGAGATTAGTGTGACTCCAATCAAACATTTTTCTGATAGAAGACATCATTTTCTGTTGTTTAGGGTTTTAATTGTTAAACAGTTAAAATGAAAAGGTAAAGTGGGTGGATTAGATTCACTAGAATGAGCTTGGGAGTTTGGGAATAATTATTAAGTCACAAGTTTGTGTTTTTCCTTTCCCATTTTATCTAGAAGTGAAGAAGAAGAATAAAGAATTAAGCTTGGTTAATAATTGGCCCTTTATTGAAAAGTTTGGGTTGGGGCTGTTGGAAGGAGAGAGATGGTGGTTGTTGAGAGATGAGTATCATGTGCCCTTCCTTCTTTCTGTTCTATTTAGATTTATTTAATTTCATTTATATATATGTGTGTGTGGCTTATTTATTTATTTTTTATTTCAAAAAAACACATGTGGCATCCTACTAAGCTAATTGAGTACATAAGCGTTGACTTAGTCAAAATCAAGGTTTTGCAAAAGGGGTTAAAGTTAG
The DNA here is from genome assembly GCA_018208015.1 of Medicago ruthenica. Taxonomy (NCBI): domain Eukaryota; kingdom Viridiplantae; phylum Streptophyta; class Magnoliopsida; order Fabales; family Fabaceae; genus Medicago; species Medicago ruthenica. The sequence goes on from CM031373.1 coordinate 59,035,669, forward strand.
GGATTAAAATATCCATTTTTTTAAAGGGGGTCAAAATCGCAACGTTTTGAAACATAGGGTGAAAAAGTGCATTTAAGCCTTTTTTTTTAATATTATTCTTATCTTATTTTTTATATTTGTGCACCAAACACATGATAGGATAATTGTCTATCATGTCACTATCATATCTTATTCTTATCCATCACCCTATAATATCACGTCTCTATCATATCCTGTGCACCAAACGGGCTCTTAATGTGTACGACTAGGGGGAAATAAAAACCTAATAGGGAACATGAAGTCTTATATTTGTATGTCAATATTAATGCACTCAGGATGTGTTTGTTTTAAGTTTATCAAATTTATTCCTACAAATAACATTCCTTGGAATATAAGGGTGCGTTTGTTTCAAATTATATTCATAAATTATTGGGAATAAAATGATAGAAATATACATGACTATGTTTGTTACAAGTTTACTAAATTTTATTTTCGTGTGTAAAATGTTCATGGGAATAGAAAAAATTTCCCAAAGAAAAGGGTGGAAATAAAGTTCTCATGAAGATGAGAATAAATTTATGTGTAACCACCTATTATAATTCTTGTTTTTATGGTTTCTGAGAATATTATAATATTAATCAAACGATTTTTTTTTAAATACCTTGAAATAAAATTCTCATCTTTATATTCTAAGTAATATTATTTCTAGGAATAAATTTGGTTAACTTGAATCAAACACACCTAAAGATGTGAATTAATGGGTTGTGTTGTTCCATGAATATGAGTATTGGGAAATTAAAAAAATGTGGTTTTTAAGCAAATAAATGTGAAATTTTCAAGAACATTGCTTTTCCCACTTCAAAGAAGGCTAAAACACACCAGTAAATGACGGTTTTACCCCGGCGGCAATTAACTGCCGCTGGGATGGTGCATCGGCAGTTAACTGCCGCCGGACCCATCGACAGTGAACAACCGATGGTACCATCGGCAGTTAACTGCCGCTGCGGGCAATTATGCAGAACAGAACCTGCTATTTTGCAAGCAAGCCATTTTTTGGCCGATTTATTACCTGTAATCCAAAACAGCAATTACAAAGGCAGTACAAATCATACATCAATTATAATCATTCATAAAGCAAGAACATTACATAATCTTTTACAATTGACCAAAATAAAATCAATTCGACATTTCGTTAAAATTACACAAATGTTTGAAATTCACCAAAAACATAAATAGTGTTTGACATTCAACAACACATTACATAATATTACATGAAATCTCTACCGACATTCGTTGCACATACAGTTGGAACGAACACAAAGATATAATACATTATTTTCAACAAAATGCCCAAACATAAATCCAACGTCACTATCGTCACGAATAAGCCGAGACCAATAGACCGTTTTCCACATGTCTTCATCTTTATCTGCCCTCAGGTCATAAATTGACATCTGAGCAAATACATGACATGTATGATGATTTTCACCAACATGGAGAAAATAATTGTTAAGTTGTGCCTTCAACCCATCCATAGTGTCAGTCGGAGTTAGAAAAACCTTAATTGTCTTTTTGAAAGCAGAGTACCGGACATGAGCTTCAATTTGTGCAACCTCAGACATGTTTAACTTCACAAGAGTTTATGAAATATCAAACATTAGAATAATATTAAATTAAACGTAATAACCAATATATATATCAAATGCGGAAACATTATAACCAATAACATAAAAGTTATATATATTAATATGTTAGTTATATATTGGTCACAAAAAATTGGCGTTACAATATCGACCACAAAAAATATGTCGGTGTAATATCGACCAAAAAAAGGATGAACACCAACAAAAACAAAAAATCAGTCATATCGCATCAAGTCAATTTGAACCATCTTCATCTTCCGCAATAACTTGAAATTCTTGCTTTGCTTTTTCAGGAGTGTCACACACAATTGGATTGGCTTGGTTTGACTTTTTTGGTGGGAGCGGATTCTCTCTTTTCTCATTGTTCATTAGGTCTCAGAACCTAGCTTGTTGATCAAAAAACTCAAATTCCCAAGCCGATGCCTCTTCACTTCTGTGTATGTTCCACTCCGTAGATGATGGAGGTAGTGGACAACCATCTTTAAAAAAAAAACAAGAACAAAATGGTTGGGAATTAATCCTAGGCACATGATGAGTTTTTTTTGCTTAAGCGGTGGCACCCCTCTAAGTGGGAAAAAGGATTCCGAATTTCCGATTTCGTGACTTGTCAACTCCACTACAACTCTATTGTAATAAGTTGCAACGATGTGACCCATGTCGGGAAAAGTCAACCACTTATCTACAAGTGCAATACCACCACTATTTGAGAGAGGATGCAAGCCATTTAAGATGTAGTTAAAACGATCCTCACTCGCAAATACCCGCACATAATCATTTCTATGATCTTTCAACTCTTGAATAAGATGTCTACGAACCATGACATGACTTTCTTCGGTGAAACCCAAGAACTCAGCTATAGCCCGAAAACCACAAATCCCATCGCCTTTAACATCCACAATTTTTTCAATAAATGGAACCATGAATTTTGACATATAGTCAATAGGGCTCAAAACATCAAACACACCATGAACCGGAGTAGGCTTTGGAACCGGGCTAAGCTTAGGAAACCGAGTGCGTGGTGGAAGTGGGGAACGTGATGATTTGCCAATACTAGCACCCTTTCTTTTAGGAAATGATGACATAGTTTGAGACGATTGACTATCCGGAAATTGGGAATCAACACGTTCCCAATAAGAAGGGATTCGACTTGTCGATGTCTCATTTGCTTTACACCTCACTTTTTTTGGCGCTCCCTTGGTTGGTACTTTTCTTGGAGGAGGAGAAACCATTGTGGATTCTGGAAATGCCAACTGACACGACGCCTATTTGATTTCTAGTTTGATTTGATAAAGAACTTTCTTGAGATGTTCCTGAATACCATTCCACTCCTCATCGACAGAAAAACCATCTTCATTACTTTCTTCACCCATACATAACCTTTGCCAATGATGGTGTATCTCATCCAATCGAATAGGCTTGTTGTCATGGATTTTCACAGCAATAGTGCATGCACAAGGTAGCCCATATGATGTCCTTATCACACAACCACAAATTTCTTTGTCCATGCACAAGGTTTCCTTGGAACGTCTTTCTTCATCAAAAATAAAGCTCAAAGCAGTCCTAGACACATAACCAGCCAACCCAGAGTACAAAATGACGTCTTTGTATCTATGTTCTAATACAGTACAACTCCTCCCAAATGATGTTTGTATCTCAGTTAACTGGATCACCAACATATCATGTATTTTCTCCCAACAAGTACCAAAATCACCTACACTATTGCTCAAATATTTCTTCAGCTTACCATGAGCCCCCTCAACTCGGTTGGTGGTTCTGCAGCCAAGATGCAAGACACGGTCTGTCCATGCCCTCACTATTTTCTCCTTCACAACATCCAATACGGTGCTCTCGACATAAGTAAGAAACTTTGGAAAATCTTTACAAACATTTTTGAATTCCATTAACGCACTTGCATATAATTCTTGCGTAGGTGATTCAACAACAACATCCCAAGCTCTCATTACCTTGTTAACTATGTCACTTGGCTTCACCTCTTTCCCATCCTTCGGTTTCACTCTACAGTCAGTGATGCACTTTGCTCTAACATTTTTACCAACATGAAAATAACAAAGTATTGCACTAGTTTCAGGGAGAACAGTTGCTACCGCATTCATCAAAGCCGTATCTCCGTCAGTCACAACCACTGAAGGCATATTAATCTTTGAGTTAAGAAGTTTGACCAACATCTGTAAAACCCAAGTAAAATTATCCTCTTTCTTAGATGTCAAAAATCCAAAACCAACAGAATACGTCAAATCGGTTGAGGTGACCCCAACTATCTCAAACAATGGCATTTTGTACATGTTGGTTTTATAGGTGGAGTCCATAACCAAAACTGTTGGAAAATTGTTAAACAACTTAACCGATGTTGGATGAGCCCAAAATATGTCTTGAATAGTAGTACTCTCACATTGTGTTCTGGTGAAATAGACATAGTTGTGCTCCTCCAACTTTGAGATTAGATACTGCATATCAGTCTTGTTACCTCTGTTTGACTTGAATATTTTTTGACATTCATTGTAGACTTGCTTGATATTTGTCATGCAATCTTGTCTTTTTGTCTTCAAATTTATCAAAATATTTTTTGGTAGCACCAAACTCTTGGTCAAGTCACGTACAATCTTCTTGTCATCCTCCCTTAATCTACCCGCAATCATGTGTCCTTCTAAACTTGACTCCATCTCATGGTTGTGAACTCCGTTAAGAATGTTCAATCTCCAATCATTTGTTTCCCTACTAAGATATCCACGAACCATGAATTCACACCCACATTTTCTTGAACCCGTTGCCTCATGCTTCAATCTTTTTTTTCGGCACTTTGTGGTCGCCACTCCTTTCACAAATTAGTTGCAACATTGGATTGATCAAATTGGATTCACGTATAACAATTGTAAATGCCGTCTTATTTGCTTGACGACGTACCCAATTAAGCAAGTCATCTCTATCTTTCAATTTAATTTCGCTTGAAAAAAAATGATCCGTGTCAACTTCGTTGGCCTCACGAGGGACAACACCGGAGTCAACATATAATGAAGCTTCAACATGGACAGAAGCTTCAACCTTAGGCGGTATGACATTTTCAGAATTATCGACAAAATAGGTTTTGTCTCGACCGGATCATCATCTACATTTTCATCCATAACTATAAATAAACATCAAATAACTATGAATAAATAACTTATAATTGCAATAACATCAATATCAAAATTAATTAAACCTAAAAAAAAGTTAAAAAAAAACAAAAAAAAAATCAAAAAAATAGGCAGTAAGCCTGTTTTTTGAAGTTTCCCATCGGCACCTAGCTGCCGCTGCATCGGCAGTTAGTTGCCGATGGCCCCATACAGCGGCACTTAACTGCCGCTAGCCCCATGTCAGGTTTTCACGAAAATATACAGAAAATCAGCAAAAAAACGGATTAAATGATGCATTACCTGTTTCTTCACGTCAAATTTTTGTTGAATCCTTCTAGTATTGCTGCTTCAATGATTTTTGACAAGATTTGGGTAGAAAAAATTTTTGGATTTGAGTATTTAGATGGAAGAGGAAATATGGAAAAGGTAAGTTGATGGAACAGTATAGAGTAGGTTGCTGTAATCAACAACATCAAGAACGCAACGGCAGTTAACTGCCGATGGATTCAAACGTGGCGGTAGTTAACTGCTGTCGGATCATCACATCGATAGTTAACTGTCGCGGGGTGTTAGTTGTGTAACAAAAGTAAGTATTTTTCAATTATCGTCTCCTCAGGGATTGGTGCGCTACTTCGAACCGTTCAACAATCGATATTGTTTTGAGTGAGGGTTTGTAACTTGGTTGCATAAAACGAATTGAACATAAAAACAGAAATGAAACGAAAAGTAATAGGGTATCAAAACGTTGGAATCGGAGTTCATCAATCTTGCATCGAATATAATCTAAAAATCATGCATATGAATTTTAGCGTTTTAGCGAAAATATCACGTATCACTCGACAACGTCATTCGTGTCCAAATGACGTCGTGAGATCAATCGTATCGTTTAATCGACGATTTCCCAATCGATCAAACGATCCGAAAGCATTACGTTCTGACACTTTTTGCGATTATCAAAACCCAAATCCATTTCTAGATTTTCTTATTTTGATAGAAGATTATTCCAAACATAGATTCAAAAGTATTTGTCAATAGCAATTGAATCAAGCATGAGAGTGAAAATCAAGAATAACTTCAATGACACATAAATTGCTAAAATCATATTTTTGTATAATCAAAGTTTACATCTAAGCTAGAAAGAATACCTCCAATCCCAACAAAGGGAAGTTAGTTGTTCATTTTCATGACAACTATACAAAAGAGTAGAGAAAAGATGAAGATCATAACCTAAGTCTTGATTTCCCAAAGCCTTTGGTTGATTCCACAATCCAATCACTTTTGCTCCTTGAAGATCATAGCTTCTAGCCCTATTTTATCTCTTAAAACTAAATCCTAAATATTACTGAACGAAATTAAAAAGCTATCTATGAATATCTCTCTAAACATTCAGCTTTTGCACCCCTTTATAAGTGTTCTGTTAATCTGGACTTTGCTCTGCGAAGTCATACTTCGCTCTGCGAAGTCATACTTCGCTCTGCGAAGTCCTTTCTTCACCAATGAGCTTCTGCCACCTCAGCCTTGAACAGTTCAAACCGCCCTGCTTCGCTCTGCGACCAAAGCTTCGCTCTGCGAACTCACTGATTTTCCGATCTTGAAACTCTCTGCCTAAGCTCGCTTGTAGCGACCGGATCTACGCTTGTAGCGATGAAGCTTTGTAAAATCTTCATATTTCTTTGCTCAGTCCAAGTCCTGGCTTGCTTTTTCCTGCACAAAAGATGGGGTAAGACATAGGATCACTAATTTGACATTTAATCATAAATTATGAGCTTATCCTATGATAACTTGTAAAACAAGTAAGAAAAGTGCCTAAATTAAATAAGCATTTTAACCACTTTCTGGCACTTATCACCGGGGTAAATATGTAATTTTCTGGTGTGTTTTAGTTTGCTTGATGTGTATAAAGCAATGTTCAATTTTCAATGGTTTCATGAACACTGTTGATAGCGATGGTGGTGTTAAATTATCCAAAGAAAAATAAAGTGATGATAGTGGTGGTGGTGGTGGTGAACATGTGGTAGTGATGATAAAGGACAACGGTGGTTGTAGAGAGGAGGCGCGAGTCTTAAAACAAAGGTTAGAGAAGATAAGCTTCAATGTAGTGTAACGAGTAACGAGATTTAAAATCAGAAGGGGTGTCAGTATAATTAGAGAGATGAGTGTAACAAGCAATTATAATTACTTGTTACTTTCCAAAAAAAAAATTAAAGGACGGCAGTTTTAACCATTGTAACAAGTAACAAGTAATCATAAGTTAGCAACAATTTCTAATATCATTTAATATAGATTTATTTGGTCATTTGGTCCTCTAAATAATTTTCAGTTTTTATTTTGGTCTCATATCTCGAAAAATCAACATTTTGGTCCCCTTGCTTTTTCTCCGTTATTCAAAAAGGTCACTGACGGTTAACTTTAATCCCAAATGTTTATGGTGAACCAACCTTAAGAGTAGTCCACCATAGATCCTATTAATTATTTTAATTTAAATCGTTTGATCTTTTTTTTAAAAAAATGGACCATTAAATTACGCAAGTCTATTTTATCTTGCGATATATCACCAACACCTTTTTTTTTCTTTCCTTTTCTTCATCTTCTCCCATCAATTTCTTCTTCTTATTCTTGATCTACTTCAGCCGTATTCATCAACCTTTAAAAAAAAATCCAGAAAAATTAAAGAACATAACCTAGAAAAAAAACCAACACCACCACCATCACCAATTCACCACCGCGACCACCACCACCTCCAACCACTAAACCAAAGAACACAAGCCAGAAACGAAATCGACATAGAATTGAACTCACCAGAAACGAAATCAAACCCAGAGAGAAAACGAACACGACCCAAAATCAAACACGACCCATAAAATAGAACTTAAAAGATAGCAGGGAAGAAATAGAAGTGTTATGTTGTCTGAAATTATTGAGAATTCATGATTTGTTGATTTTGATTTTAAATATTGAGAATCATTACGTTGTCTTGTTTTTATAGAAGTGTTTTGATGATTCAGTTTCTCATGGAAATCCAACAAGTTATTACTAACTTTGCAATGAAAATATTAGTGTGAATATTAAGATGTTAAAGTAAATTAGATCCAATCACGGGAGGGTATAATGGGTTGCTGATGATTTCCTAGATGTGGAATTGGTAACTAGATCTGATGATTTCTTCGATGAAGACTCTGTTCGGTGGTGGTGACGGCGGTGTTGGTGGCGGTCGTGTTCGTAATTGCGATCCTGTTGACGGTCGTGGTGATCTGATTTTCTTTTGGCTGGACGTAGTGGTTCAACTTCACGGTGAGTTGAATCTGGTGATGAATAGAAGGAGGAAGGAGGAAGAGAAGGAAAAAAAGAGGAGATCCAAAAAAAAATTGTTTTAATTTTTTTTTGGGTTTGTTTGTATGAATGTATGAATATGATTGATGAAGATGAAGAAGAGGAAAATGAAGAAGATGAAGAAAAAGAAAAAAAAGTTAGATGTTGGTGGTACATCGTAAGATAAAATAGACCTACTTAATCTAATGGTCCTCTTTTAATTAAAAAAATCAAACGATTTAAATTAAAATAATTAATAAGATCTATGGTGGACCACTCTTAAGGTTGGTCCACCATAGACATTTGAGGTTAAAGTTAACAGCCAGAGACCTTTTTGAATAACGGAGAAAAAACAAGTGGACCAAAATGTTGAGTTTTCGAGATATGAGACCAAAATGAAAACTGAAAATTATTTAGAGGACCAAATGACTAAATAAGCTTTTAATATACTATAATTGGCACTCTATATGTTGCTCAGAGAAGAAAGAAGAACAAAATGCGTGCCTTAAATTCGTGTTTCAGAGTAGGACAGCTGCATAATGCATTGGCTCTGAATGTTGGTGCCGGTTTGATCTCTGAAGAGTGAAGAGAATGATATGATATTAATACACACTAGTCCTATACATACTACCAGTACATTTCAATGGGTCGCATCCTGTACAATTTTCACATGCAAAGCAAAAACAACGAGAGAATTGCTCTTCTCTCATCTGTTTTTGCTCATTCCCATAAAATAATCGAACGTGAGTTAACTCACGCCGTTACATTTTTAACGTGAGTTAACTCTTGTAAGTGCATTTTTCAGTGTGAGTTAACTCACGTATGACGGGAATGAACAAAAATAGATGAGATAAGAGCAATTCTCAAACAACAAACATATCAAATTAAATTTGTGTTTTGGACGGAATCAGATTAATCAATAAGGTGGTTGATGGCTTGATGCTAAATGATTATTTATTTGTTACTCCTTCGGTCATATAATAAGTGTCGTTTATAATTTTTTTCACAGAATTTAGAATAAATAAATAAACGTGTTAAGTAATTCTACAAAATCATTTTTTTTTAATTATTGAATTGTTAACACCTCTCCTTGAATCTTTCAAAAAAAACATCTCTCTTTAAAAAAAGAATTTGAGTTTGATTCTTAAAGTCGTCCAATCCAACTTTATACGTATACACAAGTTGTATCCGGAGTTGTTAATGTTGATCATGTAAAGTTTAAGCACATCTTATTTAATTATTTTGAGGATAATACAAAACTTGAGTTTGTTTATTTACTTAAACAAATGAGTTTGACAAAATATTTATCCAGTCAAGTCTGAATAGTTCACGAAATAGGGGATCTCATTTACACCCTAAGTTTTTTTTTACAAAAACATTTACAGCCTAAGCTAAAGTGCAGGTCAGACCTTGAGGGAGTGCAAACAGCTCAAGTAAGTCAGGCCTCCAAAATGCATGAGTCTCAAAAAAATATATATAGTCTAATACCCACACCCACTCAAATGAAAAAAAGCATATGTTCCTTCTTTTTCTTTCTTTAACACACGTTTGAGTTTTTTCTTCTCACTCAACACCTCTCTTTCGTTTAATATTTTTTTATTTCGTTTCATGTTAAGAAGTTCTTCTGATTCTGATTTTTTAATGAAACCTAGCTACACAAATTTTGTTATATGTTGTTTAATGCTTATTAGTAATTACTTTTTAAAATTTCAGTGTATAATTGCTAATTTTGTTGAATGTTGCAAATATATGGTTCTAATATATGTTGAATGTTGAATGTCAAAAATTTTGTTATAAGTTGAATGTTGAAAAATATAATTGCTAATTTTGTTATATGTTGGATGTTGAATGTTGACAAATTTTGGTACATGTTGCTAATATATGCCTCATAAATTTCAGGTTCTATATTTTTTTTTTCAGTCTTCCTCTATGCCTCCTAAATTGCCTCTTAGGATTATAAAGTTTTTAAAAAAACTGCGGTTTTATTTTACTAGATGTCTATTTTATTATGAGATTCAAGCCTCATATTTCCTAGGAACAACCTGCTAGAGTCTATATAATATGTATAGACGAATTGAGTCCACTTAGTGTATACGTTTATACAGATCCGATCAGTGTACAAGAAATGTATTGGACATGTGCGAAAATCCACCAAAATCGGGTACTATCACATTAAAGTGTGATGTTGTAGGGGTGGGTTCAAATAATCAAATACAAGAGCTCAAGACCATGCATAACAATAGCACTTAATTAGAAAAGCACAGAACTAGCTGATCATACAGCTCATCTCATTACTACGACATTAAATTGCTATTACCCTTCTCTTTGTTGCGCAATATGTGAAATGAAATACCTCTTTATCATGATTCCTCAATGGTTAAATAGAAGGTACTATGCTATCTGTTTCTTGCCTCAATAATGTATGTAATGAGGGGGAATTGTTAGCATATCTTATTAATTAATGGATTTAATTTCACTGCAGCCTTTTTTCGTTTATTTTTACACTTATTGGAAAATCATTAAATTTATTTGAATATATAAAATATAAAGACCACTATGCTACTCATGTATGAACTTGTAACAAAAAAATCATATCTTTTTCAGATCGATGAAAAAATTTCATATATGAATTACTTTAATTGTGCTCAGATAAAAATAAATAAAAATATGTGAATGGTTTGAAAATTGGGAGGGGCAGATGACATTTGAAGGTTACGTATGAGTTCTGCTTAGGCCTCGACAAGACATTGATTTTGTTTCTCTCTGTACATTTACGTGTACTACTAACCTTCACTGCCCAATTGCCAACAAAGTTTTTCATTCATGGGGTCATGGGACCATGACATGTTTTCATTTATTAGTGTTCATCCGTAACATAATAATTAACAACAAATTCCCCTTCCCTCTGTTCAACAATATTTTTGTAACCAGTTCTTTTTATTTGGTGGAGTGAGTGAACATCTATACATGTTTTAAATTCTAATAATAGTTTTGTTTTTGATAGATCTAACAATAGTTACACTTACATGATACAAAGTTGCACTACTAGAAAAATTGGGAATAGAGACGGGCAAAATCCGTCTCTAAAACAGGAGAAATATGTCTCTAAACATGTCTGAGATGGAACCAGAGACGGAAATAGGTCTGTCGTTGTTTTTGTCGTCTCTAAAGCCCTTATAGACGGAATTTATATTTCCGTCTCTGATAGAGACGGAATAAATCCATCTCCAGTATATAAATTCCGTCGCTAATATTTAAATCAAAGAAGAGGTAAATCCGTCGCAGTTAGAGACGGAAACCACCGTCTCAAATAAATATAATTCCGTCTCTAAACTCTATCCCAAAATTTATAAATTCCGCCTCTATTCATTAAAATTCCGTCTCTGTGGAGACATATAGCAATTCCGTCTCTAAATTTATTATTATTATTTTTTTATAAATCCTGCCTCAATATTCCAAATAATTAGTACTAAAATAATGTTTATAATATTCATTATGTTTATCTAACTCTCAAGAATGTCACAATTATATTTTGATAAACATCAAATTTGCAAAAATGACATGAAAGTACACCCATTAAACATAACATCACCACTTGATATCAAAATATAAAGTTGTCCAACAAAACATCACCACTTCATTGTTTGATCTAACAAAAAATATATAAACAAAAGTAATCAAACTTAAATTCATCCATCTCGTTGTTACCATTATCTCCTAGCGTTACGTTTTCTGTTTTATCATCACTTGTTCAAGATTTTTTTTTTCAAGTTCAACAGTTAATGCTTCAATCTTACCCTCCATAGCAGCAACTTTTAACGCCAAAGGCTGTATAAAACTTATTCAACTCCAACTGTTTAATAGTTTTGTTCTCCTCTCCTAAAAACTTTTGCGCAACCCTCTGTCAATAGATCAGCACCATTCCATCTCAAACTGTTATCATCATATGTCATATAGAACTCTTCCAAGCATTCCTTTATGAACAGACTGCATGGAACAAAGAATGGATTTCACATAATGTTCAATACTAACAAATCAAATTAATTGCATTTTCCCCCCTCACTCTATCATTCAATTTGGTTGCAAAAAGGCACGGCAAGTCGACAACACACAATTTAAAGTAGAATGTTCATAAATCAACTTCAATATATATGACATGATATTTCAAATCAATGCATATTTGTAATTGGCTATATCTAAAATTCAAGGTCTCACTAATTAGAATTTCATTTTGCATCATTCATTTAACCGCATATTCATGCTAATGAACATAATCCTACTTTCAAGGCTTAACTCATGTAGGAAGGAAACTAGTTCCTATGAGCAGTGGTTTTCTTTGTTAGTAAAGAGAAAAAAAATCAAACATCATCTCAAATAGTAAGGCATAATCACATTTTTTTGAATTATTAGCGAATAAGATTTCATGAAATAAATTTTAAATTTAAAAACCTTATACCATAGATTTCAGGTAATAAATTTTAAAAACCTTATACCATAAAAAATACCTTGAAATCCTTTGGGTTTGTTTGAGAAGATGTGATATGTTGATGAGTTGTAATTACTCTTCTACCTCTTCCGCTGCCTCTACCTCTACCTAACATCTGTGAACAACGCAAAGTAAAAAAAAATCAAGTCAAGTTTAATTAAAATTGAAATAACACAAGTCATGCAAGAATAAGAGGGTAGAAAATTCAATAAATTACCTAGTCAGAGTATGTTTCATCATCATCATCATCATCATCATCTTCTTCTTCTTCTTCTTCAACATTGTCTTCTACTTCAATATCTTTATCCCATTCAAAGGTAACCTCATCCAAGAAAGGACCGTATAAGACCTGCACTAATCATACAGATTAATCAAATCAAATAATTAAGATCCAACAACAAACAAATTTCAATGATAAAATATTGTCACTAATATCATTATTATTATTAGGCTTAAACACACTTTTGGCCCCCTAAGTTTACCATAGTTGCGATTTTGGCCCCCTATTAAAAAAAACCACTTTTCAGCCCCCTAACTTTACCCCCTTTTGCAACTTTGAGGCCCCCCTTGATTTTGACCCGGTCAACGCCCATGTGGCCACTCACTTAAGTGAGTTGGAAGCCACGTGGGTTATTATTCAATTAAATTTAAATAAAAAAGCCATTGTGTATATTAAAATTTTAAAAAAAGAAAATAGAAATAGAAATGGCACGTGAGAGAGAGATCTGGGAAACATCTTCATCCCTCTTCTCTCTCTCTTTCTCTTTTGTGATTCCAGCAACCTAGAAGAAAAATCATTGCTAGTGCTACCACCACTACAAGAAGAAGACGAAGAAAAGGTGAGATCTTGTATGCGCATCCACAGCACTAAAAGGATCATCAAATAGATAGATATCAACATCTTGGTAAAGAGCGCGAGCAATTTGTATTCTTTGTTTTTGTCCTTCTTTAAGATTTCCAGATCCTTCTTTAAGGAGCATGCTTCAAGCACCTTTTCATACCTTTCCCTAACCATTTTTTCGCCAAACAATATATTATTCTCTATCTTGCCACTTTGAATCCATGGTGATTTAGCAACATAAGCCTTTTCTCCACAAACCTTAACAACACCTGATATCTTTGGTACTTCTCCCAGTACACAAGAAAGTAAAGTAGACTTTCCTGATCCAACAGTACCACAAACAAAACCTTCATGCCATGAAAAACTTTGAGATTTATGTTCTGCAAACTTGGACTAGGCAAAGATAAATCCCAAGAAATATTCCCAGCAACCACTTCAATTGTTGTATCAGAACTACCAGGCGAAAGCTTTTCGACAGATGAAGATGTTTATCAGATTTGTGCCATTTCAATTTCAATTTTTTTTGTTTTTTTAAATTTTAATATGCACAGTGGCTTTTTCATTTAAATTTAATTGAATAATATCCCACGTGGCGTCCAACTCACTTAAGTGAGTGGCCACATGGGCGTTGACTGAGTCAAAATCAAGGGGGGCTTCAAAGTTGCAAAAAGGGGTAAAGTTAGGGGGCTGGAAAGTGGTTTTTTTAATAGGGGACCAAAATCGCAACTATAAACTTAGGGGGCCAAAAGTGCGTTTAAGCCTTATTATTATTGTTATCAAATAATTAATATCCAACAAGAACGACAACAAACGTAGATAAAAGATCACATGCCTTAGGATATCTCTGTCACATTTCATTCACATTCTAACGTGTATGCTCTAACTCTTCCAATAATTGAATAACTTATGCCACCTCACAATCTAAATTTCAACTTGCTTCAATTTCACAACACAATCCTATTTTAAATTCCAAAATAATAATTATTTACCATCAAAATTAGCTTCTTTCAATCTTTTTAAATGAGACCTAGAACCTAATGTTTACTATTGTACAAAACGAGCGGGGTAATGAAATTTGGAGTAAGGAAATTGATTATTTTTTTAATAATAAGAAATATTGCTTTAGTTCCTTCAAAAAAAAATATTGCTTTAGTGTAGAGTTTTTTTTGGTCAAGTCTTTAGTGTAGATTTTACTAATATACACTTAGAGTGTATTATACACTTACGGTGTAAATATGACAGTGTAAAATTATTTTACACATATATTCAATTATGTGTTGTAATGTTAATTAATAAAAATGATCGTTTATATGTTTTCATATTTAATACATTGTTGGTTATAAGCGTAAAATAATTGTACATTGACAGTTTTTTTTAAACAAAAAATTGTACATTAACAATACATGATAATTATATTATTTAGTTTAAAATAAATGTGTATTATTTTGAGAGGAAAAGTGTTGGAGGGATGCCTTTTTTAATAGAAAAATATTGGAGGGAATTTTGAGTTTTGGTGAAATGAGAGCTTTGGAGCCAACACATGGGGGAAAATTACTTTAGTTATATCTTTTAGTTAGAGACGGAATAATTTGGTCTCTAATAACATGTTTATTCATTAGAGACGAAATTACAGACGGAATTCATTTGACATGGAACAATTCTGTCTCTAAATGTGATCTCTGAACAATTGCTGACTTTGTAAAAGTGAAATTTGACCTGATAGAGACGGATTTAGTCACGGAATATGCTTGTGACGGAACAAGTCGTCTCTAAATTTTGTCTCTAATGCAAAAAGATAAACATTCGTCTCTAACTATAAATTTTCGTCTCTAATTCCGTCTCTGTTAGAGATGGAATAAAATACGTCTCTAAATTCCATCGGTGTTCATGACTTTTCTAGTAGTGTTGGCAAATAATCGAGTTAATTAAATATGTGGTTATAGTCTAATTGATGAAAAATTTGTATAAGCAAAATATGTGTCACCTAAGACTCTTATCTTTTTGAATTCGAGTACTCATCAAAGATGGACCAAGAATGACAACCGAGTTGATGAAGCGCAAAGGAGGATGTCTGTGTAGCACCTTGACAGAATACATATGCAACATTCGGATGCTCAAGTCAACCTTTTATTAAATCGAGTTGTGTAACAAAATGAACTGTGTACTTTTCTCCTTTTGCAAAACGTCCGTTTATTGCAAGAGTTTTAGGAGAAATGAGTGAAAATCTTACGAGGTCATTTAGGAATTTGTGCTGTGATGCACATCACCCTCTAATTTTCATCATGTGGTAATTGAAAGCTAAGGAGTTATGTGTGTACTGGTGGTGCAACATAACTTGCATGCACCCTCACAGTAGAGTCTCTATCCTACAATGGGCCCGGGCACGTAACACGCATACCATGCATTCACTCATACAATTGTTACCGATGATTAACCGTAGATATGATGTAGTACTAGACTTTACTGATTAATAAGTGTTCCATGCTCCACCACAAGTATGCATCAATCTCCAAATCAATGGCTCATAAGCTTCCAAAAATAATGGTACAGCTACCCAATCAATTAAGTGGGAAAGAAGTAGTAATTTCAGGCATTAAATTCGTAAGAATTAAATTGGTCCCGTTCCAAAAGAAAAAAAAACACCCATTTATAAAATTGAACATTGTCCCCACTTTCTTGATATACAACTACTATGCCTTAATGTCAAAAAATAACTACATTCCAAAATTACTCTATTCCCCTAACCCTATTAGCATTTTCCATTCTTTATTTATGTTGAAGAACGTGAACTTTCTATTTATATTGCCTAAGAGTCAGAACCATAAGATAATAATGCCCCTAGAGTCTACACATGTAGATGTTTTTTTACTCTAATCTAGAGGCATTTTTTTAGATCTAAGTTTTTAAGATAGCTAGAGAGTACTCAAAAGTAGTTTCCAATCTAAAATGGTTTTGAATGATGATGTCAATCATCATCATCATCATCCATCTGAAATGTCCTTCAGAATAACACAAGATGGTAGGTTTTTTTCTAGGCTAATGTCCAAGGAAACCTCAAATGCCAACTCATCTTCAAGGAGAGTGTTCTATTATGGTGAAACATCTGTTGCTGTTCCTTTCATGTGGGAGGCACAACCAGGAACACCTAAACACCCTTTGTCAGAAACTTCTCTGCCTCCTCTCACACCTCCACCTTCATATTCTAGTACTAACTACAAGTCCAATGGTAAGAGAAGAAATTCAAAAGTCAACAACATATTTTTTACCATTTTGCCTAGGCTTGTAGGTTCAAGGAAATCTCATAATGTGTCACCTTCTTCTTCTTCATCGTCTTGGTCGTCGTCGTCATCATCGTCATCGTTTTCGACAACAGATGGAAGCCTCTCAAGATCTCCTCACTCTTCAACTTCTTTGAAAAATAAGTTTTCAAATGGATTTAGAGGGTGCTATCCTTTTGGGAGCATGAAGAATGCAACTGTAAGCCATGGTGCACTTTAAATTAATCTCAATGAATTCCTTTGTTGTTATTTAGATAGTTTACATCTTGTAGAAAAATAATATTTGAAATTTTAGTTGTTAATGTGCTAAGAATGATGTTTGTTTGGGAATTAGATGTGCAAAGCAGGCCTAGTATTGATGTCATTTCTCATGATCAAGACAAACTATATGTCTATGCTTCAAACTTAGTTATGATCAATAGATACCTTTGCAGCACACCGACATGTTTAATAGAGACATAACACCAACACATGTCGTGTCTCTATATTAGTGTCTAATATGCAATCATTCAATTTTTTCAAATTATTATTGATGTTAATTTACTTGTGGCTGCTTCATAGATAGATATATACACCCTGCATTTCAAGTTTGGTACAGAATCACTCATGAATTTAAATTCCCTTTGCTTGAAATCCAGTACTGTCTAAACTGCAAAAGTTGGACCTGCCTCGATGCATAATTAATGCGTTGTATTGACACAAAATGAAGTACTGCAACTAAAATATAGGACTAGAATTCACTCAAATAAAGTACCATCACATAAAGCTGGAATCCTGTTAATGAATTCACCCAACCATCTGATAAAATTGACGTATCAGAAATTGAAGTAATGTCACATACCAAATGTAATTATGTGGAGTTATTTGTGGAATTCCTTTAGTAATTTTTTTGGAAGCGTAGATTTTGAATAAATATTAGGTACTAACATTTAAAACCAGTAAAAAAATGCATAAAAATAGTATAAGAAAGAGCAATACACAGTAAGGTCCACTAATAAGCATCCAATTAAGATCAATTACGGGAACTAATAATTGAGTCCCAAATGTTATAAAAAAATTAATGTGATTGTAAGCAATTATGGAACTTTGGATCAGATCTGTGATGTGGTTTTCATTTGATAATAAATAGTATTACACATTTTGGTTTCCTTGCTACATACCTGTAGATACATGCACGCTGGCTGCCTACTATTTGTCGCAATTTTTTTTGTTTCGTTTTGATTTTATATTGGCTAAAATGCACTTTTGGCCCCCAAGTTTCACGAACTTGCGATTTTGGCCCCCCAAGTTTGAAAATAGCACTTTTGGCCCCCTAAGTTTCACGAACTTTGTAAAACCATGCAAATTTTTGGCCCCCCTTTGACCGAGGGGGGCCAAAATTTTGCATGGTTTTGCAAAGGGGATGAAACTTAAGGGGCCAAAAGTGCTATTTTCAAACTTGGGGGGCCAAAATCGCAAGTTCGTGAAACTTGGGGGGCCAAAAGTGCATTTTAGCCTTTTTATATTTATGATTGGGCAGATTCAGTTAGTATGATGAAATGAATAATTCATTTTAAGGTTTTTTTTTTTTTTTTACAATTTTAAGGTGTCTATGTGTTTACTCCCAAATTTGGTAAACAACCGCTAGTCTAGATTAATTGCTTGCGAGACCAACTAGTGAATCTCAGGAGCATTGTGCTTTGCTTGAATTCTTTAAATTATTTGAATGTCCATTACGCATAAACATTTAATGTAGTTTTGGGAAATTAAATGCACAAGTCACTTGGATTACAAGCAACAAGGGAAATAAACTTTTAATAATAAAACGTGCTGTTTCGATCGAAACAGATGAAGAAAACTGAATTTAAAGAAAACGCAATAAAGTTTGCATGAAATTTAGAATGCTGGAAAGATACATTTCATGAAAGGGTAAATTGCATTGAATTGTAAAAGATGCTTTACATAAAAGGATGGTTCACAGATTCATACTTGGATCCCATTTCACTCGTTTCTCTCGATAGCGTGGGTACTTTGAGTTTACAAGGATTTTGTATAAATGAATTGCGACCAGTTTTCTGACTAAAAAACTACTATATATAGACTTTCGAAAATAAACTGCCCTAACGGTCGAACACTGTACTAATGCCAAATGTCCTGCCACGTACACCCTGCATGCACTTAACTGCTCCTTGGAACGGTTGCATCTTTCGAAGTCGAACTGAGTGTTGTGAAAGTTTGTCAGAATTGTGCTAAGTCCAGAACTTTGTTGCTTCGATCATACGCTTGTTCGATCTGCCTTCTGGTTCGAAGTCCTCCTTCTCTGCCTTAGCCTTGTATTCGAACCTGTGAACAATACCAAGATTCTTTCTCCTTCTTTGATTGAACAGAATCTTTGAAAGATTCCCTTCAGCATTTAATGCATATTTAGAGCATATTCTTAGCTCTAAAAATATGGGCTAACAAATTGCCCCCAAAAAATGTCTGCTTCGATTCGTGATCAAAGGAAGAGAAGAAGTTGACATTTTTTCTTTTTCCTATATGTTGAAAAAACTGTAACCTTCGATGGAAACTTTACATCTTCTTAAACGATGACGTTATTTACCTCGAGCAGTTCCCAAAGCAGTTATTATTACAACACTATTTTCGGAGACTTTTTGGCTCCTAGAAGAAGTAACTGACGGCTCGGTTCAGAGACCCTTCAGTTCTCCTCTCGCCACGTGGTTGAATTTTTTCAACTTCTTCAACCACGTCTTTTCAGTTTCTCTTCAGTAATGAGTACAAAACCTACTTTCCACTTCTCCCATTATCATTTCGTTTCCAGAAAAACCAACTCTCTAGAAAAATCAAATTCTTTCTTCTCTCAATCATGGAGAAACTTTCAGAAGATTTACTAATCACCATTACTAGAAAAGTAGCAGCAACTGGTACTCGAAACTTACTCAACTTTAAGGCAACTTCCGTTAATCATCGTCGATTGGCGAACAAGAAGACGGTTTTTAGGGCTTTGCCTCGTAGCTGTGTGTGGTATTTTTATGACCATTTTCCTTCTACTGAAAAACTTGCTTTCATGCGTCGAATGATCCAGAGTGGTCACGAATCGTTCAGCCTAGTGGAGACAGCAAGACTCCTTTATGAGGAACCTAACAACTTGAATGGCATCCTCCGTATTTTGCGCAAAGCAGCTTCCCATGGTGTGGAAGGGGCAAAATACTTACTGATGATACTGAAAATCCTTTCAAAAGATGGATTCTCAATGGAGGAAGTTTTTCCCATTTTCAAAGATCTCTTCGATCGTCAAATGCTAGCAGAATGCAGAAGATCGACTTGTGGAGGACCAGGTTTTCCCTACTTTTTGCCACATAGACCTCATCGTGGTGTTAGGCCTCTACCTCCAGGCTTGGTCATTCGTTTCACCTGCATTGCTTCAGGGGAATGCATAGGACATGGGAGAAGACCTGGGATTTTCTGGCCTTTACCTGGTTCAGACAATGAATACTATGGGACTGAACTCTGCCTCTACTGTCGTCTCGACTTAGAAGTTAAATGGTTCCTGCATGAATTTCGCTTCTTGGAGATCGAAGGTTTCTAGGTTCCTTAGGCATTTAGGATAATTTTTTATTTTGGATATTGATCAATATCTTCGATGTCCTTATGCTTCGACATCTTTGATGTAATATGCCTAATTTTTGGCTTCGACTTTTAATGCAATCTAATGCCTTTTTATTTCCTATTGCTTTCTATCTCCAAATTCGATTCGAACAATGAAATTTCGACACTGTAACCTTACGCGTCGAATGAGAAAAATACAAGTTTCGATTCTAACGAAACTGAAACGGTTGTTTTCCTTTGAAACAAGTTTATGGCGCCATTTCTCGAAAGCTAATGGGCCACGTTTACTGACGTCATGGTGGCACGTTTTACTGAAACGGCGTCATGATGGCACGTTTCACTGTGTAACTGTCATCTCGATTCCCACTATCATCATGAGTTCCAACTTTCTAGGAAGAAGTGGGACACGTGTCACACTGGGAAGTCGAAGTGATTTTGATTTGACAGATTTTTCTCTTTTTTTTTTTTTTTTTTTTTTTTTAGTAAATGGAAAAGTAAATGAGAAAGTAACCCTATAAAAGGCCAAAAACGGCCATTGAAACACTTTTCCAGACGAAAAAACCTTCAGAGTTCTTACTTTTCCACTTGTTTGCTTCTTAATCTTCTTAACTCCTTACGAACCAAACCAATCCATTTTTTCCTTCCATAACCGTTCGTTTCTTAATTTCTAGTAAAGAAACTCTCTTCTCAAAATCATTGGCTTTGATTCAACAGTTCGTCATCCAAACCCTTTTCTGCGAACACAACCTTAAACCTCCCAATCCTGTAAAGCTATTTGGGCTAAATCATTTGCTTCTTGGTTTTCTAATCGAGGTATATGTTCAATGTTAATATAATCGAAATGATTCAGCAGAGAACTTGCTATAGCAAAATATTTCGCTAAGTGTTCTTTCACACATTTGTATTCTTGTGTTAATTGTTTCAACACTAACTCTGAATCACCCCTTATGTTAACATTTCTTGCCCCCAAGCTAATTAAAATTTCAAGGCCTGTGATTAAAGCTTCATATTCAGCCTCATTATTTGAGCAAAGACCTTTAACTTTATATTTAAACTTAGTTGGGACTTTTGTGGGAGATATTATTAAGATTCCAATCCCAGTTCCATGTTTATGTTTAGAACCATCGAAATACAAAACCCAAGGTTCAGTATCTACATAGTCCTGAGACATTTCGACCACTGAGTGATCTACAATAAAATCTGCCACAATTTGACCCTTAACCGATTTCAAGGGCTTGTAAGTTAAAGAATATTCTGTTAATGCTAAAGCCCACTTCCCAATTCTACTGTGTAAAATAGGCTTCGATAACATGTGTTTAATAATATCATAATGAGAATACACATAGACATCAACAGGCTTTATATATTGCTTAAGTTTACTACAAGAGAAATACAAACAAAGACAAAGTTTTTCTATGGCAGTATATCTAGTTTCTGCATCATTTAATACACGACTAAGATAATAAATTGCATGCTCCACGCCATTTTCATCTTCCTGAGCCAACATGCTCCCAATGGTATTGTCAGACGCAGCAATGTACAACTTCATATCTTTAGTTTGACTCGGAGGCATTAGTACTGGAGGCTTAATCAAATACTCTTTAATTTCATCGAAAGCCTTTTGATGCTCCTCATCCCATTTGAAGGGTTCATCTTTCTTGAGTCGAAGCAATGGCGAAAAAGCTTGAGCTTTGCCACTTAAATTCGAAATGAATCTTCTCAAGAAGTTGATTTTTCCTAGCAAGGATTGAAGCTGTTTCTTGGTCGAAGGAGGCTTTGTCTCAAGAATAGCCTTCGTCTTGTTCTGGTTTATTTCGATGCCTTTTTTATGCACCACAAAACCAAGGAAATCTCCTGCATGCACACAAAAAGCACACTTTAATGGATTCATTTTTAATCCATGTTTCCTCATCCGTTCGAAAGACTGCCTCAGGTAATCCAAATGGCTATCTTCGGACGAAGATTTGATGACTATATCATCTATATAAACTTGCATGAATGTGTCTATAAAATCATGGAACATAGAATTCATGGCCCTTTGATAAGTGGCCCCAGCATTTTTCAAGCCAAAAGGCATGACAACCCATTCATAAGTGCCTAACGCACCAGGGCATCGAAATGCTGTTTTTGACACATCATTTTCAGCAATAAATATTTGGTTATAACCAGAATAACCATCTAACATACTTAAAAATTCGAAGCCAGCTGCTGAGTCTACTAACATTTCTGCCACTGGCATAGCATATTCATCTTTAGGTGTAGCATTATTTAAATCTCTAAAATCTATGCATACTCTAAGAGTTCCATTCTTTTTAATAACAGGGACTATATTTGCTAACCATTCGACATACCTGGCAGTTCTGATGAATTTACACCTCAACAGCCTTTCGATCTCGTCCTTGATCTTGGACATAATTTCTGGTGCGAACCTTCTTGGTAGTTGTTTCACTGGCCTCTTTCCTTCTTTAATAGGTAACTTCAGTTCGACCATTTCTCTGCTTAACCCAGGCATTTCGTTGTAATCCCATGCAAAGCAGTCTTTGAACTCTTTAAGAAGCAACACCAACTTTTCTTTTAGACTTGAAGTGATATTGGCGCTGATATAAGTTGGCCTTTTAATCGAGCCATCTCCAATATCGATCTCCTCCAAAGGATCTTGTGCTTGCATTTTTGGCGCCTCGCTCATAGGATCCTTCTCGAACCCCAGCGGCTCATCATCATAGATGCAGTCAAGTCTTCGATCCTTTGTTTCTTTGACTTCCAGATCTTCGATCTTGGCTTCTACTGCCATATTTTGTTGAAACTCAGCCTCAAGGGCCGTATTTAATCTATTTTCGGCCATATAAGCCGTAATCCTGGCCCATGCAGTGGCCTCAGTCATAGTAATTCTCACGTATATTCCACCCAGTTGGTGGAATGACTCCATCTTCAGAAGAAACATCATTAATTTCTTCTCTCTCCCATATAAAGCCATGGGCAGGGTGGAGCTTGACAGAATGAATGACATTGTCACTTGGCACAAAAGCAGAATCCTTGTCACCACAAGGTGCTATATTAGCCAAATTTTTGTCAAAGGTTTGTGGGGTGACAATGTCAACCTCTGACTTATAGAAGCTTTGATCTGCCTCTATGTTTTCAACGATCCCATCCTCCCTCCAAACAATCAGTTTCTGGTGGAGAGTGGATGGTACTGCCCCAACTCCGTGGATCCATTCCCTTCCTAACAACAAGTTATAGTTAGCCTTGGATTGAACCACCAGGAAAAGAGTTGGTCGGACTATGCTGCCCACAGCAACATCAACTTGTATGGCTCCCATCGAATAGCCAGTTTTGCCCTCATAATTAGAAAGCACAATGTTGTGGGCAGATAGATCGCTGTCATATTTCCCAATCCTGTAAAGCGTAGATTGAGGCATCAAGTTGACAGCTGCTCCCCCATCAATGAGCACTTTGTTGATCCCAACGTTCTCAACCTTTGCTCTGATAAAAAGGGGTTTGAGATGGCTTTTCATCCCTAGACTTGGCCTTTCGAAAGAGGCTAGTTGCTCCTCGATGCAGCCATTGTTCATCACATAATAACACACAGGCTTTGGGTCAGCCATATCAAGGTGATCGAATTCACCTTCGACCTCGGTCACTTCTGATTCGACATCATACTCAGACGGCAAGATGGACACCACGCAGATGACGTCGAAATCAGGTTCAGAGTCCAGTAGATCCTCGTCCTCCATCTTATCTTCATTCACCGGAGGAAAGAGCCTTTCTTTTGCTGGCCTCCTGGACACATCCTTGTATTGGCCAGTTTGCAGATTTTGTTCGGCCAATTTCTTTTGACGCTGAAACCTGCGCCATTGGGTCCTTGTCATAGGATTCTTACCCTTGTAATTGTTTCGGTAAGAATACTTATTAGCCTCCTGTGGGCCAACTTGCTTCGTTCCACTGGAACCACCTACCTCCATAGTTCCTTTGTTGAACCTTATGAGCCCCTGGTGCATCCATTTCTCGACAGGGATCGAACCAGGAGGGATGAAGGTAGTCTTTCGACCAGATTTCTGGCCGTTGTTCGACTGTACCATAGTCCTCTTGCCTTTATCGAATCGCTGGTTTCGCGTTGCCCCCTTGTTGACAACCTGGTACTTCTTGAGGCCCTCAGTAGCCTCTCTATCACACACTGCACTGCAGCGGGGACACAGCATTACATTCTTGTTTTCGAGTTTGCATCTATTCAGAAAATCGACCAGATCCTCTTCAGTTTGAGGATACACCACCTTCATCTTTTCGCTGTAATCTTCTTCAGATATGGTCTGAACTTTCACCTCAGACACCTCCATGGCTTCGACCATCATTACTCCTTGAGGTTCCGCATAGAGGGTTTCAACAGCTGTTGGTGCCTCAACATTTGCCTGAGTTGTCTTTGGTTTCTCACCAAATTTGAGTCTCCCCTCATTGAGAGCCTTCTGGACCAGATCCCTGAAAAGAATACAACGTGAGGTTTTATGGCCAAGGAAATTATGAAATTTACAATAACCCCTTTTCTTCTGTTGTTCGATCGGGGGTACTTTTAAGTCCTTAGGAACAATAATCTGGCCATCTGTAACTAATAAATCAAATATTTCATCACATTTGGTTATGTCAAATGTATAAGTTTTAGACACAAATTTATCATTTTTAGGCTCAACAGGATTTTTTCCATTCGAAGGTTTAAGGAGTTTACAGACATAAGGAGGTCCAGGTTTTAATTCTGCTAGATCAACCTCATTGTCTTCGATATCTTCATAAGTGACATCGAACTCTTGGTCACTGTCGTTTGCTTCGACATATGCAACCTTCTCCCTCTTATGGAATTTAGAATTCCTAGCCTTTTCAGCTTTTAGACGTTCGACTTGTCGAACTCTATCAGCCAACTGAGCCATGTCCCTCAAATACTGAGTGTCTAATTTCTTTCTAATCGAATAGTCTAGGCCACCAGCAGCCATTTCGACCAATTCATGTTCAGGGACTTGGGTGAAGCACCTTGCCTTTAAAAGTCTAAATCTATTGAGATAATCATCAATGGACTCAGGCGCTTTACGTCGAACACTTGCTAATTCTTTAAGGCTTATTTTCGATTGTCCCATGTAAAATTGTTCATGGAAAACTCTCTCTAATTGATTCCAATTATGTATGGAATGTGGAGGGAGGGTTGTAAACCATGTAAAGGCATTTTTTGTTAAAGAATTTGGGAAATACTTCATCCTTAAATTTTCATTATTGGCTATGTCTCCTGCTTCTGTCAGAAATCTTGCAATGTGCTCAACAGTTGATTCGCTAGTGTCACCAGCGAACTTAGTGAATTTTGGGATTTTGACACCCCTTGGTAGTTCAGTCTGAAGCACATACTCTGACAAGGCAGAAACAAAATTTGGTCTATGTAAACCTACATTCAAACCATTTTGGACTAAGATAGCTTCGACCAAATTTGCTATGTTGTTTTGTGCCCCTAAATTATTTTGTTGGACATTTCGAACCACTTCATCAGCATTTTGATTTCGATTTACTAAGACTATCCCTGGATTTGGTTCGATTTGTGGTTGTACTTGTGGTTGAGCGTATGGTTCGATTGGACCCATTTGTAATTGTCCTTGGTTAGGCTGTACCACTAAGTTATTGGGCATAGGCACCATAGCATCATTTGGTACTTGGATGTTTTGTATGGGTGCCAAATTCTGGATCTGAGGGACTGGTTGATTAGGGACATGTGGAGCCCCGAAGAAATCAGCCATTCTACCCATCTGGGTGGCTAACAATTGATAAGACTGGTTAGTATTTTGTATCAAAGGATTAAACACTGTACCAATTTGTTGTGTCAACATATTAACCATATCATGATTACTTTCATCCATTTGTTGCCTTAAAGACATCAAGGATGTATTAGTTAGTGGTGGCACTGCATTTCGATTAACAGAACTGGAGGCCAAACGTTGGTTTGTAGGCGAGTAAGCGCCAGGCACAGTTTCTGAATACAATGAAGGGTTGGTTTGCAGCCCTTGCATCAGTGTTGTAGGCATACCATATGGTACATTCCTACTGTTGCCTTGACTCATATATTGTGAAAAAGGCATACTAAACGTAGAGCCTATTGTGCCTCCTCCTCTTGCTGGGGATGGCTGGCTCCCTAAATTTTCGGGTATCGAAACTGCAGAGCCTGCAGTGGTAAAAGGCATCGTTGTTGATGCACTGATAGGCATAGTAACGCCCAATGTCGAAGAACTGGGAGCGGAAATGGTCGCTCCAGTCACATTCGAAGTGTTTAACGCACTCGAAGGCGCTGACACATTGTTATCATTCACATTTGCATTTTCCATATTATTTGCGTTTGTATTTCTGGGTGGTGGTCTAACCATTTCAGGGAGTATTTTCCCACTCCTCAAGAACATGCACTAACACAATTTCCAGAAAGAATGCACAAATAAAAATTTGCAAATCCAAACGAAAATACTTTTGATAGAAAAGATTCAATTAAAGCACAGGTCCCACCGGGCGTGCCAATTTGTTTACTCCCAAATTTGGTAAACAACCGCTAGTCTAGATTAATTGCTTGCGAGACCAACTAGTGAATCTCAGGAGCATTGTGCTTTGCTTGAATTCTTTAAATTATTTGAATGTCCATTACGCATAAACATTTAATGTAGTTTTGGGAAATTAAATGCACAAGTCACTTGGATTACAAGCAACAAGGGAAATAAACTTTTAATAATAAAACGTGCTGTTTCGATCGAAACAGATGAAGAAAACTGAATTTAAAGAAAACGCAATAAAGTTTGCATGAAATTTAGAATGCTGGAAAGATACATTTCATGAAAGGGTAAATTGCATTGAATTGTAAAAGATGCTTTACATAAAAGGATGGTTCACAGATTCATACTTGGATCCCATTTCACTCGTTTCTCTCGATAGCGTGGGTACTTTGAGTTTACAAGGATTTTGTATAAATGAATTGCGACCAGTTTTCTGACTAAAAAACTACTATATATAGACTTTCGAAAATAAACTGCCCTAACGGTCGAACACTGTACTAATGCCAAATGTCCTGCCACGTACACCCTGCATGCACTTAACTGCTCCTTGGAACGGTTGCATCTTTCGAAGTCGAACTGAGTGTTGTGAAAGTTTGTCAGAATTGTGCTAAGTCCAGAACTTTGTTGCTTCGATCATACGCTTGTTCGATCTGCCTTCTGGTTCGAAGTCCTCCTTCTCTGCCTTAGCCTTGTATTCGAACCTGTGAACAATACCAAGATTCTTTCTCCTTCTTTGATTGAACAGAATCTTTGAAAGATTCCCTTCAGCATTTAATGCATATTTAGAGCATATTCTTAGCTCTAAAAATATGGGCTAACACTATGCCTGAATAAAATTTTAAAGGAAAAAACACAAATAAAAAGGAAAAAATGAGGTATTTTAATTGGTTGAAAAACAATAAAAATGTGGGCAGAAAGAAATCTTTTACTTGAGATCAAGCTAGTAGAAATGGTGGAGAAACGAAATGTTTATCATAGTTATACACAAAAAATGTTTGTAACATACTCTTTAATACATTTTTATAACACACTTATTTTGGAGAGCTTATAACATACTCCCTCCGGTCTCATATATAAGAAAAGATTTTTTCTTTAGGTTTATTGAATAATTAATGTATCTGTTTTACAATGTATACCAGATACATTAATTATTCAATGAACCTAAAAAATGAATATTTTGTTATATATGAGACCGGAGGGAATACTTTCTTAGAATTGAGTCATACTAAAATATATGGACTCCATACAGTATTTTGGTGGAACTTTTATAAAGTTTAACCAATAAAAGAATGGGTAAAAATATGTTTTAAGAACGCTTTCTTTAGATTTTTGTTTATTCTTATTCTCTTTAATTTCTTGTTACTTGTATAAGGATAAAGTCCATATTTTTTTTACCGATGTTCCATCTTTGAGTGGTACATATCGAAAAACATAAGTTAAAGGATGTTAACCTCTTAAATCAATCTCGATGAGAGACAAATCTTTGTAATTGCATATGAAGATATATACTTTGATTTACAATTTTTTCTCTTCATTTTTTTTAGTTTTCTTTATGAATAAACCATTAATATTAATCTTTAAACTATTACTCTTTTTTCAATTTAATCTCTAAAATCTCTTTTTTCAATTTAATCTCTAAAATATATAAGAATAATAAGCTGTCCTTTTTATTACTAGAATCGTCAATTTAGTCCCTAATATACATGAAAATCCGTTATATTGGTCCCTAATTTTAATAACAATGATTAAATTAACGGATTTTATATAATTTAACGATTGCTTGTTATACTCCCTCCGGTCCTTATTATAAGAAGAAAAATAAAAAAAAACATCAAAACGAATATAATCATTAATTGTTGTAACTTTTTAAATATTTTTACAAACATACCCTTATAGAGAGTTGTGAAACATTAAATACATCCACTAATATTAAAAAGACAACTATTAAATAAGGGGTAAAAAAGTCTTTTACGCAATAACTACACCTTAAAAATTGTGACATTTTCTTATAAATATGACCAAATTTTTTTTGAAAACTTTCTTATATTAAGGACCAGAGGGAGTATTTATGTATACTTTCTTTTAGACCAATTTGATGGTAGATTCTTCACTCACTTTTTTTTTAGAAAAGATACTTCGATCACTTGGGCATTTGGTTTAGGGTTCAATTTCTAGCCGAAGTGTTTGAAAAAATATTTGTTGAAAGAGATTAACCCCTTAAATGAATCTTAATTACTTGAAGGGGATCAGTTGCACGCAGATGATATATCTGATTTATAAAAAAAATGATTATTTATTATTTTCATCCGTTCAAACAACAACAGTCTTCAATTAATTCTTTAAAAAAAAAACAGTCTTCAATTAATTTGTTTACCGGCACAATTAATCTCACTTGACTTCCTATTCTCCTTATTTAATTTTAAGTTTTTGTTTTTATAAAATTCATTTTTTGAAGCCTGATGGTCAAGTTCCCGGACCCGATCCAAAAGGGTTGCAACTAAAACAAGATTTGTTTTTAGGCCCCCAATATCTCTTTAGGCCCCTAAATTTACTTTTTAACCTTGATAACACGTCCGATATATAACTATCGGAGCATCTTGTACATAACTACATGATGTTTATTTTAAATTTTCATTTTTACACCTCTGGTACATAACTACCGGATGTCCATTTTAAATTTACATTTCGTACCTCTGATAGTTATGTACCAGATGTTCATTTTAAATTTACATTTTGTTATGTGTTCTTTGTTGGGCTTATATGTATGAGGTGATAGGATTATTAAAATAAGAAAGTTGTTGTTCCCACTTTTGAAATTGCTAAAAAACTTGTCCAGCAGCAGTTAACTGTCGATGGGGTAAATATGTAATTTCCTAGTGTTTCATAGCAACAGTTGAAGTGGAAACAACAAGCTTCTTAAATAATAAACAGTTGATGACTTGATTTATTTTATAACATTGTCGTGACTTTGAGGTTGCTAATATCAAATGTTTAATTTAGACAATGAGCTTCGTTTTGAAAATTAGTACAGATACGCCTTTATCATCATAATTCTCATTTCTACACTACGCCTGGAACCTTGTTCCTCGAGATCAAAATCAAATCGAAAAGTTTCAAGCTTTTTCTTTCTCATATGTTTCTTATCACATCAAACATGTATGCCCGACAAAGAATACATAAGAAAATGTAAATTTAAAATGAACATTTGGTAGATAACTACCGGAGGTACAAAATGTAAATTTAAAATGAGCAACTGATAGATAAGTACGGGAGGTGAAAAAATGAAAATTTAAAATAAACATCTGATAGTTACGTACATGATGCTTCAGTAGTTATATACCAGAAGTGTTATTGAGGTTAAAAACGTAATTTTAGGAGGGCCAAAGAGATATTGGGGGGCTAAAGAGAAATCCTCCTAAAAAAATTGCTCTTCTTCGATACAAAATTACTCACTCTCATATAAACTGACCAAAATATCCCAACGTGAGTTAACTCACGTTCGATATATCCAACGCGAGTTAACAGACGCTCACGCTGGATATCAACGTGAGTTAACACACGTCAAACACTCACGTGACTAATTCAATGCATGACCCCACTTGCATTGCATGCTTTTTGTGTGAGTTAATCATACATCACCAATTTTCAATATTGCTGTTCAGGTGAAGACTTCTTTTTCAATTTTCCTTCTATTATATTCTATTCAAAGGAGATTATCATAACATGCTTTTGATACATTACTATGTTGACTAATTCAAATGTACCACACACTGTATCTTCCCACATGACACTATTGATGCTCCCTCTGTAGTATTTCTTTAAGTCTTTGAAGATTACTTGCATGAAACTAGTAAAACATATTCCACTTTCCTTTTCCACATGTCAAGCCATATATGCCTTCACTTCAAACACTAATGCTTCTGCTTCCTTCCTCTAGCTACACTCACTTGTGAATACTTTTCTGCTTCTTATCATTCATATTCATAAGTAACATCAATTATAATATAGTGTTCACAGGTATGTTTTCTTCTTTATTTATTACTTTTTAAAACTCTTTAGTCATTTTTCAATGCATAATTTGTTATGTGTTTGATGAATGATTGGTCAAATAATGTGAACATAGGGAGAAAAGATATAACTAGTGTGTAAGGCCTGTAAAAGCTGAAGCTATCTTTTTTAGAAGAAAAATATGAAAGGCAATGCTTATGTGTTGTGAAAAATAATGTATGCATTTATGTAATATGTATTGAATGCAACCCAACGTGAGTTAATTTACGTTGAGGTTTGGTGTGTGTTGACTAACACTGATATCCAGTGTGAGCGTGAGTTAACTCACATTGGATATACCAAACGTGAGTTAATTCATGTTGGAAGTATTTTGATTAGTTTGTATGGGAGTGAATTTTGTATGGGAGGAGAACAATTTTCTCCTCCTAAAACAAACAACTTTGGGCCTTAAATATGTTAGGCTTAAAACTATTGTTTTGATGTAATGAAAAGTAATAATTTTATTAGTAATAATTTTCAAACCTCGTAGTATAACTTTTATTTTTTAATTTTGTTACTCCTTTCGTCTGGTATTAAGTGTTTCTTTTGAGTTTTACACGATTATTAAGAAAATGATTGATAATGTTAATTTTAATGGTAAAAAGTGTTTAATTTACTAAAACACCTTATTGGTTATAGTTAGTGAAGTAGTCAGTTGATTGAAATGCAATAAATAAGGATATGTTAGTGAAAAAGAATAATAAATATTGTATTGGTATTGTAAAAAGGACAAGTAATTTGAGAAAAATAAAATAGTAAAGATGACACATATTTTGAGACGTGGAATACTAGTTAATTTAACGAGTAAAATTTCTTCAATGAGAAAGTTTTCATTTTCCATCCTTGCGCGGATGCTGAATGTTGGGATTTTAGCACCGATCTGGTTCTCATACAGTGATCATCCTCATCCGTTTTCAATGTGTTCTTCATCGGTTTCTATTTTTCGATTTTCATCACTGCATGTTATAACACCCTAAAATCCCGCATACTATTTTTAAGTAAATCTGCAACAATTAACAAAGACATTTCAAGGTATTACTCTTCATCAATCAAAAACAAATCCAAACTTCATCATAAGATATCAAGTCGCAGCGGAATAATCTCAACAATATAAGGTTAACACCAAATCTCAAAAGTACATCAACAATAGAACTCAAAGGTTCTATAAATAAGTCTGAGAGACACAAAATAAATTTCAATAGTCCTAATCAGAACAATATTATGCTAGACTCCAAAAGAAAACGGTAAAGAATGAGTAAGCTCCAAGTAGAGGTGGGAATAGGTCGGGCTGAGCTGGGCTTTGCTTAAATAGGTCGGGCGTAGTTGAAAAAACTAAAGTATGACCTATTAGTCTGTCAAAGGCTTTATTATAAGCCTGGTCTGACCTTTTTAAAAGTCCGGTCTGGCCTATTAGTCTGTCTAAAAACCTAATTTTTACTAACAATTTTAAATATAACATTTGACCTATTTATAAAAAGGCTAATAAACATATATTTTTTAAAATGGTAATAAGTCAATAAAATTTTGTAAAGCATGTATATCCATTTTTCCCAACTTTATTAGCGCGCGCGCGCGCACACACACACACACACACACACACACACACACACACACATATATATATATATATATATATATATTGCAAGTATATACAATAAAATTTTGTAGAGCTACCACATCTATTTTGTAGAGGCTAATACGCGTTTATTATATAATGTATTTTGTAGAGGCTAATACGCGTGTATTATATAATGTAGTATATATAATTACACATATATGGGCCGATCTGATAGGACTAATAGATTTTTTTATAAGCCTTAGCCAGACTTATTTAAATTAATGAGCTTTTTAAAAAGTTTGAGCCTAACCTATTAAATAAACGAGTTAGGCCGAGCTAAGTTTTAAGTAGGTCGTGCCATAGGCCCCTAGCGAGCGGCCTGGCCTATTTCCACCCCTAGCTCCAATGCCATCCTCGGAAAAGTCATGGCAACTAGGCGTCCTCTTCCTGCAAGTCTACACCATAAGGGTGTAGGTGGAAACCCACAAAAGGGTGAGAAATATTCAACACATGGAAAAATACGAACGCATGTATAGCTTCAAGGTAATTCAACACATCAAGTATGCATATAATCAATATAATCAGGCAAACGTCACATGCATTCTCATCCATATATACCTATAGGTTCAACGAACTTCAAGTCATCATCACAAGAATCTAAACAAGAAATCAACGTCGTCAAATAATCATCGAGTTGAATACATAGCATTCACACATCATCACCATCGTCAAATCAAACATCTTCCACATAGATGCACATAATTAATTCAAACATCTCCACATAAACTCATCAGTATGCATGCAATGTTCCTGACTCAACTCTATATGCATGTGGTACCAAACCTATTATCATCTTCAAATATTTTGGACATCAGTGGTATGTTACTGATTTTGTCCACACCATCCTCAAATAATACATCTTCAAATATTCTCGACAATGAATGCAATGCTATGCAATCACATCAACAATACACATCATTCAATGATTCGTCAATGCAACATCCTTAAATAACACCATCATCAAATATTCACATCTTCATGCCACAACATTATCATATATCTACATCTTCATATCACAACATCATCATATATCTACATCTTCATATCACAACATCATCATGTATACTACCTGAAAGAGAAAGCCAGTACTGGATGCAAGAGAGCAGGGAAACTAAATAAAGACAAAGAAAGGTAACTTAGCCCATTCCATTAGAAGGCTAGCCTAATAGTTTACATCGCTCCTGCAAGAAAAAGAGGGACTTGAGACGAGAGGTCAGCAGTTAGACTCAGCTTAGCAAAAAGCGGTGAACCCGCCTAAGACCATACCGAAATGGTGATAGACCCCCTTCTACAACAACTCAACAAAAAGAAAATGCACCTTAGCCATAGGCCAATGGGGCAGACAACCTGGGCCCTCAACGCTAACTCAAGGAAAAGGCTCGCGGATGGTCCCACATCCGGATTTCGGGACATAGGTACACACCTTCTTTATCCTACGAGACTAACTACATTTCAAAAAGTAAAAACCAAGATTCTTGTAATATCCAAGGAAAAGGCTCGCGGATGGTCCCACATCCGGATTTCGGGACATAGGTACACACCTTCTTTATCCTACGAGACTAACTACATTTCAAAAAGAAAATGCACCTTAGCCATAGGCCAATGGGGCAGACAACCTGGGCCCTCAACGCTAACTCAAGGAAAAGGCTCGCGGATGGTCCTACGAGACTAATTACAAATTTTTCTTGTATTATTTTCGTTTTTATTTTTCACTAAAAATTTGATAATATCTTATAATAATAAGGATTCCGTCATAACACCATTGATGAAACATCCAATTAGAACATCTAACAAGTTCTTACCTGATTTCTAGTAGAATTGAAAAATATTCAATTAAGTATAAATAAAAAATATCCTTGGGAGTAGTAAGGAAATGCATCGTACTAATTAGGTACGAATAAAAAGACCTATGTTTTATTTTACCCCCCATTTCATTAAGTAAAAAAGAAAAAGTTTTCTATATCAACACATCGTCATATATCAACATCGACAAAACTAAACCATGTGTCTGAGTCACATGACAAAGTTGTTCAAGAGAATGCACGCCTTAAAGAAGAAACTTTTGATCTTCGCCAAATGATAGCTGACATGCAAATTGGTAACTCTTTTCCTTGCAACATGGAAGATTTATGTGAAATTCCATGCAACACATCGCACCACAAAGACAATTCTTCTAAAATTCATGATTGAGATGAGACTATTTTCCAGTTTCCATTATAAAGATATAAATTACTCTATGTTCCTTCTTTTTAATTTTCTATGATCCATCCAGCTGCTATATTTTACTTGTCCATTCATTGGACAAGTATGAGTTTTAGAAGCATATATATGAAATAAAAGCTTTAGATGTTGATGTTTATTACATGACCTTAGGGGCGGATATAGACATTCGATGTTGGTGTGGCCAAAATTTCAACCTCAACCTTTTTAGAAGCTTTCTTATCTAACTTCTATATCATAACCTGTAAACTTATACATATTTCGGTTGAAAAACTACCATAATCAAGAAACCAATCCAACTGAGCCTAACTCAACAACTTTACATTCAAAATAGTTAACGACGCCATTGTGTCACACAAGATCAAAAACGTTAATTGCAACCACCAACCCACTACCAATCTTACAAGGTATAACATAGTACCAACAGTAGGAGGAAAAATTTGGGTGGATCAAACTAATCTTTTCATTAAGATTGTAAGGGAAATGGTCTTTGCGAATATTATGAAAACCCACTTCACAGCATCAATTAGATGTAATTTGTGAATAAAAAACTACCTAAACATTTGATATTTCCATGTAGCAAATATCAAAGCACTCTGTTAAAAAGAATTTTAGAGGATATTCACCATCATTGTACAACAGAATCGCACTGACATTCAATGAAAATCCCTTATTTTTTCACACAATCCAACTTTTGTAATAGATCATATATCATAAATATAAGAGGATTTATAAACATACCCCAAGCAACATTGCATTCCTTGCTAGTGGCGCTAGCTTGGCACTCAATACCTAAAACCAAAAGAAGAATCAACCCAAACCGAAACAAATAGTGTATAACTGAATAATCGATTTGAATAATAAATAGCAACGCATACGGGGGGATAATCTGGTGTGGCTACAGCCACACACAGCCATACGATGGATCCGCCCCTGCTTGACCTTATTATAGTATCAACAAATTTTTAAGCTAACGTCCATTGTACAGAACAAATAAACAGTTGCTTGTGTCGTGTCACAATAGAAAACTTTTGTCTTTTGTAGGCCCAAGGGAGATAAGAGGATGTGAGGAATGAGCTATGCACGTGCAATAGTAAAACAATGTATCGTTCCATTGTTGAACAGAGTAACTACAGGGCCAATAAGACAAATGATGGTGGAGGTTCTGGTGATAGTGGATACCTCAAATAGCAAAACATATAATCAAAAGGGTATCCACTAAAAACATTGTGGACAAGGTTTTTTATGAGGGCATCATGGTCTTCTCTGCATACCCCCATCTTTCATTCATGTCACTAATGTGGATAATATCATCAAGTGGTGCCAATGCTTCAGGTGTCGCTTGAATTCGCGATATACAAGGTTTTAAATAAATAAGGTGAACACTCTGGTACCCAAGAGTCTACGAAGCAAGTGCAGCCATTGATGTGACCATAATTTAACAAAGTGACAATGAAGCGCATCAGCAATCCCCAACAGAGTATTCCACATTTTCCAAATTGTCAAACTTTTGAATTTCCTTTTGGAGGTGTGTGTGATCTAAACATTCACTAACACACACGAAGTATAAAGTTGGAGATTTGATAGTAATTCAAAATGAATTTAAAATTTCTAAAGTAAAAATTGAAAAGAAAAAGAAAAGGTACAAAGGAATGGAAAGCAAGCGGGTAATAAGCTGTGCCGCTAACTTTATTTAGATAACAAAATCAATCATCTTAGATACAACTAAGGGTGTGCATGGTTCATAAACCAAACAAACCATAAATTTGTTCTGGTTTGGTTTGGATCCGGTTTAGAACCGGTTACCAATAAAAAACCAATTTATTTACTAAAACCAGATTTAAAACTGGTTGTTTTAAGGAACCAATTTTTAAATAGATTTTATGATGAATTTTCTATATGATAGATCTCAATACCAGCTCTAAAAAAAAGATATCAATGCTAGTAATGGCCTAATAGGATGAAAACCAGTAATGGAAATGGAACAAAAATTCACAATCCCATTATCGACATTAATGAAATTCACAGTTCCATTAACAAAATTCACAAAACCAGTAGTAAATTGTTACTATCGCAGTGCTTGATCTCATTACAGTAATATTATTTTTTTGAGAAATCGCAAGGTGAAGGTTGGAAAATTCAGACAGATTCTAGAAGAAGCACTTTTTTGATAAGCTCTTGGATCGCGTTTCCGACAGATAAGCAATTGAACTGCATTTGTGAAAGCGTGTTTCTGATTGCGATTGACAGCCTTTCTCGCGATTTACGTTTCTCAGTTCTAATTGATTCTGATTTCTCAACCCGTTGAAGTGATTTGGGGCCTTCGAATAAACCGATTCAAAAAAAATCTAAATCGGTTTAACTGTTCTAAAATTATTTGGACTGGTTTGGTTTTTCTTTAATTGGACTAGGCCTTTAAAATTTGGATCAGGTTTGGTTATGGTTAATCAAATTTTTTTTAACATCTCTAGATACAACATTCATAGATCTAAGAGACAATATTGTTATGCGTGATAATTTGAATCAAACGACACAAGAGATAAACATTGTTATACATGACACTTAAAAGCTCGGTAAAATAAACCGAACCAGACAAGAGATAAAGACGAACTAGTTTGGATGAAGAGAGGCGTGTGGCATCATCATGATTATTTTGTCGACAAGTGAATCTTGATTGCATTAAATGCAAATTGTCAAACCGGGTCACGTTGGTGTTGGAATGCTTCCCAATTTTCATGAAAAAGTCAAAAACCCAAAACCTTCATGAAAGTTGTGATTCTGATGACTACATCGTATATCTTTGAACTAGAAGATGCCGGTTATCCATACATACGTACATATACATGCATACGTATACATATGCATAAGAGATCATATATGATATATCACGCAATTTGGAAAAACTTATTTAAAGCTTTTTGTTGGGAACGTGAGGGAGTGTGTTGGTAATCCCACATTAATTACGATATGTCCCTTATTTGCCTTGTGTTGGCTTGTCATTGAGGGGGTGGATTTAGTCTCACACCAGTTAGATAAGACGCTTGATAAGAGTTTATAAAGAGGAGACACTCATCCCCTTACAAGGCAATTTTTTAAGGATGAGTTAGACCTCAAATTTCAACAGGTATCAGAGCCTATCAAATATCTACCGTTGAGATTCCGCATTGACCTGTCGAATTTTTGTCATAGGTTTGCTTTTTAGGTCTGAGTATGGCCTTCTGAAAGTCTGATATGACCGGCTAGCTTGTTTAAAAGCATATATGATAGGATCATATTTGAATAAGTAGGTTCCTCACATAAATTTTCAAAAACACGGCTGTTTAAATTATGGGTTAATAGGTCATTTGGTCCCTTAATTAATTTCTAGTTTTCAAATTGGTCCAATAATTAATAAACCTCATGTTTGAGTCCCTTAGTTTTCCCTCCATTTGTCAAAAAAATCCTTTCTGTCAAAACAATGATCTTCTGTTAGTTTTTGCCCATGTGGCGTATCCTACGTGGCGCGTATAAAAGGAAGAGGAAAAGGAACCCAACCAGAATTAGGGTTCTCTCCATCCTTCAATTTCATCCTCTCCTCCTCAGATTTCCCTCTTCTCTCCATCCATTCATTTTTCGATTTCAATACTCCTAAAATCCATTCATTCCTTCGAGATCCACTTCTGCAATTTCCCTCTTCACTTCATCCATTCATTCCTTCAGATTTTTTGATTCGTTTTCCTTCATCTTCTTCTTATGTGTTTCGACATACTCTCTTTCTCTGCAAAATCCAGTAAATTCGAACCTGAGACATGTCAAAGCAAATGGGTCAATCAGTTGGGTTTGTGGGTTCGCATATGAGGAGAAGAACAGTCACATAATGTAGGTGTGGAGAGGAAACAGTAATTCGTACTGTAACTGATAATACAAATCCAAATTGTGGAAAAAGATTTTGGGGGTGCAGAAACTACAAGAATAACTTCGATAAAGGTTGTAGTTTTTTAAGTTTGTTGATGAAGAGGTTAATGATGACAGAGATTTGTTGATTGTAAAGCTGCATACGGAAAATCATACGTTGAAGACTGAATTGGAGAAAACAAGGTCTTGGTTGAAGAAATCCATGATTTTTGGTTTAGCATGTTTTGGGGTTTGCCTGGTGTTAGGGACAATACTACTATGCAAGATTAGTGCCACATGGATTCATATGTATTTGAAATAGTTTGATTGTAATAGAGTAGATGATGTTGTGTAATAAATTGATGATTGTAGTACTATTATGCTATGAATTGAATGAATTGAATGAATTGATGATTGTAATGGTTCCTATGAATGTAGTACTATTATGCTATGAATGAATGAATTTGTAATGCCTATTTTGAATGAATTTTGTTATAGCAATTCTGTTTTAAATGAATTTGAATGTTCCTATTTTGAATTTGAATGAATTCTGTTTTGAAGCAGAAGTATATAGCAGAAGTAAATTCTGTTTTGAATTTGATTCATTACACATAACCTGTAATTTTGCACTTAGGCATTACATCAAATTGAATCAACATAAAATGTATGCACTCAACCAATGCTTTAAAACAAGCATTAGAGGTAAATTGTACCGAGGCATTACATCAAAATGACCATTAGAGGTAGATTGTACTTAGGCATTACATCAAAATAAGCATTAAAGGTGGCTTGCACTTAGGCATTACATCAAAATATGATTAAGCATAGTTATCAGCACTTAGGCTTTACAAAAAAAAAAAAACCAAACTAAGGTAAACTAATGCTGAGTTGAAATTGCACCCTCAACTCTAGCAGACACTTTCTTTTTCTTGCCATTTACTCCTTCTGGTTGTGATGCAGAAACTTTCTCTTTTTGCTTCCTTTTCCTTTGAATGGGCACTTCTGGTTGTGTTGCAGACTGGTTGGGTTCATGTGTTGCAGACTGAAAGGGACCTTGTGTTGCAGGCTGGTTGGGAACCTATGTTGCAGAATGAATGAGACCTTGAGTTGTTGGTTGACTTTGAGTTATTGGCTGCACTGATGACCCTTCAGTTGGAGGTTGTTGACTTTGAGGTGTTGGCTGCACTGATGACCCTTCAGCTGAAGGTGGTGGAGGAGGTGGTGGAAGTTTGCAAGTGGACTTATTATGCTCACTTTGCTTGCATCTGCTACATTTCATACCCCACCTAGCCCTCCTCATTTGACCCTCATCCTTCAATAATTCAACTGCCTCTTTGTTTCTTTTCTTCTTTGGTCTGCCTGGTTGCCTTCTTATTGGTGGTGGCTGAAGGTCATTATATTCAGTTCTTTCCTATAAGCACTGACCATTAGCAGAGTAGATGACATATGAATAACAATCTGCATATTGCTCTTTTTTGTAGTAGTCAGGGACAAAGTCAAAAATATTCAGGTCCCTCTTCCTCATGCAGGAAATGGCATGACAGCAGGGCAAACTTGTCAAAAGCCATTACCTCCAGTCGCATTCCTTCCTAAGCAGGTTAACATGGAACTTGTCACCAGTTGCAGATATGTGCCTAACTTCATAATCATGTTCACTTCCTTGCCTATATATATAAACATGCTACAATGTTCAGAAATACATACAGAAAATCATCAAAAAATCAAAAACAGAAATGCATACAGATTAGTGTATTCCAGAAAATCATCAAATAAAAGACATACCTAACCAACCAATTATTAGTGTATGCAGATTCTCTAGCAATTCTTTTCTTGATATTGGGAAGCACACCATCCTCATATCTATCAATTTTCTTTCTGTTTGCTTCCCACATTTCCATCAAATACACCCTTATGTCTTCACACATAGTCACAATTGGTTTTGGTCTAGGAATTACTATGGTTGAGTTGAATGCTTTTAACATATTGTCGCGGTGATTTTTGGATATCAAGCTATTAATTAGAGTTGACTCGCAATTTTAAGTTCACCACCGAGCTTTTATTTTTCCGAGAAAAAGGGAGAAAGTTCGCAAAAACCCTATTTTTTGAGAGGTTAAAGTCTGGGGGTTGGTTACGCGAAGGGAAGGTATTAGCACCCTAAACGTCTATAGTACTCTATAGAAACCTCTTGTTTTTATTTATCTTTATGCTAAATTAATTATTTGTTTGTAAATAAATGCCTAAGTGTAAAAAGATTAAAGAGATGAGTTTAAAAAAGAAAGAAAATGTTTTTGTTATTTTATTGATTTGGAAAGACAAAGTCTTTTGCCTACGTACCCGAGCGGGATCAAAATCACGTAGTTCGGGGTAAAAAGCCGAGTGACTTGTTTTGATTGATTTTAAAGTTTTGAAAATGTTTTTGAGAAGATAAGAGGCGGAAAAGGCATAGAAGAATAAAAATGTGAGTTTGATTGATTTTAATTGAAGAAAAAGTTTGAAGTAATTAAAATTGATTAAAGCTTGATTAAGAAAAGAAAAGGCACTTGGTTGCCAAGGTTGAATGTTTTGGAATTTTGATTATATAAGTGTTTTTTGATTTTGACTATTTGACTTTTTTTGAGAAAGTTTTGATTAATTCCTAAGGTCCAGAGACTAAAGTAAGCTGAGATAAACTAAAACGCGCCGGATCCCTCAAAATGACGTTGGATCAAGTGAGGGTCCTTTTTCCTCGGATGCGGTCATTATTTACAAAGTTTCGACATAAAGCGGAATAAATAAATGTGGTGTCGGTGCGATATTCTCATTTATTATTTACATTGTTCCTAAATACATTCCAATAAAATAAAAATGACAAAAAAAGTAAATAAAAATAAAATCGCAAAATGCATAAAAATAAAAGTGCTAAAAATAAATAAAAAATAAAAATGCATGAAATGCAAGACAATAAATAAATATGTTGCATAAAATAAATAAGAAAATAAAAAATGTATGAAATGCAAGACAATAATTAAACATGTTGCATAAATAAATAAGAAAATAAAAAAATGCATGAAATGCAAGACAATAATAAAACATGTTGCATAAAATAAATAAAGAAAATAAAAATGCATGAAATGCAAAACAATAAATAAATATGTTGCATAAAATAAATAAAGAAAATAAAAATGCATGAAATGCAAAGCAATAAATAAATATGTTGCATAAAATAAATAAAGAAAATAAAAATGGATGAAATGCAAAGCAATAAATAAATATGTTGCATAAAATAAATAAAGAAAATAAAAATGCATGAAATGCAAAGCAATAAATAAATATCAAAAGAAAATAAAATAAATAAATAATGGAAATAAACTAAAAATGCCTCAAAGTAAACTAATTACTATAAAGAAAAAATGACAAAAATAAATAAAGAAAAAAAAGCAAAAAATAAATAAAGCAGAGTAAAATGCAATGAGATAAAAATAAGCAATAAAAGGGCATAAGAAAATTAAAAAAAAATGCAAGAAATGATAAAACAAAAACAAAGAAAATAAAATAAGAGAAGAAAGGGGGGTGAAGAAGGAAGGGGGAGGTGGAGATAGTAATCAGAATGGGAGGGAGGAAGAATGAAACTGGGCTGTGCAAGTAGCTTGACCTTGGGCCTGACTTAGATTTGCTATATAAGCCAAAAAATCAGAAAATTCTTCCATTTTCTTTCTTCCTTCCTATCTCTTCGGGTTCTCTCACTAAAACTCCTCTCCCTTCTCTCTAACTTCAGTCCGGCCAGAAAAGGAATTCCGGCACGGCGGCCAGCCAGCCCAGGGGGTGGCGCCACCGTGCCGGAGTGACAAACACCTCCCTTTTCAGTTTTTTTACGTTTTCCAAAATCCTTTTTCACGCTCTACTCGAAAATCAACTTATTTTTTTTTTCAAAACTTTTTAAATAAAGGTAGATCTAGGTTTGAAATACTTGAGAAAATACCTTGTTTTCTGTTCGGTTCTGGTTTATATGGCTTTAGTCTTGGATTTGGTGATTCGGTTTGAGGTTCGATTTATATGATAATGGCCGACTTGGATTTTGATTTTTTGGGTGGTTCAAGGCTCGGATTTAAGGTGGGTTCTGTTGTTCTATGTTCGGGTTATATGATTTGTGGTTGATTTGTGGTTCTGATGACGATTTTGCTTCGGATTTGGGATTTTGTGGTTGTTCTGAGTTCGGTTTTGATTATGGATTCTGTTTGTAATTCTAGTAAAGCCTGGCCGGATTTTGGTGGTTGTGGGTGGCTCTGAGTGGTTGGTGGTGGTGGTTCACTCTGACACTGACTGATTTTTTTTGTTCTGACTCTTTGTTGGTACTTGGCTCTGAGTGATTCTGATTTTTTTTTTGGTGCCATGAACAGTACATTTAATGTACTATTTATAGGCCCAAAAATAGGGTTAAGATGAAAAACCTGGACAAAAATGCCCCTGGACAAAAATTGGACCCAAAATGACTGAAAAAAAAATAAAAACAGTAAAATAAAAATAATAATAATAATAAAAAAAACGAAAATAAAAGAAAATACTAATAAAAAGAATAAAAAAAAAAGAAAATAAATAATAAAAACGGTCGCCTTCGGAACACAAAACGAGGTATTTTAAAATACCTCCCTGCCGAAATTTCGTCTGAAACGACGAAAATTTCCGGCTTAAAAGACGAGAAAAACGAATTGAAAATGGGTCAAAAATAGGGTATGCCAGATGCCCCTATTTAAGTTTCTTCGTTACGGAGATTTAAAAATAAAATTTTAATTCGACGGGTCGAAGAGACTTAAATACATAGTACACCATTTTTGACCGAATTCGACTGTAAAATGCTATGGAAGCAATGTCATGTATGTAATGTTATGAATGCTCGCGATGCAAGTATGAATGCAAGACGGCGAAGATGACTCGACTGGGGATAACAAAACAAAAGGATACCCGAGTCTGTTAAAGAACGGGGTCCGACTCCACTGGGGATAAATGTCAGCTGTTCGGGTTACTGCCGAACTAGCCACAAGAAACAAAAATAAATGTCAGCTGTTCGGGTTACTGCCGAACTAGCCACAAGAAACAAAGATAAATGTCAGCTGTTTGGGTTACCGCCGAACTAGCCACAAGAAACAAAGATAAATGTCAGCTGTTCGGGATATTGCCGAACTAGCCACAAGAAACAAAGATAAATGTCAGTTGTTCGGGTTATTGCCGAACTAGCCACAAGAAACAAAGATAGATGTCAGCTGTTCGGGTTACTGCCGAACTAGCCACAAGAAACAAAGATAAATGCCAGCTGTTCGGGTTACTGCCGAACTAGCCACAAGAAACAAAGATAAATGTCAGCTGCTCGGGTTACCGCCGAACTAGCCACAAGAAACAAAGATAAATGTCAGCTGCTCGGGTTACCGCCAAACTAGCCACAAGAAACAAAGATAAATGTCAGCTGTTCGGGTTATTGCCGAACTAGCCACAAGAAACAAAGATAGATGTCAGCTGTTCGGGTTACTGCCGAACTAGCCACAAGAAACAAAGATAAACGTCAGCTGTTCGGGTTACTGTCAAACTAGCCATAAGAAACAAAGATAAATGATGCACAAGCTGCTCATTAAAGAACTGCCACTTGGCAAAAAGAGGATGACATCTCTGGACCCGACACACTAGGGATGACACTTGGGGAAAGAGAGGGTTACAAATTGTTCATGATTGATTGTGAAATTCCTGGCAGGACCTGGTTCTGAACCGTAAAACAGAGTGCGCAAACAATAGTTTAGAAGCAGAAAAATAA
This sequence comes from Medicago ruthenica, assembly GCA_018208015.1. Taxonomy (NCBI): domain Eukaryota; kingdom Viridiplantae; phylum Streptophyta; class Magnoliopsida; order Fabales; family Fabaceae; genus Medicago; species Medicago ruthenica. The sequence continues at coordinate 59,080,018 of CM031373.1, forward strand.
AAGACAGAAGATAAAGAACACAAATGATTTGTTAACCTAGTTCGGTAACAAACACACCTACGTCTGGAGGCTATCAAGCCAGGAAGGAAATCCACTAAAATAGTGTCAATTTGAAGTCCTATGACAACAGCCCCTGTTTCACAACCCCTTCTCACTTAATCACTACCCGTGGAATTTCTACCTAGGAACTCCTAGATATAAGAACCCCTCTTACTTCCCACTCAAGCAATCACTGCCCCAGTGATTGTAAACTCTAAACCAATCAACTATGATGAAGACACACTTCAAAACATAAAAACAGTCACTCTTGCTTAAAAGCTTTGAGTGATTACAACTCAATAACAAACAACCAACTCTAAACACTTTGAGTGGTGCACAGAAACAAAGCACAAAGCTTACAGACTCAGCAACCTAAGACTCTTTCAATTCTAGCTTTTGTTGAGATCACTTTCTTCAATAGCAGCGTCCTCCTTATATAGTCTTCAGCAGCAACCATAATTCTGAACCAAATCTTCAAAGATATGTTACCAGAATTCTTTTAGAAGCAAATAGAAGCAATTATATTTCTGAAATATATTTTCCAAAGATTTCTTTGAAAATATATTCACAAATAAAACATTCCAATCTTCAGAATATATCTTGTAAAATTATTCTTTCTTCTGGAAACATCAGCTTGGAGAATTCTTCAATTAAATCTTCAAAAGATTATGTGAGAAAAAATAACAGCTCCAAGACACAAGAATAAACGCAGAAAACATGCTTCTGAAATGCAGCTTCTAAAGGTCAACGAAAGTCAGTGTCTGAACAGTGCGTCTGAAGGTCAACGAAAGTCAGCGTCTGAGCAGTGCGTCTGAAGGTCAACGAAAGTCAGCGTCTGAACAGTGTGTCTGAAGTACTGTTCCAGCTTCTGAAGACCCAGCTTCTGAAATTCTGTTTCTAGCTTCTGAAGGCACATTTCAGCTTCTGAAGACATACTCCTTGAGATTTAAGCTTCTGAAGCAAAAATTGCTTGTCTATTTGATTTTAGCAAACATGAAGCCAACAACCAAATATCCAACAGATTGATATGAAGAGATAATTAAAGCAAAACTCAGGGTGGTTAATGCAGTCATGTATGAATGATATTGTATGTATGTTGTATGCTTGTGTATATGCATGAATGTATGTATGATAGTATGACCTGTATGACTGATTAACTTGTGTGACTGTATAACTGATAAACTTGATGAGACAAGATTGGACAGGTAAGATGGAAAGTGACCCGACGTCGCATCACAAACACTCGGCAATCTTCAATGGGGATGATGCCACTGGGGACATATAACAACATTGACAGGGTAAAGCCCGACATATGCAACAACTGATGGGGAGTAAACACTTCCTGGGGAGAGCGTGCTAATCCAAGAACTTGGCAGAAGAACTGGTGCTTCTGTGGTCATGCTTATCTGTTGTTTTTTGAATCCCTAACTTTTGCCTGGACCACCTTTTCAGGTTTTCAGCCCACCTGGAATATATTCTTTTGTATGCCCCTAATTTTTGCCTGGACCGCCCTTTCGAGTTTTCGATCCACCGGTACGCTTATTTTTGCCTAAGCCGCCCTTTCGGGTTTTCAACTTACCGAACTCTTTTCTTTTTCTCTTTTTCTTTTTTCTCTTTTTTTTTTTAAGCAATTGACCACGTTCAACCTGCAGAGTTTAAACGTTCTCAGGATAGCTATTGACGCACCCTTCACTTATTCGTGAGTTCAGAGAAAATGTGTTTGTTGTTTGTACTTTTCAAAAGACTTAAAGAAAAAAATATTTATGATTTTGAAAAATGTTTTGCTTCAAGTATTACCATCAAAAATAGAAGAATTTTAATAAGCTGAATAAATAGGAATTTCAAATGAAAGGCAACAGGCTCAAATTTATTTAAAAGAGTGGTGGCCCGCCAATGGAGTGGCTCCACGGATCTCACAAAGTTTGGAAAATGGTAAATATAAGGGGAAGGTACATTGAACACAATAACCGCTATTCTCCCCAACAACTTTGAATTCCACTGTTTGGATGCTTCAGATTCAGAGTCTCTTTGACATTCAAAGTGCCCCAAGTGAGTAAAGGCCAACCCAATGCAGTTACTTTGTCTTTTGATCCTTAATTTTTGCATAGATCGCCCTTTCGGGTTTTCGACCCATCATGCTAATTATTTTTCTGTTTATGTCTCTAATTTTTCCTGGACCGCCCTTTGGGGGTTTCGATCCACCGAGACGCTCATTTTTGCCTAAGCCGCCCTTTCGGGTTTTCGACTTACCGAGCCGTTCTTTTATTTTTTAGACAAAATATTTCTTGACTGCATCGGCATTCACAGGACGAGGAAGCTCGTCACCATCCATAGTCGTAAGAGTCAATGCGCCACCGGAGAAAGCTATCTTGACGACGTATGGACCTTCATAGTTAGGCGTCCACTTGCCCCTGGAATCGGGTTGGAAAGATAAAACCTTCCTGAGCACAAGATCTCCTTCTTGAAACACACGGGGACGAACCTTCTTGTCAAAAGCCTGCTTCATCCTCTTTTGATATAACTGCCCATGACACAAGGCATTCATGTGTTTCTCTTCAATCAAGTTCAACTGATCATATCTGTTTTGGCACCATTCAGCCTCTGACAACTTGGCCTCCATTAGAACTCTCATTGCTGGAATCTCAACCTCTACAGGGAGTACTGCTTCCATGTCATATACCAAAGAAAAAGGGGTTGCCCCTGTTGAGGTATGCACTGAAGTACGATATCCATTTAAAGTATACGGTAACATCTCATGCAAGTCCTTGTAGGCGGTTACCGTCTTCTGCGCCATCTTCTTGATGTATTTTTTCTTTTTTCGTTTTTCGTTTTTTGCTTTTGTTTTTTTTGTTTGTTTTTTTTTTGTTGTTTTTTTTTGCAGCTTCGACGGCACCATTTATCTGGAATTTTATCAAGAATACTGTAGCGGCAGTTCCTCGGAACCCAAGTTAATCACTTCGAGTGCTTTTTATGAGGCTGAATGACATTCTTTTCATATTCTAGTAACAGAGAGATCTTTTCGAGAATCCCTTCATCCTCCTCCTCTTCAGCTTCCTAAACAGGGAACTCAAAGTCGGGAGAGAGCATAGGGTTACAGTGTTCAACAAGTTTATTGGTGTTTAAGTTTTTTATATGATTCATGATTAGTTTTAGTAAACAAGTAAATGCAAATATTTGGAAATTGATTAAAGAAAAATAAGTTCTTTTGGTTTTTTGTGTTACCATTTTCCAGAAAAAAAACAAAATATAAAAAGACAAAGTCGAGGACAAAACGACTTTTTATTTAATGATGGGAATGCATGAAGCAAAAAGCCCTACAAAAGCTCACTTTCGTCTTGGGCGGAACGAAAGGAATTTTTTTTAGAAAAAACAAAAAGTGAAAACAACAAACTGTTATTTGGAAAAAGGAATAGCGAAAGGAACGTCAACAGCGATCCAATTGCGATAAACTCTGCCATGTGTCACAAAATTAGCTGCCACCTTTTCAAGATTGTCTTCAACAGGGTGAGCTTCTGAACAATCTTGCACCAAATTAACGAATGAGGTCCCGTGATCCGGTAGTGGATTAGCTTGCACATTGGGGTTCCAAATCTTTGAAGGACAGGATATTAGCCTGGATCAACTTTTGGACTTCAGCTTTCAAGGCGTAACAGTGCTCAATGTCGTGACCGGGTGCCCCTTGATGGAAAACACAAGAGAGATCAGGTCTATACCATCTTGGCAACCTTTCAGGTACTCGAGGAGGCGCCTTAGTCTGAACAAGATTTTTTTCAAGCAAAGCGGGAAACAACTCTGCATACGCCATCATAATTGGATCAAACTGCGATATCCGCTGAACCCGATTATGTTGGGTGGACTGTTGGGGAGCCTGTTGTCGAGGCTGTTGTTGATACTGTTGTTGAGGCTGCCTATGGGCCACCATACTTACCTCTTGCTCTTTCTTTCCTGAGAAGCCATTCCCAAACTTCTTGGTACTACTGGCAGCAAAAGCACTTTCCATAACTAAACGTCCTTCTCGGACTCCTTCCTCCAGCGCATTCCCATGTTAACCATCTCCGTAAAATCTGTCGGCGCACTGGCAACCATTTTCTCATAGTAGAACTGGCCAAGAGTCTTCAAGAAGATTTTTGTCATCTGTTTCTCTTCTAAAGGCGGGACAATTTGAGCAGCCACTTCTCTCCAGCGTTGGGCATACTCTTTGAATGTTTCCTTGTCCTTCTGAGTCATAGCACGAAGTTGGTCCCGATCTGGGGCCATGTCCAGGTTATACTTGTATTGGCGGATAAAAGCCTCGCCAAGATCGTTGAAAGTGCGGATGCTAGCACTATCAAGATTCATGTACCATTTCAAGGCAGCACCAGTCAGACTGTCCTGAAAGAAGTGGATGAGACTGTCCTAAAAGAAGTGGATGAGAAGCTTGTGATTATCTGTAATATCCCGCTTAGAGGTAATTATTATTGGTATTAGAAGCTTGTTTTGTAAGCAAGGCATTATGGTAATTATAGCAATGGCATATTTGTAATATTGTGGGAATGGAAGATTTATTAGTAAAGGAACAAGATATTTATTCTTTCATTTATCTTCTTCCCTTCATCCTTTCCCAAAATCAGATTTCTCACTCTCCCTCTCCCTCTAGCTCACGCCCACTCACTCTAGTTTTCACCCATCAAGCTTCATCCAATTCTTGTGAGTTTTGAGTAAGCAAGTTCAAGTTTTGGAGGTTTAGAACAAGAGAAGTAAGAAGGAAAGCAAGGAGAAAATTTTTTATACCTTTGGGGAAGCTTGGGTGTGTTGGGATGGCTTGGAATGATGAAAAATACCATTTTTTGAGATTTCTGGACCTGTCATGGTCGCTACAGCGAGCTGGAGCTCGCTACAGCGGCCAGGCAGAATTTTATTCTGCCTACTGTCGCTACAAGCGCCCAGCTGGTCGCTACAAGCGCCCAAGCCCAGAACAGCCATGACAGCTTAGCTGTTTTAGGTGTTCTGGGGCGCGTAGGCATGGTTTTCCACATCCGTTTTCTCCATAAACATTTTAGAAACATTAACCACCATTCTAACACATTCAAGAGGTTCCCAAAAAGGATGAAAATTGTATGGAACAAGGTTGTGCATTGACTTAGAATAGTTTGAATTAAGAGGGCAAAGTCTAGACGAATATGCAAATGTTCTAGCAACTAAGTAGTGGCTTATGATAACGATAAGCCTATGATCCTATACTTATAGGTTATGTTTTTGGAAGATTAGTTACCTCAGAGATGCATTTAATATGCAAAGCTTATGGTAGATTATTAGACGTACTTTCAAGTACAATAGTTAAGAATTAATGAGGGATATGAATGATCCAATGACCAAAGTTAAGAACCTCTTTATAGGTAAAGCTTTAAGAATGATTTATTCAAGAATGCATCAGATATGCAATAGACATAAGTTATATATATAAGAAGAATAAGAACAAGAGTTATTAAGATATTAAGCCGTGGCCTTCGTCGTTCACGCCAGTGGGACACGAATAGTTCATGCAAAGTAAAGACTAAGATTAATATTATTAAGTATTGACTTTCATCGTTCACGCTAGTGGGACATGAAAGGTTCATGCATAAGTTTAAAAAAATATTAATTCGCGTCTTCCGTCGTTCACACTAGTGGGACACGGGAGGTATACGCGTAAGTTAAGATTATTAAGTCGTGTCTTCTGTTGTTCACGCTAGTGGGACACAGGAGGTTCACGCTAGTGGGACGTGTTATTCCGCAAGGATGACCGCACGACGACAAGAGGAGTCCGGTGTTAGCCTGATATGATAGGAATTTTCACCGGTAGAGGGGAGATGTATTTTGGGGTTACTCCACCTGGATGCACTCCGTAAAATGAACCAAGATAATTATTGTTTGTTCAACGCTGACTTACTAACTTTATAATTAAGAATGATGTATATTAATACTTTTGAAATTATTAAGAGAATATGTCAATAGTCAGCAGAGAAAGAAAGTGATCATAGGATGTCCCCAGATCACTAAGTATAAGTTTAAGTTTAAAGTCAGAATATGATAAGACATGATTAAGACAAGTAGCGATCCTAAGTTTCCCCCCTGATCGCGAAATATGTAGAGGAAGACGGCGATCGTAGGAATCCCCAAGATTGCCGAGAGTAGGCACGGCGACCCTAGGTTTCCCCCGTGGTTGCCAACAGTAGGTTGGGCTAGAGCTCACTGAGACATTATGTCTCATCCCAAATCCTTCTGGTGCAGGTTTTTCAGGTAAGCAAGAGATGTTCGTGAAGATCTTCAGGAAGACGCTGGATGGAGTGCAGTTGCTCGTCATGGACAAGCTCAGGAGGTTTACAGATTGCATAAGTATATGAAAATGTATTTGATGATATTTGGATAATTGTATAACGAGCCAATTGTACTCATTCAGTAGTTTTGTATGTATCAATATTATTATTGAAAATTTTAATGTACCCAGTATCAGATTAATACACATGCTAAATATTCTAGATAATTTAGTATGGGTGTTACATTATCAGTGTGCATAGACATCTTTCTCACGTACATCACCAGATGGCTACGTGGACACGAATTCCCCTTGTACTTTTCAAAGTCAGGGACCTTGAATTTGGGCGGTATTGCGACATTAGGAACCAAGCAGGGTTCGCGGGCATCTCTCCCAAATAAGTCTTTTCCCCGGAGAGCTTCAACTTCCCGTCGCATCCCGTCAAATTTTTCCTGAAGTTCATCCATCTTGTCAAAGCTCCAACACTTTCAGCATGAAAGATAGGCTCGACCTCTTGTTGACCGGTGTGGATAAGAGGTGTTGAATATGTTGCAGCCGCTTGAGTGAATGACGGACCAGGTTGAGGAAACAGTACCGACCGTTGGGCGAACAGCACAGGCGGTGGAGTAAGCACGGTAGAAGTTGGCAAAGCAATCGAGATTGGTTGTTCAAAAGTAGTGACAGCAGGTTGAGGAACCGAAGCTTGAGCCTGAGAAGCTAATAAAGTGCTCACGATGGAGGTCAACTTCTCCATTCCTTACCGGAGACTTGCTACCTCTTCCCTGAGATTCTGGTTCTCTTGCTCTAACAAAACCATTCTTTTTCTCTGGTGTGCCCGAGTTTTGTAGATGCGAGTAGGTTTGTAATGAATACGCCGGGCCACTTTCTTTGACGGCGGCAGATTAACCTTTTATTGGTGAACAAAGTGTGAGACTCGATTTGGAAACTATGAATGCAGTATGATGCATGATTATGCTTATGCAAAAAAGAGAAAGATTTGTTATCGAAGGGCTTGTCGAAGTAATTGTAAACATCATAGTTTGAAAATTCGTTTAGAAATAAAATATTACAAACAATCCCCTTGTTAGGAACAAAGCCAAGGGATATGCTCAAAAGCTCATCAATAGAGATCTTGAAAAAGCTCCGATATCTCAAACTTGAGGATGCCAAGTGATCTATCATAACGAGCTCGAAAAAAATCCTCCGGACTAGTCATTAAAGATCCTAGCTTCCTTAAGTTTGTCAAATCTGAGCTTTTGAGTTGTACTTCTGAGTGATCCTCTTTGTGAAGTTCATTCCTACGATGTTTACAACAAAACTTGTCTAAGTCCTCCGATACTTGATGGAAAAAATGTTTATGAATGAATGCATGTATGCATGATTATGCTAAAGAAACGGAGAAAACATGGTGAGGTTAAGTCCATAATGTTGGAGCTGAGGGTAAACACGCCATTTGGTAAGAACTATGGTTTCATATGTACCTGTATCACGGGTTCTACCAAGTTCCCAAAGTCATTGACCACTTCTGAATATTGTCGGATTACGGGACTACTCCCGGTCCAACGACGTTCGTAGGAAAGTCTCGTTTGAGTGTAGTATCGCATATCAAGCAATTCAAGACTACTCTTGATTAGCAACCGCACTACGCCCTAAAAGGCCAAGATGGATTAAAAGTAACTAAAGGTCCCCAACTTCATAGGTCACTTGAAAATAACATTGCCGAACACGACTACTCATGCCAACATAGTAATACTTCCAAGATTCCTCCATTGAGAGGGATTATCACATGTGCCACATCCGAAACTCACTCTCGGAAAGACACTTTGATTATACCACCATCCTATCTTATGTTTCCCTCAAGTCCGGGTGTAGGACTTATCTCACCACTCACGTAAAAGATAAACATTTAAGCACATATTTACAATGAAAATAAAGCATAAAGATAAAGAAAAGCAAGATAGGTTTAACCCACTTAGGATAGTACTCCCCAGTGAAGTCACCATTTTTCTGTCGCGGTGATTTTTGGATATCAAGCTATTAATTAGCGTTGACTCGCAATTTTAAGTTCACCACCGAGCTTTTATTTTTCCGAGGAAAAGGGAGAAAGTTCGCAAAAACCCTATTTTTTTAGAGATCAAGGTCCGGGGGTTGGTTACGCAAAGGGAAGGTATAGCACCCTAAACGTCTATAGTACTCTATAGGAACCTCTTGTTTTATTTATCTTTATGCTAAATTAATTATTTGTTTGTAAATAAATGCCTAAGTGTAAAAAGATTAAAGAGATGAGTTTAAAAAAGAAAAAAATGTTTTTGCTATTTTATTGATTTGGAAAGACAAAGTCTTTTGCCTACGTACCCGAGCGGGATCAAAATCACGTAGTTCGGGGTAAAAAGTCGAGTGACTTGTTTTGATTGATTTTAAAGTTTTGAAAATGTTTTGAGAAGATAAGAGGCCGAAAAGGCACAAAATAATAAAAATGTGAGTTTGATTGATTTTAATTGAAGAAAAAGTTTGAAGTAATTATAATTGATTAAAGCTTGATTAAGAAAAGAAAAGACACTTGGTTGAAATCCAAGGTTGAATGTTTTGGAATTTTGATTATATGAATGTTTTTTGATTTTGACTATTTGACTTTTTTTGAGAAAGTTTTGATTAATTCCTAAGGTCCAGAGACTAAAGTAAGCTGAGATAAACTAAAACGCGCCGGATCCCTCAAAATGACGTTGGATCAAGTGAGGGTCCTTTTCCTCGGATGCGGTCATTATTTACAACGTTTCGACATAAAGCGGAATAAATAAATGTGGTGTCGGTGCGATATTCTCATTTATTATTTACATTGTTCCTAAATACATTCTAATAAAATAAAAATGACAAAAAAAGTAAATAAAAATAAAATCGCAAAATGCATAAAAATAAAAGTGCTAAAAATAAATAAAAATAAAAATGCATGAAATGCAAGACAATAAATAAATATGTTGCATAAAATAAATAAAAAAATAAAAAATGTATGAAATGCAAGACAATAATTAAACATGTTGCATAAAATAAATAAGAAAATAAAAAAAATGCATGAAATGCAAGACAATAATTAAACATGTTGCATAAAATAAATAAAGAAAATAAAAATGTATGAAATGCAAAGCAATAAATAAATATGTTGCATAAAATAAATAAAGAAAATAAAAATGTATGAAATGCAAAGCAATAAATAAATATGTTGCATAAAATAAATAAAGAAAATAAAAATGCACGAAATGCAAAGCAATAAATAAATATGTTACATAAAATAAATAAAGAAAATAAAAATGCAAAGCAATAAATAAATAGCAAAAGAAAATAAAATAAATAAATAATGGAAATAAACTAAAAATGCCTCAAAGTAAACTAATTACTATAAAGAAAAAATGACAAAAATAAATAAAGAAAAAAAAATCAAAAAAAAATAAAGCAGAATAAAATGCAATGAGATAAAAATAAGCAATAAAAGGGCATAAGAAAATAAATAAAAAAAGATGCAAGAAATGATAAAACAAAAACAAAGAAAATAAAATAAGAAAAGAAAAGGGGGGGGGGGTGAAGAAGGAAGGGGGAGGTGGAAATAGTAATCAGAATGGGAGGGAGGAAGAATGAAAATGGGCCGTGCAAGTAGCTTGACCTTGGGCATGGCTAAGATTTGCTATATAAGCCAAAAAATCAGAAAATTCTTCCATTTTCTTTCTTCCTTCCTCTCTCTTCGGGTTCTCTCACTAAAACTCATCTCCTTCTCTCTAACATCAGTCAGTCCAGAAAAGGAATTCCGGCACGGCGGCCGGCCAGCCCAGGGGGCGGCGCCACCGTGCTGGAGTGACAAACTCCTCCCTTTACAGTTTTTTTTACGTTTTCCAAAATCCTTTTTCACGCTCTACTCGAAAATCAACTTATTTTTTTTCAAAACTTTTTAAATAAAGGTAGATCTAGGTTTGAAATACTTGAGAAAATACCTTGTTTTCTGTTCGGTTCTGGTTTATATGGCTTTAGTCTTGGATTTGGTGATTCAGTTTGAGGTTCGATTTATATGATAATGGCCGACTTGGATTTTGATTTTTGGGTGGTTTATGAAGGTGAGAAAAACACACAAGAAGGGGGGGTTGAATTGTGTGGGCTGTTTATCCTTTCTTAAAACTTATGATTAAGTTCAGAATCAAGTTCTGAACTCTTTTTCAGAGTTAATTGCAGCGGTTATAAAATGTAAGAGAAAGGGAAAGAGAGAGACACAATGTTTTTATACTAGTTCCTTCCACAAGTTGGAAGTAGTCTAGTCCCCTTGTTACTAACAAGAGATTTGAACTATAATCAAACTGATTACAATTGCTCAAAGCACAAAGCTAAGAGACTTCCAATGCTCAAGCACTTAGCAAGAGACTTCTATGCTCAAAACACTAAGTTAAGAGGCTTCTAGTGCTCAATAAACAAAGTAAAGAGGCTTCTCTGCTCAAAGCACAAAGCTAAGAGACTTCTAATTGCTCAATACACAAAGTAAAGAGACTTCTGGTTGCTCAACACACAGACTGAGACTTTGAGGTTTCAAACAGATTTTACAAAAACAGTTTGAGTTGAACACTTGATCAAATATCAGAGGTGTTCACAAAATACAACACAAGTTTAAGACTCTAAACTTAAGAAATTCTAAGATACTAAGATTGTAAGAATTTCTAAGAGTTTTGGTGACTTTGTGAATGTTGACAGCAAAACAGAGCACGGTTTCAGTCTTATGTTTTTCAGAGTCTTGGCAATTTCTGTTGGAACAAAATGTTTGAACAACTCTCTGTTGAATAAAGGGGGAGATTGTTGGAACAATTTGTATGAACATCTCTCTTTAAGGTTTTGATGATAACAAAGTGTTAAAAAGAAAATTGGTATTTGCTAATGCTTTGTTCTAAGTTGTGCAGAACCATGTTCTTAATGATGATTAATTAATATTGGTTATGGAAGAACAAGCTAAGAGCAAGAAGGAAAGCTAAGAAGCTTTGTTGCAAAGTTGAAGGAAAACTGGGTCTGAAGGTTGAGTCTGAAGACTGAGTCTGAAGGGTGCTTCTGAAGGCAGAGTCTGAAGACTGCGTCTGAAGGCAGCGTCTGAAGGCTGAGTCTGAGGGTCAACGAAAGTCAACGTATGAAGGCTGAGTCTAAAGGTCAACAAAAGTCAACGTCTGAAGACCAGCGTCTGATGAACAATGTGTCTGAAGTCTGAGTCTGAAGACCAGCTTCTGATGAACAGTGCTTCTGAAGTCTGAGTCTGAAGAACAGCTTCTGAAGTACTGTTCCTGCGAAGCTTTTGAAGTCTAACGTGGATGGAAAAGCAACTGTTACTGTGCGCATTTAATGCCTGCAATGTCAAAACAACTCCAATGGAACAGTTGTCTCCCTGGCTCAAACATTCCCCAGCTTTTAAGGAAGGTAAATTCAAAAATGGCTGCTGCTCTGGTTTTCTGCTAAGTTTAGCTCGCAATTCAGCCTGGCCTAGCTCAAGATTTGCAACGGCTCTTTGCTTAATTCCTGGCAATCTTCAACAACTCTATTTGCCTCTATATTAGGATGAAGAACTGAAGAAGAAAATAGCTAAGACTCTTGAAACAAAAGAACTGAACTTGTGCTCGGTTTTGCTGTCAAAAATACGCAAGTTACCAAACCTCTTAGAAATTCTTACAAACTTGTAATCTTAGAATTTCTTAAGTGTTGAGTCTTATTCCTGAGTTGTATTAAGTGAACACCTCTGATATTTGATCAAGTGTTCAACCCAAACTTACTTTCTTTGTAATTCAGTTTGGTTCAAGTCTCAGTCTGCGTACTGAGCATCAGAAGTCTCATTACTTAGTGTTCTGAGCATTAGAAAGTCTCATTCCTTTGTGGTATGAGCAGAAAAGTCTCATTTCTTTGTGGTCTGAGCAGGGAAGCCTCTTTATTTTGTGTATTGAGCATTAGAAGTCTCTTACTAGGTGTTTGAGCATTGAAGTCTCTTTCCTTTGTGGTCTGAGCAATTGTAATCAGTTTGATTATAGTTCAAATCTCTTGTTAGTAACAAGGGGACTAGACTACTTCCAACTTATGGAAGGAACTAGTATAAAAATATTGTGTGTCTCTCATTCCCTCTCTCTTTTCATTTGAATCCGCTGCTTAATTAACTATGAAAAAGGTTCAGAACTGATCTATACAGATTCTGACCTTAACCAAGTTTTGAGAAGAAAAGAAACCTAAGTTTTTGAGTCCACACAATTCAACCCCCCCTTCTTGTGTGTTTTTCTCACCTTCAATTTCCTTCTTCAAATCTTCACCCTTATATAGAGGATAATAGAGCTGTTGAGGATTGCCCAGAAATTAAGCAAAGAGCCGTTGCAATTGGAGGCTAGGTCCAGCTGAATTTGTGTGCTAAAACTGAGCAGAAAACAGAGCACGCAAAATTCAAATGCTTTCCTTAAAAGCTGGGGAATGTTTTGGCCAAGGAGACAACTGTTCCATTGGAGTTGTTCTGACACTGCAGGCATTAAATGCTGATGGTGACAGTTGCTTTTCCTTAAGAACTCAGACTTCAGAAGCTTCTGCATGAACAGTACTTCAGGAGCTCTCTTCAGACTCAGGTCTTCAGACGTACGGATCAGAAGCACTGTTCATCAGACGCACTTCTTCAGACGTTGACTTTTGTTGACCTTCAGAAGCTGCCTTCAGACGTTGACTTCTGTTGACCTTCAGAAGCTGCCTTCAGATGTTGACTTATGTTGACCTTCAGACTCAGCCTTCAGAAGCACCCTTCAGACACAGTCTTCAGAGTCACTTCTTCAGACGCAGTCTTCAGACTCAGCCTTCAGACTCAGTCTTCAGAACCTTCCTTCAGACCCAGTTTTGCTCCAAACTTGCAACATAGCTTCAATGCTTTCCTTCTTGCTCTTAGCTTGTTCTTCCATAACCAGCATTAATTACCAAACATTAAGAACATGGTTCTGCACACTTAGAACAAGGCATTAGCAATACCAATTTTCTTTTTAACACTTTGTTATCATCAAAACCCAAAAGAGAGTTGTTGATACATTTTGTTCCAACAATCTCCCCCTATCCAAAAGAGAGTTGTTCATACATTTTGTTCCAACAGTTTAAGGCTCGGATTTAAGGTGGGATCTGTTGTTCTATGTTCGGGTTATATGATTTGTGGTTGATTTGTGGTTCTGATGATGATTTTGCTTCAGATTTGGGATTTTGTGGTTGTTCTGAGTTCAGTTTTGATTATGGATTCTGTTTGTATTTCTAGTAAAGCCTGGCCTGATTTTGGTGGTTGTGGGTGGCTCTGAGTGGTTGGTGGTGGTGGTTCACTCTGACACTGACTGATTTTTTTGGTTCTGACTCTTTGTTGGTACTTGGCTCTGACTGATTCTGATTTTTTTTGGGTGCCGTGAACAATACATTTAATGTACTATTTATAGGCCCAAAAATAGGGTAAGGATGAAAAACCTGGACAAAAATGCCCCTGGACAAAAATTGGACCCAAAATGACTGAAAAAAAAATAAAAACAGTAAAATAAAAATAATAATAATAATAAAACGAAAATAAAAGAAAATACTAATAAAAAGAATTTTAGAAAAAAGAAAATAAATAATAAAAACGGTCGTCTTCGGAACAAAAAACGAGGTATTTTAAAATACCTCCCTGCCAAAATTTCGTCTGAAACGACGAAAATTTCCGGCTTAAAAGACGAGAAAAATGAATTGAAAATGGGTCAAAAATAGGGTATGACACATATTATTAACCAAAGTATCACATTTTAGACCACTTGTGAACTTTGACTTATTCCAATGCTTGGCAGGAATTAACATCAAATACTCATAGGTAGCTTCACTAATTTCTTTGATCTCCTTCATTGCATCCTTAAAAGCATTATCATAAGTTGTCTTTGCTGCCCTCCACATTAACTCCTTCAGCTTCTTACCAGGAAATCTCTTCCTAAAGTTGTTGTAAAGGTGTCTCACACAAAATCTTTGATCCACTCCTGAAAGTAGTTCATCCATAGCTGGCAAAAGACCCTACAAAACATGAAAGTTAGCATGAAACATAAAATATATGATCAAACATAACAAACATAATATAGGAGCATAATATAATACACTTTTACCTTTTGTTGATCACTTATAAGTGATCACTTTTATAGGTGTCTCACCCTCCTCTTATCATTTTTTCTTAAACTTTAATGTCATACCTGAATGAACTGCATAAGTTCTTATGCCATCCTGAAATTCTTTCTTAGACACAAAGTATGTTCCTACCTCCCATTTATAGTCTCACATATTGTCAAGCATCTTAAAGGTGGATAACTTAGTCTTAGGCCCATCATCTTGATCTTCACTTTCACATCCACTTTCTAACACATCACTATTATATTCCTCATCATCACTCAATCCCCTATCCCTCAACCTGCTAGAATCTCCCCCCTGCTCAGTGTTGTTAATTAGCTCAGCTGCCAAATCATCTTCAAAAATAAATTCATTCACCTTTTGTTGTTGTTGCTTTGGTGGTCTTCCCCTCTTCTTCTTTGGCCTACTACCACTGACTTCTTTCCCTTTATTCTTTGACCCATACTTACTAGTACCATATTCTGCTTCCTTACCTTTTTCTTTATCTTTCTCTGTTTCAGCTTCAGCCTGACTACCCTGTTCTGGTACAGTTACAGCACTAACCCCATCTCCAGATGCCAAAACTTCACCTTCTCTATGTGTTTCTTCACCTACTTCAACACCAAAGCTATCTTCCACACCTAGCTCCTCCTTTGAGTCCTCAAAATTAATGCCTAATGCATTGTCTTATGAGGGCTTCTAACTGCAAAGATGAAGGCGGTGATAGAAACTTAATGATGAATATAGGATAGGTCAGCTGTAGGTTGATTACAAAATCTCATTTGACCATAATGAGTATAATTTGCTTGTTTGAATAAGCTATAAGATAGGTCTTCTCTAGGTTAATTGTAAAATATTTTTTGTCCATAGTCATACATTAGATCTATAAAAAAGACGTGCATTAGTTTAGTTTGCTCCTCCCAAAGACTTGGTATCATTAATCCTAAACATATATTTTTTTAAGCTTCTATTCTGTTTTTTAAAGAGTATCCTCACCTTGTTATCATGTCCAGAATCTTCTGTCATAATTTTAACAACTTCTGAAGGATATACATGCGTCTCGTTTAAATAAGCTGTAGGATAGGGCTACTATAGGTTGATTACAAAATCTCTTTTGTCCATAATCATACATTAGATGTATAATCAATGCTAAACTGTTAGCATACAAATTTGGGTGATGAGTATAGAGTAAATGCTTTTGTGATATTAACTAAAGTCAGATACAAATTTATAGTGAGCTATATAGTTTGTTAAAATAATTTAGGAGAAATAATGCTAATAGAAGAGGAGCCTAAGAAGAGCCTAATTTGTCCTAAAGTATAGCATATGTTACAACAAACTAATATGCATTACATTAGTTGGAATATTGCTGAATTTGATAGGAACACAAACTGGATTATATTGATCTATTAATAAGCAGACCTCCTTTTTTCAAAATGCCGAATTAAACGCTAGAAGCTACCACATGGTGACAACATCCAATGACAAAAATAAAATACACCTGCTTTGTTAAGTCACTACTTTTCTTGCTATAGGTAGTGAATTAACACCAATGATGACTGTTTTTATGTGCTTCATCATCTGCTGACATGCGTCTCGTTTGAGTAAGCTATCGTTTGAGTAAGCTATAGGAAGGTCTGCTCTAGGTTGATTACAAAATCTCATTTGACCATAATGAGTATAATTTGCTTATTCTGAAATAAGGTAAAAATAAGCCAACATTTCTAGAGTTAACTTCTTTGGTAAGTAATTGCTTCAGAGAAATTAAATGATGCTTTATTTTATCTTTGTTAAAAAAAAAAGATATGTTCATAAGCACTTATATGATTCATAAATTCATTTGGAACAAACATTATTCAAAAGTACATAAAACCAAAGATAAAGGCTGCTTATATATGGACAAACAATAAAAATAAAAAAACTAAAGTTGATTCATATAGCACTGCTTGCTATTTCCATCTATGGTGTAATTGGATATGGCTTTTTTTTAGTGTTGGTGGTGTGTTTCTTTTCATGTGTTGTTGCAGGTTTTTGTGTTTTCAGTTTTTTCCCTACTGTATTCTTGTTGGGTGTTAGCTACATCAAGTAGTGTTGTAGAAGCACGATGAGATTATGGTCAAAGAAATATTTTAATTCCTCTTTGGACATAGTTTCTGTGGAATTGGGTGTGTGAATGAGATTATGGGCAAAGAGTAGATTTCAATGGCAAAGCAAATCAGAGAAGTGGAAGGACAACATATATAGCAAAGTGAAACCAAATAAGATAAACCCTCTTGTAATTAATAATTGGAACTTCTATGTTTAGATGCATTGCCTTTTGAAATTTTGTCATTTTCCTAACTAAAGTCAAAGCCTACCATGTAGCCTTATAGGGTGGCTATAAAGGTGCATAGAGTAGTGCACCTATCTACCTATCTATGTTCATAAGGCTATGCTCAAGAATGCTTCATTAGATTTGGATAATCATTGTGATTTTTTCATGGAAGAAACTAGGCCACGTTTAACATGGGAAAGGAAAGTTCTTTCCCACCATGGGAAAGACTTTTCTAACCCTTAGATTATTGAGGAACACGATTTTTATCATGGACGCTTGGACCGTAGATCTCACTATCTAGGACTTGAGACCCCAAAGCCAAGGGTGTGAACCCTTGGAATAAGGCTGGACGTCCTCCAAGAGGGCAGAGGGCCCACTTGACAATCACAAATAGCCCTTTGGGGGCGCCCTCAGCAGCTTACGAGGGCGCCCAAGTCATGGTTTTGGCCCTTTTACGATTTAGGCCCAAAACCATGACCGGGTAGGCCCAAGAAAGGCTACAAATAGTAACCTTGGGATCATTCCCGAGGCATGACCTAAACACAGCACAGAAACCCTAGTTTCTAGAAGTATTGTACTCACTGCCAGTACAGTTGGCGCCCACCGTGGGGCTACGGTAAAACTGACCTAGCCACCGTCTCCAAGAGAAAAACGATCGATCCACGGCCCCTGAGAGTCATCAGAGCGCCGTGTGTCCACCATATCTCCCAGAAGCAACCTCAAAACCTTCGAATCCGCCGTGATTCAACCCTAGACCTACCCCTAACTCCCATCAAGCGACTGACCCACATCTGTTCGGAAAACCCTGATCTAAACCTGGGGTTCGAGGTTTAGGGTGCGAATCTCTGACCACCAGTCATAAACTCAACATACAAACTCAAACTACCGTCGTCGCCAGCGCGATGGCGGACCCAGCGGCCTTAGAGGCTCTACAACAACAGATCCAGCAGCTTCGCGACCACAACGAAGCCTTGCAAGCAACCATGGAAACCATCCAACAGCAGCAACACGCCGAAGGAAATGGGTCTCAGCAAGATGAATCGGCCGACCCCGATCCTCAGCCACTTTCCGCCGAAGTTTGGAACGCGCCAGTGCCAGAGAATTTCAAGCCACCATCTCTTTCCTCCTTCGATGGAAAAAGCGACCCAGTGGAGCATGTGACCGCCTTTAACACTCAAATGGCCGTCATCGGTGCTGCCGATTCTCTCAAGTGCAAGTTGTTAGCAGGGACCCTTAAAGACGCCGCCCTGAGGTGGTATATGAACCTGCCTCGATTTTCCGTCGTCAGCTACCAGGATATGACGCGCAAGTTAACGCACCAGTTCTCAGCAAGCCGCCACCGCAAAGTCTCGTCTACCAGCCTTTTCAACGTCCGTCAAGGACCCAACGAGACTCTCCGCGAGTATCTCGCGCGCTACAATGACGCCACCATCAAGGTCATTAACCCTAACCAAGAGTTGTTTGTGGGAGCCTTCCAGAACGGTCTCCGCGCTGGCCAGTTCAACGAGTCGTTGGCACAAAAACCAGCAGACTCCATGGAAGAAATCATGTCTAGAGCAGAGTGTTATATAAAGGGGGAAGAAAGCAACGCCGAGAAGAAGGCAAGAGATTCCAGGGAGCGTGCTCCCTACGGATATGATCATCGACGCAATTATTACCCATCCAGTAGCAGAGACCGAGCGCCATACAAACGCCAGGGTCAGGATAGGCGCGCACCCCCCCAGAATCCTTCACGGCCCTCAACACCCGCCGTGAACAAATCTGGAGAGAGGTTTGCCATTCCAGAATCATCCCTGAGCCTCAGCCGCCGAGAGGAACAATCATGGGGAACGATAAGGATGCCTGATGCAAATATCACCGCATCAAGGGACACACTACAGACGATTGTATACATCTGAAAAGGGAAATAGAGAAGCTGATTCAGAACGGCAGATTGAGGGGATATGTGAAGGAAGGTAGAGGAGAAGACAGGCGTCCCCCCGAAGACCCCCAGAGAGAAAAAGATGTGGCGAAAGAAGGAGAGCGCCACACCTTGAACACCATATCTGGCGGTTTTGCAGGAGGCGGGGAGTCCAGCACCTCCCGGAAGAAGTATGTCAGACAAATCATGTTGCTTGATGACCACACCAGAAAGGGATCAGAACGCCAGGTGGATATCACTTTCTCAAGTGAAGACCGTGGGGGGGTAATTCCCCACGATGACGATCCCATGGTCATCACCGTCCAAATCTTCAACTGGGATGTCAAGAGGGTATTGATTGATCCCGACAGTTCTGCGGACATCCTCTATTATTCCGCGTTTGAGAAGATGGGTCTAGACGAGGAGCAGTTGCAGCCTTTTAAAGGGATACTGGTCGGCTTTACAGGGGAACAGGTGCACGTCCGGGGATACGTCACGCTGAAAACAACGTTCGGTACAGGTAATAATGCTAAGACCATCAGGATTAGATACTTGGTAGTCAACTCGCCCTGTTCCTACAATGTCATCGTAGGCCGCCCAGCCTTTAACGCCCTCGACGCCTACCTTTCCACCAAATTCCTCGTCATGAAATACCCGCTGGATGATGGGCGGGTTGGTACCATTAGAGCAGACCAGCGAGCAGCCCGAGAGTGTTACCACAACAGCTTGAAGATTCAGAAGGAGAAGAAAGGAAGCAGTAACCTAAAAGCGCACCGAGTGAACCTCATTGTCTCCAGCCTAGAAGAGGAGATTCATGTCCAGGAAATCAAGAAGGTCGAGGAAGAAAGTACTCCCTTCTTGATACTCCAGTTGAAGTCAGCCAATCCAAGTACTAATGTTGAAGAAGAAGATACGGAACCCGAGGAGATCGAGAGGGTCGAGGAAGAAAGTACTCCCTTCTTGGTACCCCACTTGAAGCCAGTCAATTCGAGAGCCAATGCTGAGGAAGAAGATGCATAACACGGAGAGGCCAGGAAGGTTGAGGAAACGAGTACTCCTTTCCTGACGCTTCGCCCAAAGCCGGCCAATCCAATTCTCAGGACCAGGAAGGAAGAAGTAGAATCCGATGAAATCAAGAAGGGGTTGATACTACAGGCAGAACCAGCTAACCGCAGTATGATGAAAAAGTTGAGCACAGTGCAGGAAGGAACTCGCCATGACAACTCAAGGGCGAGCTAGAGGGAAGACAAAGCCATTTTAGTTCCTACCGTTTTTTATCTTATAAATTTGCTTTTGTACAGTTAAGTAGTAAGACAGTAAGGGGCACTCTTTTCCCCCGCAGTAATGGGGGTTTTTAACGAGGCCCCGGTTTATTATTGATGTTATGTATATATTGCTTGTTTATCTTACTCTCATTGCATTTAGCAGATCGCCATTGCCGAATCTCAATGAGCTCGCCGTATGATACGTTAACCACAAAGAAAGGGCCACCTAATTCCTTAACCCTAAAATACAGGGCTCTAAGACGTCGTGAGCTTAAAAAAAGAGAAATTGCCACCTAATTCCTTAACCCTAAAATACAGGGCTCTAAGACGTCGTGAGCTTAAAAAGAAATTGCCACCTAATTCCTTAACCCTAAAAGACAGGGCTTTAAGACGTCGTGAGCTTAAAAAAAGAGAAATTGCCACCTAATTCCTTAACCCTAAAATACAGGGCTCTAAGACGTCGTGAGCTTAAAAAGAAATTGCCACCTAATTCCTTAACCCTAAAAGACAGGGCTCTAAGACGTCGTGAGCTTTAAAAGAGATCGCCGCCTAATTCCTTAACCCCAAAGAGGGCTCTAAGACGTCGCGAGACGAAAATAAGATCGCCGCCAAATTCCTTAACCCCAAAGAGGGCTCTAAGACGCCGCGAGCAGAAAACAAGATCGTCGGGAAACCTTATAAAGGAACCCTGTAGCATCAAGCGCTAAAAGAAACACGCCTACAACGGTCGACGCCGTTACGAAACAAATGGAATCACCACCCAGGAGAGACCTTCCGAAATGCTTAAATTTGCAGGAAAATAAAAAGCTTAAAAGCGGAGATGATACATCACGAACACAAATTCAAGCAGAGTAATGAATTTAAAAATAGTCAAGGAAGTTAAAATTACAACAAACAAAATTAGGGTTCGTCCACTAGGACGCCATCTACAATAATTTTAAAAGGATCAAGAGCGGAAGTATCGGCGCCAGGATGGAGGAGGGCGAATTGTGCCTTGGCTCTTTCAAAGCCAGCATCAAAGTTCAGAGCCAGCTCGCCCTTCGCTTCAGAAACTTCAGCCTTGAGTTGAGCCTCCCTTTCTGCTCCAGCCGCGACATCGTTTTGTAGCTTGGCGATGACACCGTCCTTTCCAGCAAGATCTGCCGCATAACCAATCTTCAGATCGGAGATGCGTTTCTCAAACTCAAGCGTCACCGCCTCCCTAGCCTCCCGCACCTCTTTCTCCCTAGCATTCCTGGCCTCCTCCAACTCTTTCTCCAACGCCCTCACCGTAGCTTGAAGGGCCTCCTCATTCTGCACCACTTCCTCATACTTACGATCAACCGAGTCTATAAGCAACATAGTCCGCAGACAATTGATCCCCATATCCTTCATCATAAAAGGCACAGCGCCCTGACTTCCCGACTCTGCATCCTCAGGATTAAATACCAGCCTCTCCTTCACGTAGGCACCGTAGTCAAAACCTTTGTCCCAGAAAGACGGCACCGAGCTGCTGGTTTTGACGGCGCCAATCAGGGAAGGAGAGGGCGTCTTCTTCCCTTTTTTCTCTGATACCGCCTTCCCTTTATTATCTTTCCCGGGCGACCTCCTATCGCGCGGAGCCGCCGGAAGGCTCTCAGCTGGAACTTCGAGCGGGTGATCAGCTTTCCTCTTTGGTTTACGAGTAATAAGCCCCGCGGGATCAGTAGTCGCCGTCCCCTCAGCAGCCTTCTTTGCCTTCATCTCTTCGAGATATCTTTTCCTCTCTGCCGCAGTCATGGGCGCCATATCCTCTACAGAAAATAAAGCGAAAAGTCAAGGGACAAGACAATATAAATACAAAACATAGGCTTGAGTAAGTGAATGTGACTCACGTAAATACTCGTCTAGGCTATCTACGTCCCCTTCCCTGTTCAATAACTCCCGGATGTTCATAGGCAACATCTTGTCCAAAAAACAGACGACGCCCTGGTCGTACGCGTCCAGCTTCTCATATTCAAAACCCATGATGGACGCCGGAGCACCCGTCCAACATGTGGGAAACCTCAGCTTACCATCCACCCATACCGCGGCTGCCTCACAACCCTTTCGCCCCCGAACCCGAAGGAATGTTTGTCTCCAATTTTTGTAATGAGAGGCGTAGGGCGGGAACAGCCTCTTACCAGGGTGCGCGCTGACAGACACCCAAGACTGCTTATCCACCCCCTTCGTGCCATAGAAAGTAAAAAAGGATCCAACCGAGGGCTGGAAGCCCAATCCTTCACAAATAATCTCAAAAGCGCGGATAAAAGCCCAGCTATTCGGCTGCAGCTGAGAAGGCGCGACATTGAGACAGTTGAGTATGTCAACTTCAAAAGGCGTGAAGGGATACTTCACACCCAGATCTTCAAAAACGGCGGTGTACATATGGAACATCTCACTCTTCAAACTCTTCGGCCTCTGTGCGCACACTTTCTCGCCCGGGCGACAAGGTTCCAAAACCACGTCCTCCTCAAATCCCGTAGAAGACACGTGCAGCTTACTCCGGAAAAACGCCACCCGTTGCGAGTCCAAATACACAGACTCAGAACGAAGCACCTCGTCGGCAAAACTCTCTTGTTCTGAATCACTAGAAGACGCCATGTAACAAATTCCCTTCCTACAGAACGGACCTGGGAGAACAGAACGAACAATAGAGTCAGATGAATCCCACTAATACTTCCCACTTCACCCCTGTCCAAACCACTCGAAGACTCCGTCACAAGGGAGTGGCCATAGTAGGCCTTATCGAACACCACCCAATCCATGGTTCCATCAGAGCGTCTCGCATGCCTAACGCTCTCCCCCCACAACCTACACCTCTCCTCCGAATTAGCTGGGGATAACTCCCTACCCGCCGCATCGCACTCTCTAATCCTCACCATACTACGGATGTTAAAGTAAAAAGAACGAGATCAAGTAAGGGTACCTGGATCTAGACAAATGGAGGGCTTGAGAAGCGAACGAGTACTCCGGACGATCCGTAAAACAGTAAGCTGCAATTTCTCCACGAACACCGCAACCGCTTGAACGAGAAAAAGAGAACGAGTAGGAAGGAAAAGACGGAGACAAAGCAGGAGAAAAGGATAAGGAGAATCTGAAAGTACAAGGATAAAGTAGATCTGTTTCAGTTTAAAGCGAAAAAGCCTGGGGAAACGCGCAGATGACGTCACTTAAGTTGACACGATTTCCGAGAACCGCTACGATTCGGACACATCAGCAAGAGCAAACGGTCGCCTCACGCCAGCCGTCGGATCCCAGTAAGAGGCGTCCTCAACACGTGGTCCAAAGGACGCGGCGAGCTACACGCAGTTTAATCACTTCGCCTTGTACCAAGACTTGTGCTTGTTGGGCTAGCATAAATATTCCTGTTGGGCTGGCGCCCACACTCTCGTAGGGCTAGTGCCGCCCACTAAGGTACTCAAAACAAAACATGGAGCTAGTACCCATGTTGGGCTAGTATCCGTGTTGGGCTAGTACCCACGCAGGGTTTAAACACCCACGTTGGGCTAGTACTCATAAATTTTTTTCACATGGCTTCGTGACTAGTAAGACCCACTTGCTGGGCAAAAGGTCATAGACAAACCCCCTGTAAACAGTTTAATCACTTCACCTTGTACCAAGACTCGTGCTTGTTGGGCTGTGGACCGTAGATCTCACTATCTAGGACTTGAGACCCCAAAGCCAAGGGTGTGAACCCTTGGAATAAGGCTGGACGTCCTCCAAGAGGGCAGAGGGCCCACTTGACAATCACAAATAGCCCTTTGGGGGCGCCCTCAGCAGCTTACGAGGGCGCCCAAGTCATGGTTTTGGCCCTTTTACGATTTAGGCCCAAAAACCATGACCGGGTAGGCCCAAGAAAGGCTACAAATAGTAACCTTGGGATCATTCCCGAGGCATGACCTAAACACAGCACAGAAACCCTAGTTTCTAGAAGTATTGTACTCACTGCCAGTACAACGCTCTACACCAAATTTTTTTCCTTTCTCTTTTACACTCTTATATTTTTGTTTAGATCTGGAATACACGATTTTTATTATAGACTGCCTACACCATATTTTTTTCTTTTATCTTTTACACTCTTATATTTTTGTTTAGATCTGAAATTTTTTTCTTTTCTTGATCTGGAAACAATTGGTCGAATTTTCTCGCTCGCGCGCGCGCCCGTATTTTAAGAGTGACTTAGAAGTTGAATTTTTTTACGATTTTTTGCAGGCATGTTTAGGACATAAAAACAACATCGCCCCCAAAAAACGAGAATTTTCCGACAAGGGACGGATTAAATATGAATTTTTTACGCGCCAAAAACTCAAGAACGCGAAACAACAAAACATGCACCTAGAAAACGAATTTTTAGCTGGTTTTTTGCAGATCCTCTATATGTATTTTTATAGAGGTGTCTGCAAAAAACCAGCTCAAAATTCATTTTCTAGGTGCATGTTTTGTTGTTTCGCGTTCTTGAGTTTTTGGCGCGTAAAAAATTCATATTTAATCCGTCCCTTGTCGGAAAATTCTCGTTTTATGTGGGCGATGTTGTTTTTATGTCCTAAACATGCCTGCAAAAAATCGTGAAAAAATTCAACTTCTAAGTCACTCTTATAATACGGGCGCGCGCGCACGCGGATGCGCGCGAGCGAGAAAATCCGACAAATTGTTTCCAGATCAAGAAAAGAAAAAAATTCCAGATCTAAACAAAAATATAAGAGTGTAAAAGAGAAAGGAAAAAAATTTGGTGTAGACTGTTTTGTTGTTTCGCGTTCTTGAGTTTTTGGCGCGTAAAAAATTCATATTTAATCCGTCCCTTGTCGGAAAATTCTCGTTTTTTGTGGGCGATGTTGTTTTTATGTCCTAAACATGCCTGCAAAAAATCGTAAAAAAATTCAACTTCTAAGTCACTCTTAAAATACGGGCGCGCGCGCGCGAGCGAGAAAATCCGACCAATTGTTTCCAGATCAAGAAAAGAAAAAAATTTCAGATCTAAACAAAAATATAAGAGTGTAAAAGAGAAAAGAAAAAAATATGGTGTAGGCAGTCTATAATAAAAATCGTGTATTCCAGATCTAAACAAAAATATAAGAGTGTAAAAGAGAAAGGAAAAAAATTTGGTGTAGAGCATCCATGATAAAAATCGTGTTCCTCAATAATCTAAGGGTTAGAAAAGCCTTTCCCATGGTGGGAAAGAACTTTCCTTTCCCAGGTTAAACGTGGCCAAGAAACTATGATACAAATGACATGGTTTGATTGATGGATACCATCAATGGGCAGAAATATAACATGGCCTTGCATTTTGGCGCCCATGTGGGGGCATTTTAGTAAAAAAAACCATGGGCAACCCCGGAGTTTTTCTAGGGTTTGCTTGCGGCCCTTCTTTGCATTTGTATTATTAAGATTGCATACATGTAATTGATGTGCGGGGAATGTTCTCTCTTAACAACTCTATCGACAACCTAGCGTTGAAAACAAAATTTTCTACACTTTTAAATATTTGATTATACTATTTAAAAACATTATATTTGATTACACAAATTTTGCATTGAAAACAAAATTTTCTACACTTTTAAATATTTGATTACACTATTTAAAAAAAAAATTGATTACACAAATTTTTTAAAAAATTATTATATTTGTTTCCCTGTCCGTTTTCATTATTATTATTATCTAATTCAAAGATCACGTGACGCGTTGAATCGTTTCATCAGTAGTGCCATGTTTAATCGTTTCAAATCACAGCACTGAGAGTGAACCGGCGCCGGAGATGGCGACACCGGGAATCGGAATGTTAGAGGGCGGAGTACCGACGGCGCAACCACCGGGAACAGACATGACCGGAATATGCTTCAGAGATCAATTATGGCTAAACACATACCCACTCGATCGTAACCTCGTCTTCGATTACTTCGCTTTATCACCTTTCTACGATTGGACTTCTAACAACGAACAACTCCGAATGCGTTCTCATCATCCACTCGATTCCTCTCAACTCACGTAATTCCCGTAACCTAACCTTATTTTCATTCTCAATTTCAATTTTTCACTCTAACGATTTTTAGGGTTTCAGGAAAATGATTGGTATAGAATATGTGTTGAGTGAAGTTATGGAACCTCATCTTTTTATCATGAAGAAGCAGAAGAGGGATAGTCCTGATAAAGTTACTCCAATGCTTGCTTATTATATTTTGGATGGTTCAATTTATCAAGCTCCTCAATTATCCAATGTTTTTGCTGCTAGAATTGTATGTTCAATTTCTTTGGTATTACCATGTTTTCAAATTTTATTCAACAAACCTTATGTAGACACTCACGCCAGACACTGACATATAGACATTACTATTAATTTATAAAAATGAAATGTAATCGCAACTATCAGTGTCGTGGCAGTGTTATGAGGTATTATTAGACACAGACATATGTCATAAGACACTGAACACAACTTAAGATGAAGTGTTAGTGTATGTTTGGTTCCACTTTTGGAGGAGCCAAAATTGATTCTAGATGTGTAGAATTGATTTTGACGTGTTTGATTTGTTTAAAGTAGAATTGATTTTGCCACAAGAATTGATTCTACTTGAAGCTAGCAATCTAGCTTATGATTCTAGAATTGATTTTTACACTCAAATTTATTTTTCAACTCACTTTCACATGAATGTATCCAAACATAAATCACTTACCTTCAACTCAATTGTAGCAAGAATCAATTTTACAAAATCAAATTTTCTCACTGCAGAACCAAACATACACTTGGTGCTACATACATACCTTGTAGGGTTATCTAGTTTTGCTTTTAGTAGTTTTTTTATTTCGAATATTTGGAGTGGTTTTTTTTAATACTGTTTGTGACATTGATCTTGTAGGGAAGGGCACTATATTATATTGAAAAGGCATTTACTACGGCTGCATCTAAGTTGGAGAAGATAGGATATGGTAAGCTCGATTTTTTTCTCTCTCTTTTGGTTTTGGAAAAATAAAATATTTGTTACTCACGAAAACAAGGTTTTAAATTGCGATTGCGTCATGATTTTTAATATGATGGAGAATCACGGTCAAATGTTGTTTAATTGCGGTCGCGTTGCAATTGTGGAGATGTTAAAAACTTTGATGTCAGCGGCCCATAGTGTGGCTGTGGACCTTTCTTAGACCCTGTATAAAAATGTGATAGAAACTTTGCAGGGTTTGAAAAATTGTATTGCTGAAGCTATACAACTTTAGTAAGCAATTTTGTTTATGGAGAACCGTTATACATTTATAGTTAACAGTGTTTGTTTGGGCTGTTCAAATAACTCCTTAGAACCAAAACGAACCAAACTGCTATTAAAAAAACGGATCTGCTAACGTAATTTACTAACTGAATCATGTTTAATATGTCAGTTCTCTAGCTGAACTTGTAATGCCTAGAGTTCGGTGAACTGCGACCAACTGTGAACCTTCTATTGTGAAATCAAGCTTCAGGCCTTAGAACAATAACAGTAACATGAGATAATTCATATCTCCTAGATTTATCATCTCATGGTGATATTGTTTGAGTGCAATTCCCCTTTTTGCATAATTTCGATAGATTGAAGTTTTTTTCTTTTTGAATCACAAGCTCATGATATTGCTACTTCGATGTGATGTTTAGCACTTAGCCGATACTATTCACTTAATGGGACAGGTGTTTCTTGCTATGTTGTTTCAATTCTACTTCAATTCAGTTTCTTCCGCAATTACTATGTGATACAGAGTGAATGGCTTTAGTTTTTGGATTTTGAAAAAAATAAAATAAAATTTAATCTGTTGAAAACCAGTTTGGTTCAGCATTGAAAGTTGAAACCATAGTGCACCGAATCACATAACCAGTTTGGTTTGGTTCAGGTGAAACAATTGCAGTTTGGTTCGGTTTTCTCTGACTGCTTTTGTGGTTCGGTTTTCTCGTAAAACCAAACTATGTAAAAGCCTAGCCTTTGTAGCTTTCCTCCCTTTTTCCATTGAAAGGGGATAGCTAGATAGGCTATTAAATTTTTGTTTAGTTACTAGAAAACTTTGTTGAGGTATAGGATGTTTCATTTATGCCATGTATGATGTTGCTATTTGCAAACTGTGGGCAAGCAAGGAAATGATACTAGTGTTACTTTGCCATCTGATTTTTCATGCATTCCATTATATCTTATGTTCTGCCTGCCAATTCTTGTTCTTGTTGAAATTTTTAACCAAGGATTTTTTTATTTATTGATTCTGTGCTCATTAACGGATTGTGTTTCTTCTGGTTTAGTTGATTCTGAAAATGAGACTACAATTCCGGAACCAAAGGCGGCTAAGGAGACAATTGACTTAAAAGAAATTAAGCGAGTGGATCATATTCTTGCTTCATTGCAACGCAAGGTGAGTTGATATATTCTTTCCATTGTTTACTTTTCAAACAATCACATAGCACATCATTAGAGGTTTATTAAAATTTTAATAAAAGAAAGGGGATAGGTAATATTGAATTAAAACTTGTGTCTCAAGTATTTTATGAAATTGTTTATTTATGAAATAATATGAACTATTTATGGAAAATGCTTTATGTCATGTATTCTTAACACCCACAAAAGTCACGGCGATTTCCGCAAAATCAAGATTTACTTTTTTCTATTTTTAGTCAATATTTATTTTTATGAAAATCAATAAAAAAACGTTTGTTTTTGTGTGATTTGTGAGGTTTATTATTCGTACTGAATAACACTGCTCAATATTTATCAACTGATCATCTTCTACATTCTGTCAAAAGTCTTGAGTAAATTAATATCCTCCTATTTAATCCTTCCAATTAATCAAAAGATCAAAGTATAAAACATGATTGTTATTCGCATGCTTGCATGGGGAAACACATCATGAATAGTGGCTTCCATTTCCTGGCATTACTTCGAGTTTCCCCGTTGTGGCTGCCATACAAGTGGTAAATCACGTCTTTCGCAGCTGCAACTTTGAGAGCAATCGAAAACCGTCCTTTTCCCATCTCATCATAATCTTACTGATTAGTAGTTTGTGGGTAGAACAATGAGATTTTGTACCTCTTTTTTCAGAAACATATAGAAAGTTAGAAACCCTTAGTCAGCCTCTCATGTTCAGACCCCAGAGCCCTTTTCTTCCCGAGCACACTGTTCACCGCAGTGTTCTGCCCAAGCCCTGTGGTTTCCAAGCATAACATGCCGCACCTGCACCTGCACCCGCACCCGCACCCGCACCCTATTCTTCACATGCTTGGTTTTCTGTTTCTGACTATACATCCTCTATTCTTCATGTGCAGGTCTGTCCTTTTATGTTCTGTCAAACTATTCTATTTCTAACCATAGGGCTTCTTTGAGTATTCTGACTCATCATTGGTTACTAGTAATGATAATGATATTATCCTGTGTATTAGCTCAAGACTTGTACATTTTGATTATGAATGCATATTTAGTTTTAAATTAACTTTTTATTTTCTAAGCAATTATATATCTGTAGTATAAATTCTTTAACCTTTATCTAAAATTTCTGTATAGCAGCCTTGTTGCTGTGTGTTATCTCACTGTAGCTTTTATGGGATTGACTGTTACGCATTTAATTTATTTATTACAACTTTGGAGTATTATAACTATGAGATTATCCCTTTCATTGTAGGATGACAGTGGGATTAATATTATCTTAACATTTTTTTCATTGTTTTCATGTTGTCTGAAGAAAAGTGCAGTGATTACTGAATAGGATTTTCCTAATCCTTCCTTTCTGAGCAAGAACATGAAGTTTTTTCTCATTTTCACAGGGCCAAGAGATTCGATCTAGCCATAAGAACTAAGAAGAATAGAAGTCTTGGCCCATAATTAATTACTTCTTTGTTAATTCAACAGGAGCATACAGAATCAATTATTTTCTCTTTGCTCTGTGTTGTCAAAAAGTTATTTGCCGGGTAAAAATTAAAAGATGGTGATCCTTTTGCTCTATGTTTCTTTTGTAACAACAAATGAGAGGTTTTTCCCAACACAGCTTGTCCTCCTAACTAAAGGAATTTAAATAAGTAGTTGTGATTGTGAGTTTGCTGATAAATACAAACTTAGGTTAAACGTAAAATATTATTACAATTTTACTACATTTAATTATTTAAGACTGAACAAATAGCTGATTGTAAGTGAGTGTTTACTTGCTGCTGCAGCTTCCACCTGCTCCGCCTCCGCCACCATTTCCAGAAGGGTATGTTCCACCTTCAACAGCAGAAACTGAGAAAGGCCCTGAAACTCAGGAAGCAGCTGAGTCACTAGCACCTACTGTTGATCCCATACTTGATCAAGGACCTGCAAAAAGAATGAAATTTTGATAGGTACAGGAAAAGTTGATTAATGTTTATTCCTTTCGGGAAAGCCTACCCAAAAGATGGTTAACTTTATGTTATTCTTTGGTCTATAATATGTTGTTCTGTTACTGTCTTCACCATGAATGTAAATATTCTCTATTAGGCTCACTGAGATCTAGTCAATATATGGACCGACAGTGTAAGCAAAAACAATCTTAATTATCATTGGAAATTTTCATTTCGCTACGTGGACTTGCTTTCATTAAAATGCATTTTTTATTTTTTGTTCAATTGAGTAATGTATCCACAAGGACATAAATGGAATTTCCTATGATTCCTGATGAGTATTAACCTTGAGGAGCTAAAACGAATGAAGAGTGTAACGAATAAATAAAACATATAAACTTTTCTCTACAAAAATTTCAAGCTAAAAGAATCCAAGCGAGTAGCATTCATTTTATGAGTAGGAGAGTGACAAATACTTGTATATATTGTCAGAACTTTAAATAAATAACATTTAGGTACGTATACAAAAATATATAATTTAACTATTTCAAAAATACTCATCATCTTACGAGGTGTGCATATATTTATTTAAAGTTTTCTTTTAATGATTAAGAGTTTTATTCATAAAGTCTTTTCTGAGCATCATAGTGAGCGGCACTCTATCCCACATTTTACGAAGGTTTTAGAGACACCAACAAATCGAGGGGCTTACAAGTTGAACACAACCTCATACCAATAGTTTTAGTACAACATCAAAAACATACATGATTATGACTACACCTAGCCTACAAAGCAATACACGAAAGTATAATCAATTTCACAACCTAATACACCTCGAGTCTTTACATGTTTGATCTATTACATAGGGATTCAAAGTAGCTATTCCTGTCACTCCATAGGGATAAATCTCAAAGTATGCATTGTAGTAAACAGGATAAGGAACCAAATCTTCTGCACCCAACTCCATAAGTTCCTGCTTTGCTCTCTCAATTCTCATGGTAAATGGACAATGGTGATTACAATACTCACCACAATCAATGGCAGATCAACACATGCAAATAAAGAGAAAATGTTATAGCATCAGTCATTTAAATTCGTGAGAAAACACCTGTCATTAAATATTACTTTCACAAGAGAATATCCCTCCATAATGCACACCCATCAATTATTAATCAGCTCCGAAGCACTAATTATCCAATTTCTTAGGAGCATTTCAGAATGCAGAACCACACCAAGTTATCTTCACTGACCACATAAAAAGGAGTAGGCAACAATCTTCTAGATAGCATAGTGACCCGCAAATAAGATAGAAGAAAAGTATTAAAGAGTCTCACATTGAACAAAAGATGGTCTGAACATATGTTTATAATAGAGACAATTTTCACCTCATAAACTGGTTTTGTAAGGATGAGTTAGACTCTAAATTTCTACATGGTATCCGAACCTCTCCGTGTAAAGCCACTTTACACTTTCAACTAATTAGAATCGATATTTTTGACACATAAGAACAAGTGAATTAAAAATGGAAGAATCCAAATCAAATCTTTAATAATTGTTTTGTTAACTCGTTCCTCTTTTTTAGGCATTGATAGCTTCTGTCTCCTATGATTTTGTTCTACGTGGTTCTCATCATCAACATTCTATGAAAATGTGTTGCTTAGTTAATTAAGATATTAGGACGGTGATGGCTTTCTCATGAAATTTCTTTAATTAGTGAAGAATTACTTCATCATTGTTATTCAAATGGTAAGTTGGTTATGATGAAATTATTTGATTTTGTTTACACTTTCATGTGTGCTTGTGTTCTGGCCCTTTCGATAAATTAAATGAAGAAAATTGATCTTCCCCCAACCAATATTGCTCACTCTCAAAGAAAAAGACGAAACAACCCCTGCGTGAGTTAACTCACGCTCGGTAGCATCTGCGTGACTTAAGTCACGCTGATCCAGCATGAGTTAACTCACGCTCGCTACAAGTCACGCTGAGTTATGTTATAAAAATAGAAAGACCAGAACACGAAACCACTCTTTCCCAAAACCATTCAAATCGAAATTTCTCCCAAGTTGTCTGATTTTCACCAATCTTGAGCAAATCAACGTCAACTTCAGTAAGTGTTTATTATCCTATTGCATTGGCCTTTTATGGTTTAAATTTTGGTTTTTTTTGTGGAGAAATTTCACAATTTTAGGATTTTAGGGTTTGAGTTTTTAGGATTGTTATTGAGGAATTAAGTTAAGAATTGTAGTTTAGATGTTGTTTAGAGTAAGTTTCACTCCAATGTGGTAGTTTATGGTTTAGAAATTGTTAGATTTTATGTTGATTGAATGTTGCACTCTAGGTGTTTGATAAAATGTCTAAATGAAAATTTGTTTGATTTTTGCATTGTTATGATGAAATGGAGAAGTGAGGTTCTGCCTGGGTTATAAATGAACGCATCATGACTTAAGCTGGTGTATAACCGGCGTGACTTAAGTCACGCTGAGGGTATTTTCGTCTGTTTGTATAGGAGTGAGCAATATTGGTTGGGAGAAGAACAATTTTCTTAAATGAATTATTTTGGTACAATTTTAAGTGGTATGATATCTGAGGTTAAACCGGCCCAAAAAAATTTTAAAACTTATTTCTTCAAATCAAAATAGAATCAAATTGAGAAGCTCACCATGATCTCATTCAACCAATATGAACTAGGTTTGAAATGGAGGTGTAGTACCTGATGATGGCGAAGGGAAAATAGATACCATCAAAACTGTAAAATAAGGAAGTGGGAAGAAGGCAATTAATAGGAAAGATTTTATTTGATGTTTTTCTATTTTTCTAATTTTGACCATTTATTTCAATTGAACAATAATTTCGACCATTTATTTCAATTGAACAACCGAAAGTTAAATCTGTGTCACGTAGATATAGTGGATAATCCAAATCAATATGGCTACTTCTATAATGTGTTGTACCTGTGCCCGCCCTACACATGATAACTATTACTATTTTTTTTGCCTAATGGCTGGAGCTCACATGTTTAAATGTGGAGAAGTGGGGTGTCCGAATTTAAACCCCGACCCCTGTATAAATTAGTCCCTACCAATTGAGCTAAGCTGAACAAGATACATACTAATTTGAATCCTCTTTTTCTTATCTACTATTCTCTCTTCATGGCGTAAATGCTATTTTCTCTCTTCATGTTGCTATTTATAAGAAAGACATAAATGCTTTTATCCACACAGGTGATATATATATATATTCAGTGGATCCACACGAGTGACACTGCAAACATAAAAGTTACGTAATTATTTTATGGGTCTTGTTAACCGGTGCTCCTGGGACATTGGTTAAGAAAATTAAAAATAGAAATTATGTCTTGGAAATATAAATTTTTACTTTTGATCAAGTAATTATTACACAACTTTTTAATAAAATCTTACTTTTTTTTAGATGTTTAACCAATGTCACTAGACACTATTTAACATTTCCCTTATTTTTATTTCTTCAGTAACCGCCTATGTTCGTACACATTCACCTCCAAACCAAACAAGCCAATAGACTATATAATTACCTAACCTAGCACGTGTAAGGCTACAAATGCTTAAATAGTACGTGTTGAACTGAATGAATAACACGTGTCATGTCCTTAAGTTCTGAGAAGAAACAAGGGCGGTGAAGGAAAACCAGGTTAGAGGAAAAAACAGCTTATAATTGCAACGCCTTATAAATCAACACGTGCAGTACTTGTTTGACTTGGTGCCACGTCATTGGACCCCACTTACTGCAGGTGTTATCATATCCAACTCATTGCTGACTCACTTATCACAAAAGAAATAATTCAATGTGGGTCCCATATAATCTCAAACCTCTGTCATTTTGTCTTCATGGAAGAAATCAAAATACAGCTATGTTTGTAGAGTTTTTGATTTGTGCTATCAATATTTATGAGGATTTTATTTGATGATATGTATAAGTTTTTGATTTGTGCTTAATCTAAATTATAATATGTCTATAGTGTTGAAATTTAATTTAACTAAATTGAGTCCTTAAAAAAAGTCCTCAAATCTAATCTAATTATGCATAATTTTTTGGAGTGCTAGTTTACCTAAATTTGACTAACTTATAAGAGAAACAAATATTCCAAGACATTAATATTAATTAATTATAAACTGGAATTAAAAGGTTAAGATAAAAAAGTTAATCAAAAAATTCAAAATAAAAAATAAACTTTTGGCAAGCATTTATATATTAAATTAAATTCATAGTACACACACAAAATCACTTAGATGAACCAATATGACATAATTGGCAAAATATAAACGAGTTCCTCAAATATGTGGTAGTTAGTTCGCGTATAAAAAAATATCTCTTAGGATATTTCGATCCCTTAAATGAATTTCTAAATTATGAAAGATTAGTCTTGATTTTTGGTTGAAGATATACTTTTACAAACAAGAAAGAAATTCTTGGATGAAACTATACGGACATGTTTTGACTTAACTTTGGTAGTCCAAACTCAACTCCTAAAATTGTACTATAATTTTGTGGACTGATCATTCTATAATCCATGAGTCAAAATAGAAATTATCTTATAATTAGAGTTTAGTCAATATTGTTTTGTCCCTTATGTGTGCTGATACTAAGTTGTTTTAGCAACCTACATTAGATTATTAATTTTACTATATTTATTCTTATCACTTAGGTTAATTTAACAAGTAATCGTCAGAGTGTGTTAGGTGTAAAGTAGATGTACATATACTCAAATTTGGATTTATTATGATTATATAAATCAAAAGATAATCACATTTGTTCTTATAGACTCCTGTTGTCCTGTTGGAGATTGTCAACTTGTTTGGCACTTTATCTTTGAATAGAATTTTTTTTTGGACTAAATTGAGTAGAAATCTTTTAAAAACGTATACGATCGGCATTTTCCTTGGTGATAAATAGTAATATAATTATTAAGGTATCTAGAAATATAAATGTTTGATAAATATGTTTATCCTAAAGATGGGAAGAAACAAGAAAATTTTAATGTTAAGATTTTCAGAGAAGGACTTGGGAAGTTTCAATTCTCAGGGAAGGACTCTCCGGCCAATTATAAATAGCATCACTCCAACAGCCTCCTCTTCATACCTCAATTTGCTTATTTCTTATTCTCTTTCATTTTCTTCAACTCTCTCACCCTCAACATGACTATCCTCATTGATCAACCTCATTATTTTGGTAATTTTTAACCCCTTCTTTATTTTTAGAAAAATTTAATTTAATTTAATTTCGCCTCTCACAGATTTTTTTTGTACATTATTTTTATTTTTTTAATTTAATTTTAAAGAATTTATTTTTTTCCCTCTCAGAAAATTTCATTTTTTAGTTCAATATATGTTTTTTTTGCTCCTACGGCAAAATAAAAAATAAAAAATGGTTTTCCATCTTGTAATTTTTCTTTTAAAAAAAATTGATAGAAATATTTTTTTTCTTCATGATTTTGTACCATTTTCCTTTTGATTGTAACTTGTGCATAATCTGTATTTTTTGATCCCGATAATGGATGGGTCTGGATTTATGAGATTGTGAACTTGTTGGGTCAAACAAATATAAATTGTTGGATCTGGATTGGATGACTCACATTTTAAAATTTTAATTATGAATGGTGATTTATGAAATTGAATCATGAGCATTTGATTAAAGTTTGACTTACTTGACCCTCTTAATTTCGTGATTCTTGCTTGAATCAGATCTATAAGAATTGGGTTGATTGAAATTTTAAAATGTGCACAAAATTGTGTATTTTGTTTTCTATTAATTAATTATTGGTTTATTATTATAAAATTATTACAGGATCTGATGTTGAGGCAAAGACGGTGGATTGTTAATGAGACAGAACTGGTGTTGGACGGTGGATTTGTTATGCCACAGGCAAACTCATTTGGTCACACTTTTAGGTTCCATTCTTCATATAATTCTTTTTCACTTTTCACTGTTTGTAATTACACACTATAAAACATAAACCCATTTAGATTTACCGATCTGGATAGGAATTTTTTTTATTGAATTTGGATGGATAGATCTAAATATATGGTGTTTTCTTTGGGCCAATGAGTAAGATAAATCCAGATAAAATCAGTTTAAAAATAGATCATATTAACTTGTGCTCGGATGTACAAGTTAAAAAGTTAATTAAGGAATTAAAAAATAAATATTTGTATTGAAAAAATTGCATTTTTAAATTTTTAAGATTCTGACTACACAACTTTTAAAATTTTACTATTATATTTAGTTTCTTAACACGTATCTATAAAATACAAGTTAATATTTGGTTTAAAAAATATGGAGGAAAGAAGTTCCATACCGTTCCTCTCTTTTATTTTTGTTTAGGCTTATAAGTCTTAAATTAACATTGTTCTTTCACTTAAGATTTTACTTGAAAACACATGGAAATTATGCATTTAACCCCAACGGTTAGCTATACCATTTATGTTAAATGTATAATTTTCGTGTGTTTTCAATGTTAGTTAAATGTGTAAACCTAATATCAAGTGGAAACAACAATTTTCATCTTAAATATCCGTCTTTTATTGTGTCAACCTTGCCCTGTTATTTTTGCTCTATGATTCTTTAGGCCAGTCCGATTGAGCCTTTTCCTCTACTAGGACTCCACTAGTGTTATAGTGTGTCTCATTCCAAAAATAAACATACCATGCGTCAATATTTTTTTACTATACAATACAACTATTATGAATAATAAAGTTGCAAGAATTTTTAAAAATGGTACTCATTTGGGTGTGTTGGTGCTATTACTCTCAAAATTTAGTCAAATGAATTTTTTTTTGATATGTTGGTACTACTTGTTATTTCATTTGCCTAATTCTACTGTGGATCACAAACTATGAAAAGTAAAAATGAATGAATATATCCTCTAATTCTTCATTTTTTCACATGTTAAAAGACTTTTAGAATTATCTTACATTGATAAGCTATTGTTAATCAGGGATTATGCTGCTGAAAGTGATAGGCAAGAAGGAGTGGAGAACTTCTACAGAAAAAACCACATTTACCAATCCTTTGATTTTGTAAGCATCTACCACAAATCTTTCATTTATTTTTCCTTCTGAAAAAATGTACATACAACACATTTGTCACAATTTGTGCTAGCTATTAACAAGTAACATACTCTTAAAAAATTATGAAGATATAAAGATATTAATTATAACATACACAGGTGAAGAAAATGAGAGAGGAGTATGGGAAATTGAACAAGGTAGAGATGAGCATATGGGAATGTTGTGAACTTCTGAATGAAGTGGTGGATGAAAGTGACCCTGACTTAGATGAACCACAAATTGAGCACTTGCTACAAACAGCTGAAGCTATAAGAAAGGACTACCCAAATGAAGATTGGCTGCACTTAACCGGCCTAATCCATGGTACTTAATTTCTACTTTCTTAGTTAATTACTACATTCTAATGACTCTGATACATTATGACTTCATTACATAAAAGATATATTTTTTCATGAGCTTGAAATTTAGCATGCTATTTTTTTCTTCCCTTTTTGGTTTAATCAATTTGATTCAATTAATGCAGATCTTGGCAAAGTGCTTCTCCTTCCGAGTTTTGGGGGACTTCCTCAATGGGCTGTTGTAGGTAAGTGTAATGTTTCATTTATATAATATTAGTGGAAAAACATACACTAATGGGCCGATATATCTTATACAATATAAAAGTAGGTTTTATTTTAATTCGTTTGTTTCACTTTTACAATATCAAAATTTTGGTTTTAATATTCATGTTACGTGTTTAAGTTTAATTTTGAAAAAGAATTATACTTCAAATATGTATAGAAAAATGTCCAACTAAAATTGGTAGTTAGTTTTGGATGTAAAATTAGTTGTTAATGATAGTAAACATTTGAATTCCCTTAATAGTTTATACTATGGTTTAGATAAATTTGACATTTTGATTTGAAAGGCTATAGCTAATATACATAACTTACAATATGTCAATTTTTAGTTGAAAGTGTGATCTCTTAACATTTTCTATATTGGTAGGTGACACATACCCAGTTGGTTGCAGATTTGACGAATCCATTGTCCACCACAAGGTAATCATTCAACTTATTTTTTATTTGGATGGAACAAAAAGAAATTATGGAAATTAAACACCTAACATATGTTTTACATTTCCACTTCCAGTATTTTAAGGAAAATCCAGACTATAACAACTCTGCATATAACACTAGATATGGAATTTACTCTGAGAAATGTGGACTTAACAATGTCATGATGTCATGGGGACATGATGACTACATGTATCTAGTAAGTCCTTTCAAAATCCAAGTGATTTTTCTCTTTCTTTCTTTCTATCATTCTAATGTTGCATATTCAATTTAATGTGTTATTATTTCATATACAGTGAATAAAGTTCTAAATATTCGGGTGTTGTTTTCAGGTGGCCAAGGAGAATAATACTACTCTACCCTCGGCTGCTATGTTCATCATAAGATACCATTCATTTTATGGTAAGTAAAAATTCCCTTGTCCAAAAATTAACATTAAAAGTTCATGACTAATCAAATCAAATGGTCAATTTGTAATCTTATTTGACACAATAATTTGTTTTGCAGCTTTACATAGGGAAGGAGCTTATAAACACTTGATGAATGATGAGGATGTTGAGAATCTGAAATGGCTCCACATTTTCAAGTAACATTCCATGATTATTATTTATTTTGTAATTTTTATTAAGTCTGCAAAGAAAATATTGGTTAATGTTTTCTCTAACATTAAACTTCTTGTACTTTCAATCACTTGTAGCAAATATGATCTCTACAGCAAGAGCAAAGTTAGAGTTGATGTTGAAAAGGTGAAACCATACTATATCTCCCTCATTGAAAAGGTAAGCACTTCTAGAAAGCTTTTATTTCCTTTTTTTCTAGTTGAAAAATATTAACAAGGTTGTTTTCTCCCAAGTTTTTGCCTAGTTATTAAGTTTTTACTAACGCATCTTTATTTGCTACAGTACTTCCCTGCAAAGCTGAAGTGGTGAAACATTGGAGCCTCGAAGTGGACAAATATTTAGCATGATAATTAGTTTAGTTTATGAAGTAAAGGGAATAAGCTATTAAGTTGTGCAAGTACCTTGGATTTATATGTCTTTTTGATGGTTGAGGATTATTGTATAAATTAATATTTGGAGTTATTTTTTAAAGTTCCTGGAATATTGAAGACCCTCTGTTTTTTAAAGTTCCCTCTGCAACTTTTTTTTTTATAAAAGGTATGAGGTATTATCTACCTGCAATTACGAAGACAATTATTTTTGAAATAACTGACAACCATTTAAGGGGTTCACCCGTCTCAAATCACAACAAATATTTTTTCATACATGTGCCCAATAATCTAATGCGGATCAGAAGGTTAAAGATCAAGTCTACGTAAGTTTAACTGAATTGGTAGGTACAATGTATGATATATAGGGTTGATGTTTGACCTTTAGACACCTAACTTATTCCCTTTAAAAGTGAATTTTTAGTCACTAAGCTATAGGAAAAAAAGTTAAAATTCAAGTATCTATCATATTAGGAGTTCACCTGTCTCAAACCACAATAAATATTTTTTAATATATATGGCTAATAATATATTCTGGATCAGAAGGTTAAAATTCAAGTCTAAGTGAGTTTAACTCAGTTGGTAGGTACAATGCATTATATATATATGGTTGATGTTTGAACTTTAGACTCCTAACTTATTCTCCTTAAGGGTGAATTACTAGTCACT
The DNA here is from genome assembly GCA_018208015.1 of Medicago ruthenica. NCBI lineage: Eukaryota > Viridiplantae > Streptophyta > Magnoliopsida > Fabales > Fabaceae > Medicago > Medicago ruthenica. Next base: position 59,119,983 of record CM031373.1, read on the forward strand.
AGACTACAAGAAAAAAAAGTTAAAATTCAAGTATCTATCATATTATCAAAAAAACTGTCATTTTTTTCAAAATACTAATATACTCGCAATTCAAATAAATAAGACACTCACATTTTATTAGATCTTACTAAAAAAAATTATTAGTAAAAAACATTTTATTAGGCCGCGAAGCAAATTTAGAGTGGGACTATTTTTCTAACAAGACCTTATTTATAATGCTAAGAATAGTCAACATCCTCTAATTTGGAGTTCGTGGAATAGTCAAGACCCTCATCACATCATCAAATTGAGGAGAATTTTTTTTTGGCCCTCTTAATATATCTCAGGCCCTCAAAATTTCATTTTTACCTTTAATATATATGTCTAATAGATACATCTTGAAGGGTTGACAAGTTATCTTTCGTAAGGTTAGAGAGTTATCTTCTGAAAGACTATTTTATATGACAGAGCAGTGAGCAAAACTGACAATAATTTTATTTTGGTGTTTCCAAGTTTTCAAACCACTCCAGTTGCTCACCAAACCTACTTTACACCCAATTTTTGATGTAAGGCTAAATAATTTGTTTGGTTATGAACCTATATATTTGGTTTAAGTAATTTATGACAAACATTTATAGTTTGTTTAAGTTCTTTGTTTACATAATTTTTTTCGTTTAAGTCCTCTTTTTTCGGTTGTTGAAGTACATATGTTTAATATGGTTGTATATATCATATATCAATGTTAATTTATTGACATTCATGTCTTAGATGTTTGATAAGTGCCAGAAACTAGTTTTAAAACATATTTATTTTAAGGCACTTTTCTTACTAGTTTTGCAATTTATCTAGGTAAAAGCTCCAAAATAAAGGATAAATATCATTTCATGCTTTTTAGACCTAATCCCAACTATTTTTGTAGGTATATGCTATTTCCTTGGACTTAAAGGTCAAGAATGAAAGAAAAGCAAATCAAAGACTTCGCAGAGCGAAGTATAGGCGAAATCAAGTCAGTAGGTTCTGAAGATCGCAAAACAGAGTCTGAGCTTTGCAGAGCAAAGTATAGCGTCGCAGAGCGAAGTCAGAGTCTGAGCTTCGCAGAGCAAAGTAAAGCGTCGCAGAGCGAAGTAAGGTGGCTTGGACTGTTCAAGGTTGAGGTGGCAGAAACCCAGTGGTAAAGAAAGGTGACTTTGCAAAGCAAAGTATGACTTCGCAGAGCGAAGTCTAAAATATCAAAATACCTATAAATAGGTTTTGAAGCAAAAACGAAACAGAGTTGGAAAAACGCAGTACAGAGTTTTGCAGTACACGAGAGTAGTATTATTAGGTTATATTTTGAGACATAAAATAGGATTAAAAGAGGTGATCTTCATGGAGCAAGAGTGAAGGGAGTGTGGATTAACTAAGATTCTTTGGGAAATCAAGACTTAGCTTTGGATCTTCATCTTTCTTTCCACTTTTGTATTGTTGTCATGATAATGACCAACTAACATTCCCTTGTTGGGATTGGAGGTACTTAATATAGTTTAGATGTAATCTTTTGATCTTGCAAATATATGATTGTAGTAACTTATGTGATATTGAAGTTATTCTTGCTATTCATTCGTATGCTTGATTTAATTGTTATTGACAAATACTTTTGAATCTAGGTTTAGAATAATCTTCTATCAAAATAAGAAATTCTAGACATGGAATTGGGTTTTGATAATCACATAAAGTGTCGGAACGTAAAGCTTTCGGATCGTTTAATAGATTGGGAAATCGTCGATTAAACGATACGATCGATCTCACGACGTCATTTGGACACGAATGACGTTGTCGAGTGATACATGATAATTTCGCTAAAAAGCTAGAATCCATATGCATGATCATTAGAATATATTCGAGGCTAGATTGACGAACTTCCGATCTCAACACTTTTATTCTTACTTGTTGTCTTTATTACCTCTTTTAAATTCCAATAGTTTTATAGAAAAACAAGTTATAAACCCTAAGTCAAAATGATAACGATTGTTGAATGGCTTACGATATCGCACTAGTCTCTGTGGATACGATATAAAAATACTCACTTTCGTCTGATCAACAATGTTCCAATACACAAAGAACCTTTGTGGTGTTCATATTTTTTACACATCCGAGAGATACCTCCCGTACTCTTTGGTTTGTATCTCTCGGACGTTAGTTTGAAATTTGTTTCTTCTTCTTCTGAGAGTTATGTCCCAAACCCTTCAGATTGTAGCTCCCGAATGTTAATAACACATATAAAACATATACACTTCAACAACCGAGAAAAGGACTTCAAAGAACAAATTATATAAACAAAGAACTTAAATAAAGTACTATTATTTGTTATAAAGTACTTAAACCATATACATATGTTCATAACCAAACAAATTACATAGCCTAACATCAAGAATTGAGTGAAAAGTAGGTTTGGAGAGCAAATGATGTAGTTAGGAAACCTTCAAACACCAAAATAACGTAGGTGACAATTTTGCTCACTGTTCTATCATATAATTGTTGAAACATTGGTGTGAAGTTGAAAGAAAATTAGAAGATTAAACACAAAGTAATAAGACTTTGAACTAGTGTGATGCAAGGGCGGATCCAGTGCATGATGAGGGTGTGCACCTGCACACCCTGAACTTTTAAAATTTTCACCAATACCCCTGATGTTTTTGCACTCTGCACACCCTGAATATTTTTATTTGCACCTTAGGCCAAGAGAACCCAAGTCTGAAAACAGTCTCACAATCCAATTACACACTTCTCTCTAACTTCTCACTCTAACCTAATTTCTCTCCTCTCATCTCCCAAATCCATAGATCAACACCACCACCGGCGGCTGTGCCACCACACTAGTCCACCACACTCCATCGGTCTCTACCTCTCACATCTCCTCTTCATTCTGCTGCGAATCTTCTTCCTCTCCCTTCTGCAGTTCTGAGTGAATCTTCCTCTCTCTGCAACTCGCAAGCCACCATGACCACACCACCTACCACAAACCTTCCTCAAGAATAGTAAAGCTAGAAAGCAAGGTAATGGATCTTGAATCTTGGTTTTAGAGATTTGTTAATTTAGGGTTTTTTGAAATTATCAATTGGGATTTTAGGATTTAGTGTTCAATTGGTTAATTTGGGATATGATAAGTTTAATTTGATAATTTTCAATTGGAACAAGACGTTTTGCACTTGCAGGAGCCTCAATTCAAAGCACTTTGGTATTTTTTGAGTTTTTAATTGGGATTTTATGAGTTTTTAATTGGAACTTCAAAGCACCTGCAAGAACTAGACGTTTTAAATTGGGATTTATGAGTTTTCTATTTGGGATTTAATGCTTTTACTAGCTTTGCACCTAACTTCAAAGCACTAGGGTATTTTGTTATACTCTCAAACATAACAAAATGTCAAACATGATTAATAGATGTTGTAGAGTTCCCTTCTTGCAACTGTAAAATAGTTCAATTATAAATGTCAAACATGATTAATGGATGCTGTCAAACAGGGTATATAGTGCTGCCATGGGTAAAGTTCCCTTTTCAAGTGGGATTTTGTAGAATTACTAGATGTTTGTCAATCAATGGACGCTGTCAAACTTGATTAATTTTGAGTTTTGAAAATTAATAGACATTGGATGATTGAAATGTTGAGTATTGTTGTTAATCACACACATGCCTTTTTTTGTTGTTGTAGGAGACTATGGAGATATTTTTTAAAAGAAAGTTCCGATCAAATGAGTTTGTGGGTTTGTTTCTTTTTGAACATATCCACAAGTGTTGTTGAACTGATTAGTGGTTAAGTTTCATTTTGATCTTATCCATTAGAGTAACTGCTGCCGCAATTTTAGCTAAAACAGTTACAAAATCTCTATATAAATAGAGGACTCCACTCAGTTCAAAAATCACACCAAAAAGTTCTATTGAGTTGTCGAGAACACTTTCTCTCTTCTTCCTTCAGCTTGTGTTAACGAGCTATTCTTCTCCTCATCTCCTTGTTTGTCCCTTCGGAATTAAGAGTGTTCTTAAGATCTTGGTCTCTATTCAGTATAATGTCCCTTCGAAATTAAGAAAGGTCTTAAGAACATAGTCCATTCGATAATATATGTCCCTTCGAAATAAGAGTACTCTTAAGATCATAGTCCCTTTCTGGAATAATATTGTCCCATAAGAATTAAGAATGATCTTAACGGTATATAAATATTATTTCGATATTTTTCTACTCTTGGAGAAGTTAAAAAGTCAGAATGGTGGTATCACCATATTTGAGTGGTCATAGTACCATATTGAACTTTTGGAGAACTTAAAGGTTAGAATGGTGATAACACCATATTTGAGTGGTCTTAGCACCATAATAGAGTGGTCACAATACCATATTAGAATGGTTTCAGTATTAAAGAGTGGTCTAAATACCATATTGGAGGTGTAAATCTCGAACGGTTTTTACAATGTAGTAGTTAACCTCACAGTTATAGCTGAGCTTGTTTTATCCTGGAGGCGACGTGGTTGATAGTCTGCCTTGCAGAATTTTCGGCAGAGCCACGAAACGTCTTAAAGAGAGTGACCTGATCGTGACTCAACCTAGTAACAACTTCGGTAGATGTTCTCTTTCAAAATAGAATTTGGAAATCCAAATACAACTGTCATACCCCAATTTTTGACCTAAAATTTATTTTTTTACTCATCTTTTTAGTTCGAAATTTTTCGTCGTCTCAGACAAAATTTCGACAGAGAGGTATTTTAAAATACCTCATTTTTTTAATTTTGTCCGGGTCCGTCTTTTTGTTTTTATTATTTCTATTTTTATTCTTTTAAGTACTTTTTATTATTATTATTTTATTTAACATTTTTATTATTCATTTTTTTTCCTTTTATTACTTGCCATTTTAAAACCTCTGACTCAGACCTTTGGTGAGACTTTTTTTGTTTTAATTGGTCATTTAAACTGTCATTCATTGGCCTTTATGGTCAGTGATGACAATTTGGTGTATTAGTACTAGCAATTCAACACGGTCAAAGGAGGAGGAGAAACCAGTCACAGGAGAAACGAGACAATCAGAACCACTAAACACAATTATCCAACAACAAAACTCAATCAACACACTACAACCACGCCGCCTTACCACCGTCCCACTAACAATCAACCACACAACACCTCCTCCTCACCCACTCAACCACACAACATACGAACTCCACCACCATCAAACTCCCAGCCGTACGGCCCACCATAACCCAGCCACTCATCAACCCAAAACAACAATAACAACATAGCCGTGCCTCCTCCCCACACCCAACCACACACGGTTGCAGCCACACAGCCACCACAATACACGCACGCAACTCCCCCAACACAACCGTACGACCACACAACATCCACTTCCAAACAACCCAAATTCGGCCACAATACCAAATAACCAAACAAAACCGACCCAGCCACTACACGGCTTCCACCACGCCACCACAACCCACACAACCGAACACCCAAACGCGGCCACTTTCTCCCCTCTAAACCACCAGCAAACCGCGGCCTCCACCATCACCCACGGTCACAGCCCAACACACCATAGCCCCACACTCGATTTCTCTCTATTAAACCCCCTTCTTTCTCATTTCTTGCCATGCCAGCTTCTCCTTCAGATAACCAAGCCAAATGGATGAGAGGAAGAGAGGAGAGGAAGAGAAGGGAAGAGATGAGAGAGAAATCCTTCTGAAAATGAAAAAAACCGGTGGCTTCTTTTTTTATATACACCGAACCGGTTCGGTTCGCGTGAACCGGACCGGTCCGGTTTTCTCCCCCTCCTTCAGCCCAAAGACACACGGCCCAGACTTAGTTCTTCTTCTCTTTTTCTGTTTTCTCTTTACACCCCCCTTTATGCTTCAGCACCCCCTTCCTTCTTTATTTGTTTTCTCTTTGATTTTTTTTCTTTTCTTGCATTTATTTTATTTTAGTCCTTCTATTCTCATGCATTTTATTTTATTACCTTTATTTTTAGCACATCATGCATTTTTATTTTTATTTTTATTTTCCTTTTATTTCATGCATTTTTATTTTAGTTTTATTATTAGCATATTTATTTTAATGCCTTTGCAATTTCGTTTTTTTTCTTGTTTATCTTTTCGTCATTTTTATTTTTATTTTCTTAGAATGTATTTATGTACAATGTAAATATAAATAAGAATTTGCACTGACACTCACTTTATTTATTCCGCTTTATGTCTTTTATTTATTTTTTTATTTATTTCGCTTTACAAAAGAAAAAAAAAATACAAAAAAATATTAGGTTAGTTTAATTTTAAAAGGGTTTCGTGGTGATCCAACGTCACCACGGAAATCCCTCGTTTTTTTAACTTTTTGTTACGTTTTAGTCTTAGTTAATTAAAAAAAAAAACAAAAACATGCAAATATCAAAAAAATCACAAAAAATCTTTTCTTAAATAAACCTTGATTTTCAATCAAGTGTCCTTTTTTCTCTTTTATTTTCTTTAAAAAACCATTAATCTACTTTAATAACATTTAAATCATTTTCAAAAATTAAAAAACACAAATCAATCTCATTTTGCCACTTGGCTTTTATTTTATCTTTAAAACTTTTTTAAAGCCAATAAAAAACACAAAACAAATCAACCGTCATTTTTACCCCGAACTACGAGGTTTTGATCCCTCACGGGTACGTAGGCAGAGGACTCTGTCCTTCCAAATCATAAAAAATAAAAAAATAAAACATTTTCTTTTCTCACTACTTTAATTCTGTCTCTTAAAAAATAAGCAAGTTATAGCCAAAATAAATAAATAAAATCAAGAGGTTCTCGTAGAGTACTACGAACGTTTAGGGTGCTAACACCTTCCCTAAACGTAACTAACCCCCGAACCCTTAATCTTTAAAATTGTGGTAATTTAGAACTTTTTTCCACTTTTCTTTTAAAAAATTAAAAGTTCAGTCGTGAATTAAAATTAGTGAGTCAACGCTAATCAATAGCTTGATCTCCGAAAATCACCGCGACAGAAATGGCGACTTCACTGGGGATTTCCCTTAGAGGGTTGAGCCTAACTTGGATTTATTTAATTATTTTGTGCTATAACTTGCTTAAAAAAAATGTAAATATGTGCCTATGTGTTTTTTTTTTCCTTTTGCGAGAGTGGTGAGATAAGTTCTACACCCGGACTTGAGGGAAACATAAGATAGGATGGTGGTATAATCAAAGTGTCTTTCCGAGAGTGAGTTTCGGATGTGGCACATGTGATAACCCCACTCAATGGAGGAATCTTGGAAGCATTACTATGTTGGCATGAGTAGTCGTGTTCGGCATCGTTATTTTCAAGTGACCGATGAAGTTGAGGACCTTTAGAGTTACCTTTAACCCATCTTAGCCTTTTAGGACGTAGTGCGGTGGCTAATCAAGAGTAGTCTTGAATTGGTTGATACGCGATACTACACTCAAACGAGACTTTCCTACGAACGTCGTTGGACCGGGAGTAGTCCCGTAATCCGACAATATTCGGAAGTGGTCGATGACTTTGGGAACTTGGTAGAACCCGTGATACAGGTACATTTGAAACAATAGTCCTTACCAAATGGCGTGTTTACCCTTGACTCCAACATTATGAACTTAAACCTCACCATGTTTTCTCCGTTCTTTAGCATAACCATGCATGCATGCATTCATTCATAAACATTTTTTTCATCCAATTATCGAAGGACTTAAACAAGTTTTTTTTGTGAACATCATAGAGGAGCACTAGGAAGTACATCTTCAAGAGCCCTGATTTGTTGAATTTAAGGAAGCTAGGAGTCTTTAAATTTTTTCTGTTAAAATCTAGCTTCCACTAAAGGACTTTTGAATTGGTCCCTTGGCTTGGTTTCTAAAAAGGGGACTGTTTGTAATGTTTTAATGCTCAAAAGAATGTTCAACTATGATGTTTACAATTACTTCAACAAAGTTCTCCGATAACAAATCTTTCTTTTTGCATAAGCATAATCATGCATGATAAGTGCCTGAAAGTGGTTAAAATGCTTATTTAATTAAGGCACTTATGTTACTTATTTCACAAGTTAACATAGGATAAGCTCATATTTATGGTTCAAATGCTATATTTGTGATCCTATGTCTTACCCCATGTTTTTATTGCAGGAAATTCATGCTTGAACATGCTGAGCAAAGGTTTATGAAGTTTTTATCAAAGCCATCGCTTCAAGCGCACGCTTCCTCGCTACAAGCGAGGATAGGCAGGGAATTTGAAGACTTCATCGCTTCAAGCGCCAGATGCCACGCTTCAAGCGAGCTTAGGCAGGGATTTTTATGTGTTCATCGCTACAAGCGATGGACCGGTCGCTTCAAGTGACCAAGGGCGGTTTAAGGCTCCATGCTGACGTGGAGGATTCCCATTGGCCAGAAAACTTCCTCGCTACAAGCGACCAGCTCATCGCTTGTAGCGAGCGTGCAAAATTTCAGTTTTATAAAAGCTTTTTAGCTCATTTTTCAAATAATCAGTTGGAGAACCTTGAGAACTTTTACTTCCAATTGTTAGGATTGCTTTAGTAGTAGTTTAGGACTTAGTAAATAGGGCTAGAAGTAATGATCTTCAAGGAGCAAAAGGATTGAATTGTGGAAATCCACCAAGGGCTTTGGGAAATCAAGACTTTGGGTCATGATCTTCATCTTTTCTCTTATCTTTTGTATAGTTGTCATGAAAATGAGCAACTAACATCCCTTTGTTGGGATTTGAGGTAATCTTTCTAGCTTTGATGTAATAAATGATTATGTGAATATATGATTTTGGCAATTCATGTGTTTATGAAGTTATTCTTGCTTTTCAATCTCATGCTTGATTCAAATGATATTGACAAATACTTTTGAATCTATGTTTAAGAATAATCTTCTATCAAAATAAGAAAATCTAGAAATGGATTTGGGTTTTGATAATCGCACTAAGTTTCGGATCGTAATGCTTTCGGATCGTTTGATTGATTGGGAAATTGTCGATTAAACGATACGATCGATTTCACGATGTCATTTGGGAAATCAATGATATTGTCGAGCGATACGTGATATTTATGCTAAAACGCTAAATTCATATGCATGATTCATGAATTATATTCTTTGCAAGATTGATGAACTCTAATCTCAACGCTTTTATTCCCTATTACTTGTTGTTTTAATTCCCGCATTTACATTCCGTCATTTTATGAAACCAATAGTACAAACCCTTAACTCAAAACAATATCGATTGTTGAACGGTTCGAAGTAACGCACCAATCCCTGAGGAGACGATAATTGAAAATACTTACTTTTGTTGTATGAAATACTGCTTCAACAAAATGGCGCCGCTGCCGGGGATTAGTGTTTTGTTAATTTGAGCATCGCAATAATTGATAGTGTTTTGAGCTTTTGTAAATATCTTGTTAATATTTTTGTACATATTCAACTGTTTGTGCGTTAACCCTCTTTGCAAAGCAAAGAAGATTTTCTTGTTAGTTACACTTGTTTCAGATTCTCATCATTGGAAGAAATCATGGCTGATCATCATGACTATTTCAACTTCTATAATCCATACGAGGATGAATCCTATCAACAATTTCAACAATATCCGTCTGAAGATGAACAAATGACAAGAACGGAAAACACCTTGAATTTGTTCATGCAACAATCCATGATTAACATGCAAAATACCAACCAAAGATTGAGAGCATTATCATGCCAATTGGAGATTTTGCGAGTTCAAATGAATTATCTACCAAGAATCATGGAGGTTCAGACCAACAATCAATCCGTTTTGGAATTCGGAGAGATTGTTGAAGACGATATTGATGAGAGTGAGGAAGAGACGTTAATTGAAGGATGTGGTATAAGGACATTAATGGAAGAATTAAAGATACCACACAAGGATGAACTTCCTCAAGAAAGGTCAAATACTGAAGAGGCCAGCATTGTCGATAGTGAAGAAGTGATGGATAGTGAGAAGATGGGACAGTTTCTTGACAAGGAAGAAACTTCTAAGGAAGAGGGGATGAAAGTGAGCAAGGCAGAACTTGAACGTGTACAAGATTCCTTTTGTTCCTTGCTCAGCTTAATCTGGATAGGGAGGTTATGGACTCCACATCAGCTGTTCTGCAAGTTCATGGAATTCCTCCCGCAGCAAAGGAGTATTAAAGCTGATGTGCTCTCCGTCTCGTTTTGGCCACTTTAACACATAAGGCGTCGAGCTAACGACGTAAAACAAGCGCTTGTTGGGAGGCAACCCAACTGTGTAGGTTTATTGTTTTTAATTAGTATTTTAACTTTGAACATCCATCCATGCATTTAGGGATAGTGGCAAAGACTCAAAATTTTATTTTTCTGTTTTCTGTCATGATCGCTACAGCGACAGATTCATCGCTATAGCGATGAACTTTGCACTACGTCGTTGTAGCGACGTACTTGTCGCTTGTAGCGAGGCCTTCTAGCTTTGCGCTTGTAGCGCCAGACAACGCTTGTAGCGATGGGCTTAGCATCTCGTCGCTGTAGCGATAGGTCGCGCGCTTGTAGCGACCGTAGCAGGAAACGGCTATTTACATTTCCCATGCCACTATAACCCTTCATCTACCCCCCAACCACCTCATTATTACTATATCCATTATACTCTACCATTTTCGCATCCCATACCACTTAAACATCCTCCATTCCATCTTGCATTTTACTTCTGCATTTCCTTAGTATTTCTGCATTTTTCTGCTACACTTGCAAATCAACTCTGTACCTGTGCTTTATCTTGCTCAATCACAATCCAGGTATGTAATTCGTCAGTCTCTGTTACTGATTATATGCTCTTTACATGATGAATGTGCCTGCATGCTGTTTACGAATTTGGGGTTTAGGGTTTTGAAAAATTTTGAACTTAGGATATGCCCTGTTGCTATACCCATGATTAGCCATAGATTAAGCCATTATAAATGAACTAGAATCACTTAGAAAACTCTCCATTCATCTTCTTGTTTATTCAAATCGTATTTTGAAAAACCTAAATGTAAAAATTCAAAATAATTTAGGGTTTTTGATGATGAGGAAGTTTAAGTGATTGTTACTCATTTATATTAGCTTTAGGGTTAATTTCGCATGTTACAAGTAGGTTTTAATCCAGAAAAATCAAAAATTTTGAAATGGGTGTTCCCTCGCTACAGTGCGCTTGTAGCGCAGGAAACCAGCAAAATCTGGGTTCGCTCGCTACAAGCGACCAAGCTGTCGCTGTAGCGACGAAACCCAGAATTTGTTTTATTTTTCTTTTGATTTAAACTTGACTTGTATCCTACCTAATTTTTGTCTGTTTTAATCCTTGTGTAGGAATAGCACCCAAATCTTCATCCAAAAGACAAAGTGAAATTCCTGGCAACCTGACTGAAATATGCTGTGCACAATGTTGGCACAACTGTCCGAGCACGTGTCTACTCAGAACTACAACTATAATAACGCAGCGTAACAAGGCACAAAATAAAAGGAACACAACAGAAATATAAAGTACACAGTGAGTTTGTTAACCCAGTTCGGAGCAACTCTCCTACTCTGGGGGATACCAATCCAGGAATGATTCCACTATTATAGTTCTAGTGAAAAGACCAACGCAGACACACTACTTGACTTTGCACCAAGACCCTACCAGTGGCAACTCTATCTAGGAACTCCTAGATATGAGACCCCGTCTCAATTCCTACCAACAGCACAAACAGTATAGTTATCAACTACGCAAAACACACCAAGAGAAACACACTCTAGTAACACATACTTACTCCGTACTTAAAAGCTTAGGAGCAGCTTACAATTACAACTCAAACAAACTCAGTCCTTAGCTTGAATCAGGGAGATACAAGCAAGGCTCACAATTAACAAAAGAAACCCTAAAAACCTTAAACACACGCTTTGCTAACACACACGGTTTTTAGTTACCCTACTAGGGTTTGTCTTCACAAATATATAACACTGAGATAGCACGGGTTTGGGCTTCAAAATAGAGCGTGGACATTGTCCGGTCCAGCTGAAAATATCTTCTAGAAATAATAAAAAGCTTCCAAATATAGAATGATATCTTGTGGAACAAATAGCAAGGCAAATAGAACTTCAAGCAAATCTCCAATCAGATACACGCGCCTTGATCAGCAAGCTAGAGGAAAATAAACTTCAAGCAAATCTTTGGAAGATTGCGAACACAAATATAAAGCGCTAGCTGGCGCGAAAAGCACAAGTCACATAATGCTGTTCCATATGCTACAACATCTGTCCCAGCATCTGGCTAGTAGATGTTTTTGCAAAATGTAGCCAATCTACAAAAACCCAACAATCTCCCCCTTTGGCAAAATTTTGGCTAAAACACTCTAGAGCCAGTTTTTTGGGAGATACACAGATAAGTTTCCTTCACGTCAACATAGGCACACAACAAGGAAAGAAAATATCGTAGCATATAATGAGATTACTTCCAAGGGAGAAATATAGGCAAAGATAACTTGCAAGTAGTATCAGAGGCATGCACCAGATAACACAAACATCTAGCCTCATAGGAACAACTAGAGAGAAATAAACTCTCATATAGTGGATTCACATAAGAAAAACAATAACTAGGGAAAAAATAAATTTCCACACACCACCAAGTAACGGCTCCCCCTCAAAAACATAAACATGCACATATTCATCCTCAACACATGTACCAGTACTCCCCCTCAACATATACAGCACTCCCCCTCAACACATAACCATGCACACAACCAACCAAGAGAATATAAGCTATAAGCTACACACATGCACATGCACATTGCATCCACTCCCCCTTTTTAGCCATAAATTCTGACAAAATAACAGATAGTGCATACTCATAGAAAGTGCATAGAAACCATAGAGAGTGCATATTACAGACCAGAAGCACACAAGGTGCATAAGAAATTCAGGGCATAGCCCAGTCACCAACAAAAGCAAAAAGAGTACACAAATGAGAGCAGAACAAAACAAAAAATCAGAAATCCTCAGAATCATCAGAGTCATCCTCAGTGGCACCAGCAAAAGCAACAGGCATATTTCCTCCTTCTTCCTCATCCTGCTCACCCTCAGCATCAGCTTCAGCCTTCAAAGCTGCAATGATCCTGTCAATCTTCACCTTCCTGGCTCCAAGAGCCACACTAGTCTCAGTAAGATCAGCAATCATTTGCTTTCTGGAGAGCATACCAGATGTCCGGACAGAAGTACCAGCTACATCAGCATCAAGTGTCTCAGACAGCAAACTGCAATCCAAAGCCATAGGACTAGGCCTCTTGCAGGGCTCATCACTACTGAGCAAAATATCAGGGTGTTGCTGAAGAATAATTCCACACAAGAGGGTAGGAAAAGCAATTGGAAACTTAATAGCAAAAGACTTAGCATGCTCCAAAACTTGATAATAGATGTAGGCTCCATAATCAAAGGGAGACTTGGTCCCCACAGCATAAATGAACTTGGCCAAACCAGAAGCAACAGAATTTGAGTGAGTGGTTGGAGTCCAATTTTGAGCACAGATCCTATTCAAAACAGCATACATGGGAGACAGTTGAGCAGAAGACAAATGCTTTGGCCAATGCTTAATCTTGTTATCAGTGATTTCCTTGCAGATGGTGTCCTCAGTGACTTCCAGCTCAGGGGTCTCCTCAGCAGATCTCTCAAGGTATGTGTTGACCACCATAGGAGAGAAGTTGACACACTTGCCTCGAACAAAAACCTTTCTATACTCAGGATTTCTTGTGTCATCACACTCATCAGAAACATTCACCAGAAATTCCCTGACCAGCTTATCATAACATGGACCCAGATTTCTCACAGTCTTCATCAGTCCAGCATATTCCAACACATCAACCAGCTTTTTACACTTGAAAACCTCTTCCTTCAAATTTCTTTCAAGACCCAGTCTTCTGTGGTATATGAACTTCCACCTAGAGGATCCATTTTCCAAGTGAAAGGAGACATTATGAAGAGGGGCAGGAGGGATGGTTAGAGGAATCTTCATACCCTTCAAAGTTTTTCTGGAAGCTCCACCAGATGTGGCAGCTTCAAGCTCAGCAACCTCAAACTCAGAGTCACTAGAGGGAGGGTCTTTTCTTTTGAGGCTCTTCTTCTTGTGATCATGTTGAGCCACCTTCTTGCTCCTAGCCTTGGGAGGACCATACATAGGCCTTTTTCCAGCAGTAACAGTTTTCTTCTTACTTTCTTTTTGTCCTTCACTAACAATAGCAGCAGTTTTGTCAGATTTGCTCCTAGTCCTGCGAGCAACACCCATAGTACCAGTCTTATCCTGAGGTCTTTCTTCAGGCACAGCTTCCTCAACAGCAATAGTGTCAGCATGGTCTAAAATAACAGTCTCAGCATTATCTACAACATCCTGGGTCTCAGTACCTTCATCTTCAGACTTGGAAGAATCTTTCTCATGAGCACTCACAGAGTCAGGGGAGTTTGGAACCACCGTTTCAGGCTCCTCATGAGCTTGTGACAAAGATGCTTGAGCATCTGTCACAGCATCCTTTGTTGTGGCAGGGGGAATAGCAGGTGTCTCAGAAACATCCGGATTAACAACATTCTTTTCAACAGAAATAGCGGTAACATCTTGCTCAGTAGGGGAATTTGAAGAATCATCAACTAATTTGTCAGATACCTTAGCGTTATCAGGACCTAGGGTTTCAGATGTAGCTACAGTACTTTCAACAGCAATACTCTCAGATTCGTTGACAGAAGGTTCAGCATTTGGTTCAACAACAGTTGATATAAATGGATTGTCCTTAAGGTACAAATCATCCATGCTAAGCCCTACTCGTTGAACAGCGGGAGTGGTAGAAGTCTTACCTTTCGATTTTGACCTCGTGTTCACAGCAGTAGAGGAGGTAGCTTTGCTAGATTTGGCAGGAGTCTTCCTTCGTGATGCAGACGACCTAGTTCGTCGCTTCTTAGTAGGAGAGCTGAGAAAGTAGTGAGGGGTTGCGCATCGGTGATGACCGCTTCAGGAGCTTGATCTCCTTGAGTGACGTGCATCAAGCAGTTGAGGAGGGAGAAAATTTCAGCTGCACGCCTCTCGCACATTAATTGCTACAATTCCTCAAATAAGCATATCCCTAACTTCCGTCTTAATTTTTCAAATTGATTAGCATCAAGAGCTTTGGTAAAAATATCTGCTAATTGCTCTTCAGTTGCAACATGTTCAAGAGTAACAATTTTTTCTTCAACCAGATCCCTAATAAAATGATGTCTAATGTCAATGTGTTTAGTCCTGCTGTGTTGTATAGGATTTTTGGAGATATTAATTGCACTCAGATTGTCACAATATAATGTCATAGCATCTGTCTTGACATTGTATTCACTCAGCATCTGTCTCATCCACAACAATTGAGAACAACTACTACCAGCTGCTATGTACTCAGCTTCAGCTGTAGACAAGGAAACGCAATTTTGCTTCTTACTGAACCAGGATATAAGATTGTTACCTAGAAAGAAACATCCACCAGAAGTACTCTTTCTATCATCTGCACTTCCAGCCCAGTCAGCATCACAATATCCAAACAACACAGTACTTTCCCCATGAGAATACAACATACCATAGTCACTGGTACCATTCACATACTTCAAAATTCTCTTTACTTGAGTCAGATGGCTTATTTTTGGTTCAGCTTGGTACCTGGCACACACTCCAACTGCAAATGTGATATCTGGCCTACTTGCTGTAAGATATAGAAGACTCCCTATCATACTCCTATACATGCTTTGGTCAACATCCACACCTTTCTCATCCTTTGATAGTTTTACATGTGTGGGAGCAGGAGTTCTTTTATGAGCAGCATTTTCCATCCCAAATTTCTTGACTATATTTTTAGCATACTTACTTTGAGATATAAATATAGTATCTTCCATCTGTTTTACTTGAAGACCAAGAAAGAACTTTAGCTCACCTACAAGACTCATCTCAAATTCAGATTGCATTTGCTGAACAAAATGCTCTATCATCTGGTCAGACATTCCTCCAAAGACTATGTCATCTACATATATTTGAGCAATCATCAGCTGTCCATTTTCATCTTTCACAAACAAGGTTTTGTCATTTCCTCCCTTCCTATAGCCATGGTTAATTAGAAACTCAGCAAGTCTCTCATACCAAGCTCTAGGGGCTTGCTTCAGGCCATATAGAGCTTTCTTCAATTTGTAAACATGGTTTGGAAAACTTGGATCAATGAAACCTTTAGGCTGTTCCACATAGACCTCTTCATTTAAGTACCCATTGAGAAAGGCACTCTTGACATCCATCTGATACAGCTTGAATTTTAGTATGCATGCAATTCCAAGTAACAATCTGATAGATTCCAACCTAGCTACAGGAGCAAAAGTCTCATCAAAGTCTACACCTTCTATTTGAGAATAACCTTGTGCAACCAGTCTGTCTTTGTTTCTAGTGATAGTACCATTTTCATCAGACTTGTTTTTATAAACCCACTTGGTACCTATGACATTCACATTATCTGGTCTAGGAACTAAGTCCCACACATTACTTCTCTTGAACTGAGTTAATTCTTCTTGCATAGCATTTATCCAGAACTCATCAGTTAGAGCTTCCTTAACATTCTTTGGTTCAAGTTTAGATATAAAGCAAGAATTTGATACCCATCATAGTTCCTTCTAGTTGTGATCCCTTGGTTAGGGTCGCCAATGACTTGATCTATGGGATGGTTTTTCTGAACTCTGATAGATGGTCCTTTGTTGGGAGCAGTCTTCTCTGGATTAGTTACTTCAGAATCTTGCTTGCCACTTGCTTCATCTACTTTCTTCTCTTCCTGTAGGTCAGACGCTGAGTCAAATATCACATCATCTGGCATAGCATTATTTCCTTCATCATCTACAACAACATTTATGGATTCCATCACTGTCTTGGTTCTGGAGTTGTATACTCTATAGGCTCTGCTGTTTGTTGAATAGCCTAGAAAGATTCCCTCTTCACTTTTTGCATCCATCTTTCTTCTTGGTTCCCTGTCAGCTAAAATATAGCACTTACTACCAAACACATGGAAATGCTTCACTGTTGGCTTCCTGTCCTTCCATAGCTCGTACAAGGTTGTAGATGTACCTTTTCTCAAAGTCACTCTATTATGAATATAGCAGGCTATGTTCATGGCTTCAGCCCAAAAGAAAAATGGCAGCTTCTTTGCATGTAGCATAACCCTGGCAGATTCTTGCAAAGTCCTGTTCTTTCTCTCAACTATCCCATTTTGTTGGGGAGTAATGGGTGCAGAGAACTCATGAAATATTCCTTCAGAAATGCAGAAATCAGAGAACTTACCATTCTCAAACTCTTTCCCATGGTCACTTCTGATTCTAACAATTCCACAATCCTTTTCTCTCTGAAGTTGTAAGCAAAGATCCTTGAATTTTTCAAAAGTGTCTGATTTCTCCTTAATGAAATTTATCCAAGTATATCTGGAAAAATCATCAACAACAACAAATGCATACTTCTTACCACCTAAGCTTTCGACTTGCATAGGTCCCATTAAGTCCATGTGCAATAGCTCAAGAACTCTGGATGTGGACAGATGTTACAGCCTCTGGTGAGGCATCTTGGTCTGTTTTCCTATCTGGCATTCTCCACATATACTTCCTTCCTGAATTTGAAGTTTTGGTAGACCTCTGATGGCTCCTTCAGCAATAGCTTTCTTCATGCTTCTGAGATTCAGATGTCCAAGCTTTTGGTGCCATAGCTTAACTTCATCTTCTTTGGTTATTAGACAAGTAGATAGCTTTGCTTTATCTTGAGAAACCCACAAGTAGCAATTGTCCTTTGATCTAACACCTTTCATCAGGATGTCCCCTTCACTGTTAGCAACTAAGCATTCACTCTTAGTAAAGTTGACCTTCATTCCTTGATCGCACAGTTGACTAATACTAATTAAGTTGGCAGTTAATCCTTTCACAAGAAGCACCTTATCAAGTTTGGGTAGACCCTCTTCCACAAGATTTCCTACACCCTTTATTTCTCCTTTGGCTCCATCCCCAAAAGTCACAAAACTTGTAGCATAAGGCTTAACATCAGTTAAGTAATTTTTATCACCAGTCATATGTCTGGAACATCCACTGTCAAAGTACCAATCATTTCTGGATGACACTCTCAGAGATGTATGAGCAATTTGAGCAATCTCATCAGCTTCTGGTTCTATTTTTCTAGGATCCATAGTGTTGCTTGTGAAATTATCATTTTTCTGCTTCCACTGCTTCTTGGTGATCTTTACTGTGGGATCAGGTCTTGGTGAATAGGTCCTGTCTGGGTAACCATATAATTTGAAACAGAAAGGTCTGATATGTCCTTTTCTTCCACAGTAGTGACATACCCAACCATAATTCCTTCCTTTTGATCTGGGCCTATATCCTGATGCCTGTTGTCTCACATGATGCTGGGTCATCTGTCTTGACATAGTATGATCATGAGTACTAACAGATGGCACAAACTGTCTCACTGGTAGTTGTTTCTGCTGAGGCAAGGAACTGTAGTCAAACCCAATACCTTTAGAATCTCCAGGTTTCTGTCCTATTTCCAGAATTTCGTCTAAAGCATCAGTACCTTTGTTCATCATCCGCAGTTGCTTGTTCATATTGTCAATCTTGGAAGTAAGTAAGATAACCTCATCATTGAGTTCTGAGTTTATTTTCAGAAGTTTGTCTTTCTCAGCTTGCAAGAGAGCAATGGTCCTCTTTTGTTTTTCTAAAGTTCTACAAACTTCCTCACTTTTGAGACATAGCTCCTTGTAAGAATCAGCCAATTCATCATATGTTACCTCTTCATCACTAGATTCATTGTCAGATGTGCACACTCCAGTCAAGGCATTCACATGTTTTGCAGTTTCAGGTTCTTCTTCTGATTCATCCTCATCAGTCCAAGACACAGTCATCACCTTCTTTTGTTTCTTCAGATAAGTTGCACACTCAGTTCTGATGTGACCAAATCCTTCGCATTCATGGCATTGCACCCCTTTGCTTTGATTGATTTTGTCATCAGTTCTAGGTTTCCTCTGATTGTCGACATTTTTATAGATGATGCGACTGTTGTCCGGAGCATTTGTCTTAGAGCGTCTGTCCATCCTCTTCACAACTTTATTAAATTGTTTGCCCAACAACACAATAGCTTCAGAGATGCTCTCATCAGTATCTAAATTACTCTCCACATCATCTTCATCAGTGTTGGAGATGAAAGCTATGTTCTTGTCTTTCTTTTCAGATCTTTCATTAGCTTTCAACTCAAAAGTTTGAAGAGATCCAATCAACTCATCAACTTTCATATTTCCAATATCTTGGGCCTCCTCAATAGCACATACTTTCATATCAAATTTCTTAGGCAGGGACCTGAGGATTTTGCTTACCAGTTTTTCATCAGACATCTTTTCCCCCAAGGATTCAAATGTGTTAGCATATTATAGCACATTCATGTGAAAGTCATGAACACTCTCTCCTTCCTTCATTCTCAAATTCTCAAACTGTGTTGTTAGCAGTTGTAGCCTTGACTTCTTGACCTTTTGAGTACCTTCATGAGCTGTTCTTAGGATATCCCAAGCTTCCTTAGCAATAGTACATTGTTTAATCAACCTGAACATGTTCTTGTCTACACCATTAAACAAAGCATTCAGAGCTTTAGAGTTTCCAATAGCTGCAGTGTCTTCTGCTGTAGACCACTCCTCTTCTGGTTTCAACTCATCAGTATCAACATTATTCGCATCTTTTATTTTAGGAGGGACCCATGCCTTGATCACAGCCTTCCAAGCTCTGCTGTCTAGAGATTTCAAGAAAGCTGTCATGCGTGATTTCCAAATGTCATAGTTCGACCCATCCAACAGGGGTGGTCTGTTCACCAGTCCTCCTTCTTTATCCATTAAGCCAGAAAAGTCTTTCCCTGGAGCTCACCCACACAGAACAGGGTGCCTGCTCTGATGCCAATTGAAATTCCTGGCAACCTGACTGAAATATGCTGTGCACAATGTTGGCACAACTGTCCGAGCACGTGTCTACTCAGAACTACAACTAAAATAACGCAGCGTAACAAGGCACAAAATAAAAGGAACACAGCAGAAATATAAAGTACACAATGAGTTTGTTAACCCAGTTCGGAGCAACTCTCCTACTCTGGGGGATACCAATCCAGGAATGATTCCACTATTATAGTTCTAGTGAAAAGACCAACGCAGACACACTACTTGACTTTGCACCAAGACCCTACCAGTGGCAACTCTATCTAGGAACTCCTAGATATGAGACCCCGTCTCAATTCCTACCAACAGCACAAACAGTATAGTTATCAACTACGCAAAACACACCAAGAGAAACACACTCTAGTAACACATACTTACTCCGTACTTAAAAGCTTAGGAGCAGCTTACAATTACAACTCAAACAAACTCAGTCCTTAGCTTGAATCAGGGAGATACAAGCAAGGCTCACAATTAACAAAAGAAACCCTAAAAACCTTAAACACACGCTTTGCTAACACACACGGTTTTTAGTTACCCTACTAGGGTTTGTCTTCACAAATATATAACACTGAGATAGCACGGGTTTGGGCTTCAAAATAGAGCGTGGACATTGTCCGGTCCAGCTGAAAAGATCTTCTAGAAATAATAAAAAGCTTCCAAATATAGAATGATATCTTGTGGAACAAATAGCAAGGCAAATAGAACTTCAAGCAAATCTCCAATCAGATACACGCGCCTTGATCAGCAAGCTAGAGGAAAATAAACTTCAAGCAAATCTTTGGAAGATTGCGAACACAAATATAAAGCGCTAGCTGGCGCGAAAAGCACAAGTCACATAATGCTGTTCCATATGCTACAGCATCTGTCCCAGCATCTGGCTAGTAGATGTTTTTGCAAAATGTAGCCAATCTACAAAAACCCAACACAAAGGAACGTTGAGAGTTCATCATCTCGACAAAGAGCCAACCCTCAACCGCATGATGCGAGCCGCTTCTTAAGTTTGAGGAACCAAGAGCGGTATGAGGAGCTGAAGACAAGGAGAATCTGGTCTGAGAAGCAATTTCAGATTTCAGAGGAAGGAGAATACGGAGGGATAGCGCACATGCTCAATGAAAGGAAATGGGGGATATTGTGCACTCCGCCGAGGAAGATAAACTACGATATCGTGCGGGAATTCTATGCGAATGCGATCCCAGCAGACCCTTCAGACGAATTCACATGGACGACATATGTGCGAGGGCGCACCATTACCTTTGATCGGATGTCCATAAATGCGTATTTGGGTAAGCCTTTGGAGCTTTGTGGAGAGGATAATCCACTAGCACCGACCATGCTTTGTGATTTTCATGAACACCAAAGGAGCGGGACTTGGGATCACGAGCTGATTGCACGTGACATCTTCCAGGAAGGGAAGCATTATGATGTGAGTAAGGCTTCGGGTAAGCCTTTCAGAGCCTTCAGAGAGGACATGACCACACCTGCTCAGGTAGTCCTTACCCTAATTTCTTTATAATATCCGGCCAAAATCACACACTTCATCCACCACACTCGATGTTACACCCCTTCTCCACTATATCCTTAGCAACCGTCAGGTTGACGTTGCTAGGATAATAGCCACTGAGATGAGGGTTGTGGCGGAGAGCGGCATCCTACCCCCAGACAAACCCAAATGCCCATTGACCTTCCCTGGTTTGATTATGGGACTATGTAGAAGGGCTAGGGTACACATGCCCAACCAGGTAGATGAAGAGATCAAGAATCCTATTGATGACAGGTACATCAATAGGTATTGCTTCACCCCCACACCTCCTGCCCCACCTTCTTCCTCAGCTGGACCTTCCACATCAGCCGGTCCTTCTAGAGTACCACCACCACCACCACATCACCCTAGCCACCCTCAGGGCCCGACCTTTCCACCAATGGATTTCTCTAGTTGGGACCCCTCTATGGTGAGCTCTTTTCTCATGGCGCAGAATGCGTCTAATCACCGGGCTCTCACGACTATCCAGAGCCACTTGCATGACAGTGGCCAAAGCACTTGGACGCCAGCCTTCTTCTCAGAGCACATAGCTTGGCCTGGGGACAGGCCTTTCTTTCCTGGAGGGGCAGCTGCTGCAGATGTTGGTGAGGAGGATGCCGGTGATGATGGTGATGATGATGCTGATGTTGATGATGATCTTGGCGATGATTCATCGGAGGCTACAAATAGCATTGACCGTATGGCTGCAGACTTGATGGACTCGGAAGACAATGATTCAGACTGATCTTGATGCAAGCTGCAGACTTTTGTTTTATCACTTCTTTCATTTTATTTATTAAGCTTTGTACTTTTATAACATTTTATTATGTTTTGTACTTTGCTTTGTTTTATGCTTTTGTACCATGGATAATGTTATTTTGGTTTATGTTATTATTATGTTATTTATTTTGGTTATAACATGTTTAGTATAGTTTATGTTTTATTTATGCTTTGTTATTTCATTTTGGTATAAATTTTTTTGAAAATATCCCAACAATTTGGAAAGAAAGATTCAAAAGCCAGTGCTTGAGCTTAGAATCATTTGAGTGATAATGAT
Source organism: Medicago ruthenica (assembly GCA_018208015.1). Classification (NCBI taxonomy): domain Eukaryota; kingdom Viridiplantae; phylum Streptophyta; class Magnoliopsida; order Fabales; family Fabaceae; genus Medicago; species Medicago ruthenica. The sequence continues at coordinate 59,142,500 of CM031373.1, forward strand.
AGAATGAGTGTTAAAGCGCGCAGCTAAGGTACTCGTTTTCTTGTTTTTCTAGGTATATTCTTGAATGTGAATAAGTTCTTTACACACAAGTTAATTTATTCAGTTTTACGCAAGCACTTGTTTAGTTTTGAACCAATATAGAACTAGCCAAAATGTGAGGTATCCTCAACCATTGTATATATATGCAGGAGACCAACATTTCATGTTTAACTCAGTTATTTTATGTTAAATCTGTTGTTGTTTTAATTTGTATAAAAGCATTGAAGTGATCAAGGCAATTTTTTGAAATTGAGTGAAATACTTGACCAAATGAACCTACCCTGTGAGAAGTGTGAGTATCTGTTAACCCCTCTGAGCCTATTGAATCAGAATCGTTAATTGTGAACTGTCAATTTTAATAAGCTCAATTGCTTATTTAAATTGCCGGAGTTTGTAAAAAAAATTCAGTTCATAGTTAACTCTTTATTGAATTCTGATAGTTGTTTTCTTTTGAACCCTTATCCATCGTTTTTATTGACCTTTGCCATAATGATAAAGGAACATTCGATTAGGGTGTCATTGAACTAAGTTGGGGAGAAAGGGAGGTTGTATTTATGTCAATGTAATGGTGAATGTTGATAATTGATCTTGACAACAAGAAAAGAAAAAAGAAAAGAAAAGCAAACCAAGAAAAAGAAAAGAGAAAAATGAAAAGGTTTGCAATAATTCAAAGAAAAAGTTGTCAAGATCAATCAAGAAAAGAAAAATGTATAGTTCACCAAGAGTTGTATTGGAAAAAGGAGGAAGTTTGTAAATAGATTGAATGTTCCTCTTGCTTGGCCATTTGAAATCAAATATCCAACATATGACAATTCTTTTGTAACCTAGCCCAATTACAACCCTTAAAGACCTTTTGATCAATGCCTTTTATGCTTTTAGAAATGATAATTAGATGGACACATAATTTAATTGGAATGTTATCATGTTTGTTGGATGAGTGTTCATACCCTCACAATAGATTTCAATATGTTCATATACTTTATTTAGAAGTGTGTTAGGTTTGGTTCAATTTTAAACATGTTGCTTGTTAAGAATTGTAATTTAGATGCTTTGTGTTTAGAACTAGTTCACATTTATAGTATGTATCTCATTTAATGAGAAACTTAACCCTAGCTTGTGCAATCACGTTGAATCATTCATCTGACACTTATTTGCTTCAAACTTTTGATTCTTTTGCATTCTTGCTCAAAGCCATGGTTAAAGCTTGTTTCCTTATTTGTTGTGTCCTTTGTTTGAGGACAAACAAAGATTTAAGTTGGGGAGTGTGATAAGTGCCTGAAAGTGGTTAAAATGCCTGAAAGTTGGGGAGTGTGATTAGCATAGGATAAGCTCATATTTATGGTTCAAATGCTATATTTGTGACCCTATGTCTTACCCCATGTTTTTATTGCAGGAAATTCATGCTTGAACATGCTGAGCAAAGGTTTATGAAGTTTTTATCAAAGCCATCGCTTCAAGCGCACGCTTCCTCGCTACAAGCGAGGATAGGCAGGGAATTTGAAGACTTCATCGCTTCAAGCGCCAGATGCCACGCTTCAAGCGAGCTTAGGCAGGGATTTTTATGTGTTCATCGCTACAAGCGATGGACCGGTCGCTTCAAGCGACCAAGGGCGGTTTAAGGCTTCATGCTGACGTGGAGGATTCCCATTGGCCAGAAAACTTCCTCGCTACAAGCGACCAGCTCATCGCTTGTAGCGAGCGTGCAAAATTTCAGTTTTATAAAAGCTTTTTAGCTCATTTTTCAAATAATCAGTTGGAGAACCTTGAGAACTTTTACTTCCAATTGTTAGGATTGCTTTAGTAGTAGTTTAGGACTTAGTAAATAGGGCTAGAAGTAATGATCTTCAAGGAGCAAAAGGATTGAATTGTGGAAATCCACCAAGGGCTTTGGGAAATCAAGACTTTGGGTCATGATCTTCATCTTTTCTCTTATCTTTTGTATAGTTGTCATGAAAATGAGCAACTAACATCCCTTTGTTGGGATTTGAGGTAATCTTTCTAGCTTTGATGTAATAAATGATTATGTGAATATATGATTTTGGCAATTCATGTGTTTATGAAGTTATTCTTGCTTTTCAATCTCATGCTTGATTCAAATGATATTGACAAATACTTTTGAATCTATGTTTAAGAATAATCTTCTATCAAAATAAGAAAATCTAGAAATGGATTTGGGTTTTGATAATCGCACTAAGTTTCGGATCGTAATGCTTTCGGATCGTTTGATTGATTGGGAAATCGTCGATTAAACGATACGATCGATTTCACGATGTCATTTGGGAAATCAATGATATTGTCGAGCGATACGTGATATTTATGCTAAAACGCTAAATTCATATGCATGATTCATGAATTATATTCTTTTCTCAACGCTTTTATTCCCTATTACTTGTTGTTTTAATTCCCGCATTTACATTCCGTCATTTTATGAAACCAATAGTACAAACCCTTAACTCAAAACAATATCGATTGTTGAACGGTTCGAAGTAACGCACCAATCCCTGAGGAGACGATAATTGAAAATACTTACTTTTGTTGTATGAAATACTGCTTCAACAGTGCATCATATCGCATTCATAGTTTCCCAAATCGAGTCTCATCCTTTGTTTCATCACAAAAGGTCAATCTGCCGCAGTCAAAGAAAGTGGCCCGACGCTTTCATTACAAACCGACTCGCACCTACAATACTTGTGCAAACAGAAGAGAGAAAATGGATGTGGTCGTGCAAACACAAGGAAGGATTTGCCGCAATTGGGTCGTTGTTGACATTCCCTCAGTTACTCATGGGTCCAAGTAATGTGTTTTCGTTGTCTTGTCTTTTCAAAAATCCTTTCGTTTCGCCCGATACGAAAGTGAAATCATGTAGAGCTCTACTTTTGTCTTCAAGTTACCACTATCAATGAAAAATTGTCGTTTCTTTCGCGATTTTTATTTTTATTTTACTGCTTTTCTGGAAAATGGTAACACAAAAAACCCAAAAAAAATATATTTTATTTTATTTTCAATCAATTTCAAAAGGTCTGCGTTTTTTACTCATTTTCTAAAATCAATCATCAATCATATGTAGACTGAACATCAAAAACCCGTTGAACACTGTAACCCTATGCTCTCTCCCGACTTTGAATTCCCTGTTTACGAAGCTGAAGAGGAGGAGGATGAAGGGATTCCCGAAAGGACCTCTCGGTTATTAGTGTATGAAAGAATTAACTTGGGTTCCGAAGAACTGCCATTACAATATTCCTAGTCGAATCCCAGATGAATGGTGCCATTGAATCTGTAAAAAAAAAAAAAAAACAAAAAAAAAACAACAAATACAACAAAAAAGAGAAATAAATACATCATGAAAGATATGGCAGAAAATGGTGGTCACCTACAAGGATTGGCATGAGATGCTCCCTTTTATTTTGCATGAGTATCGTACTTCGGTGCGAACATCAGCAGGGGCAACCCCCTTCTCTTACAGTTATACCAAAAAGGATGAAACAATCGGTTGACGAGAAAATTCATCCATGTGAAATTCGAGAAGGAAACCTTGTGCTCAAAAAAATTTTATCCTTTCAACCGGATTCCAGGGGCAAATGGACGCCTAATTATGAAGGCCCATATGTCGTCAAGAGAGTGTTCTCCGGCGGTGCAACGACTCTTACGACTATGGATGGTGATGAGCTTCCCCGTCCTGTGAATGCCGATGCAGTCAAGAAATACTTTGTCTAAAAACAAAAGAACAGCTCGGTAAGTCGAAAACCCGAAAGGGCGGCTTAGGCAAAAATGAGCGTCTCGGTGGACTGAAAACCCGGAAGGGCGGTCCAAGCAAAAATTAGAGACATGAAACAGAAAATAATTATCCTGATAGATCGAAAACCCGAAAGGGAGGTTTATGCCGTCTTGCTTTGGTTTATGCAAAAATTAAGGATCAAAAGACAAAGTAACTGCATCAGGTTGGCCATGACTCACTTGGGGCACATTAGCGGTCAAAGAGACTCTGAATCTGAAGCATCTAAACGGCGGAATTCAAAGTTGTTAGGGAGAATAGCGGTTATTGTGTTCAATGTACCTTCCCCTTATATTTACCATTTTCCAAACTTTGTGAGATCCGTGGAGTCATGCCGTTGGCGGGCCACCACTCTGTTAAATAAATTTGAGCCTGTGCCTTTATTTAGAATTCCCATTTATTCTATTTATAAAACTTCTTCTATTTTTGATGGTAGTACCTGAAGCAAAACTTTTTTTTAAAAATCACAAATCTTTTTATATTTTTGGAAAGCATAAACAAAAAACACATTCTCCTTGAACTCATGAATAAGTGAAGTGTGCGTCGACATCTGTCCTGAGAACGGATAAACTTTGCAGGTTAAACATGGTCAATTGCTTAAAAAAAAGAAAGAAGAAAAAGAAAGATCTCGGTAAGTCGAAAACCCGAAAGGGCGGCTTAGGCAAAAATGAGCGTCCCGGTGGATCGAAAACCTGAAAGGGCGGTCCAGGCAAAAATTAGGGGCATACAAAAAGAATATATTCCCGGTGGACTGAAAACCCGAAAGGGCGGTCCATGCAAAAGTTAGGGATTAAAAAAAAATAAATAAAAAAGATAAGCATGACCACATAAGCACCAGGTCCTTCTGCCAGGTTTTTGAATTAGCATGTTCCCCCCAGGAAGTGTTTACTCCCCATCAATGTTTTGGATATGTCCCCAATGGCATCATCCCCAATGAAGATTGCTGAGTGTTTGTACTGCGTCGTCGGTCCACTTTCCATCTTACCTGTCCAGTCTTGTCTCATCAAGTCCATCAGTTATACTGTCCCACAAGTCAATCCTCCATACAGTCATACAAGTCGTATTGTCTTACATACATTCATACATTGATGCATATACACATTCATGCATACACAACATGCACATAACATCTTTCAATACATGGTTGCATTAACCACCCTGAGTCTTGCTTTTCATGTCAATCAATCATGAACAATTTGTAACTCTTTTTCCCCAAGTGTCATCCCCAGTGTGTCTGGTCCAAAGATGTCACCCTCTTTTCGCCTAGTGACAGTTCTTTAATGAACAGCTTGTGCATACCTTTTACCATCGTGTCGTCAGTGGCAAGTTCGGCTACATCCCGAGCGGCTGACATTTATCTCTTACCTTCTTTAAGCTACCTTCACAATGGTAGTAGGTAAAATATTTTGTCTGCCTTTTTTAAGCTATCCGCACACCGATAGTAGGCAATGTCTTCTCTTTTTATATTACCTTTTTTAAGCTATCAATACACGATAGTAGGTAATACATGTCATCTGTCTTCTTTAAGCTATCCATACAACGATAGTAGACGGTGTCTCCTTTTATATTACCTTTTTTAAGCTATCAAGACACGATAGTAGGTAATACATGTCATCTGTCTTCTTTAAGCTATCCATACAACGATAGTAGACGGTGTCTCCTTTTATATTACCTTTTTTAAGCTATCAATACACGATAGTAGGTAATACAATGTCATCTGTCTTCTTTAAGCTATCCATACAACGATAGTAGACGGTGTCTCCTTTTATATTACCTTTTTTAAGCTATCAAGACACGATAGTAGGTAATACATGTCATCTGTCTTCTTTAAGCTATCCATACAACGATAGTAGACGGTGTCTCCTTTTATATTACCTTTTTTAAGCTATCAATACACGATAGTAGGTAATACATGTCATCTGTCTTCTTTAAGCTATCCATACAACGATAGTAGACGGTGTCTCCTTTTATATTACCTTTTTTAAGCTATTAATACACGATAGTAGGTAATACATGTCATCTGTCTTCTTTAAGCTATCCATACAACGATAGTAGACGGTGTCTCCTTTTATATTACCTTTTTTAAGCTATCAATACACGATAGTAGGTAATACATGTCATCTGTCTTCTTTAAGCTATCCATACAACGATAGTAGACGGTGTCTCCTTTTATATTACCTTTTTTAAGCTATCAAGACACGATAGTAGGTAATACATGTCATCTGTCTTCTTTAAGCTATCCATACAACGATAGTAGACGGTGTCTCCTTTTATATTACCTTTTTTAAGCTATCAAGACACGATAGTAGGTAATACATGTCATCTGTCTTCTTTAAGCTATCCATACAACGATAGTAGACGGTGTCTCCTTTTATATTACCTTTTTTAAGCTATCAAGACACGATAGTAGGTAATACATGTCATCTGTCTTCTTTAAGCTATCCATACAACGATAGTAGACGGTGTCTCCTTTTATATTACCTTTTTTAAGCTATCAATACACGATAGTAGGTAATACAATGTCATCTGTCTTCTTTAAGCTATCCATACAACGATAGTAGACGGTGTCTCCTTTTATATTACCTTTTTTAAGCTATCAATACACGATAGTAGGTAATACATGTCATCTGTCTTCTTTAAGCTATCCATACAACGATAGTAGACGGTGTCTCCTTTTATATTACCTTTTTTAAGCTATCAATACACGATAGTAGGTAATAAATGTCATCTGTCTTCTTTAAGCTATCCATACAACGATAGTAGACGGTGTCTCCTTTTATATTACCTTTTTTAAGCTATCAATACACGATAGTAGGTAATACATGTCATCTGTCTTCTTTAAGATATCCATACGACGATAGTAGACGGTGTCTCCTTTTATATTACCTTTTTTAAGCTATCAAGACACGATAGTAGGTAATACATGTCATCTGTCTTCTTTAAGCTATCCATACAACGATAGTAGACGGTGTCTCCTTTTATATTACCTTTTTTAAGCTATCAAGACACGATAGTAGGTAATACATGTCATCTGTCTTCTTTAAGCTATCCATACAACGATAGTAGACGGTGTCTCATTTTATATTACCGTTTTTTAAGCTATCAAGACACGATAGTAGGTAATACATGTCATCTGTCTTCTTTAAGCTATCTATACAACGATAGTAGACGGTGTCTCCTTTTATATTACCTTTTTTAAGCTATCAATACACGATAGTAGGTAATACATGTCATCTGTCTTCTTTAAGCTATCCATACAACGATAGTAGACGGTGTCTCCTTTTATATTACCTTTTTGAAGCTATCAATACACGATAGTAGGTAATACATGTCATCTGTCTTCTTTAAGCTATCCATACAACGATAGTAGACGGTGTCTCCTTTTATATTACCTTTTTTAAGCTATCAATACACGATAGTAGACAATGTCTCCTTCTATTACCTTTTTTAAGCTATCAATACACGATAGTAGGTAATACATGTCATCTGTCTTCTTTAAGCTATCATCTTTGTTGATAGTAGACAGTGTCTCCTTCTCTTACCTTTTTTAAGCTATCATTTACACGCTAGTAGGTAACATCGGTCTTTGTCTTTGTTCGACTATCGTTCTGAATTAGTGCGATAGTAGACAACTCCTTCCCCAGTGAAACTATGTTATCCCCCAGTGGAGTCGGATCCCTTTCTTTAACGAACTCGGGTATCCTTTGGTTTTGTTTTACCCCCGGTCAGGTCATCTTCGCCGTCTTGCATTTGCATTTGCATCATGAGCATCTCATTGTTTTTTTTTTAGGTCCAAAATTGGCGTACTCTGTATTTAAGTCCCTTCGACCTGCCGAATCGAAGATTTTCTCTTCAAATCTCCGGACGAAGAGACTTAAATAGGGGCATCTGTCATACCCCAATTTTTGACCTAAAATTTATTTTTTTACTCATCTTTTTAGTTCGAAATTTTTCGTCGTCTCAGACAAAATTTCGACAGAGAGGTATTTTAAAATACCTCATTTTTTTAATTTTGTCCGGGTCCGTCTTTTTGTTTTTATTATTATTTCTATTTTTATTCTTTTAAGTACTTTTTATTATTATTATTATTTTATTTAACATTTTTATTATTCATTTTTTTTTCCTTTTATTACTTGCCATTTTAAAACCTCTGACTCAGACCTTTGGTGAGACTTTTTTTGTTTTAATTGGTCATTTAAACTGTCATTCATTGGCCTTTATGGTCAATGATGACAATTTGGTGTATTAGTACTAGCAATTCAACACGGTCAAAGGAGGAGGAGAAACCAGTCACAGGAGAAACGAGACAATCAGAACCACTAAACACAATTATCCAACAGCAAAACTCAATCAACACACTACAACCACGCCGCCCTACCACCGTCCCACTAACAATCAACCACACAACACCTCCTCCTCACCCACTCAACCACACAACATACGAACTCCACCACCATCAAACTCCCAGCCGTACGGCCCACCATAACCCAGCCACTCATCAACCCAAAACAACAATAACAACATAGCCGTGCCTCCTCCCCACACCCAACCACACACGGTTGCAGCCACACAGCCACCACAATACACGCACGCAACTCCCCCAACACAACCGTACGACCACACAACATCCACTTCCAAACAACCCAAATTCGGCCACAATACCAAATAACCAAACAAAATCGACCCAGCCACTACACGGCTTCCACCACGCCACCACAACCCACACAACCGAACACCCAAACGCGGCCACTTTCTCCCCTCTAAACCACCAGCAAACCGCGGCCTCCACCATCACCCACGGTCACAGCCCAACACACCATAGCCCCACACTCGATTTCTCTCTATTAAACCCCCTTCTTTCTCATTTCTTGCCATGCCAGCTTCTCCTTCAGATAACCAAGCCAAATGGATGAGAGGAAGAGAGGAGAGGAAGAGAAGGGAAGAGATGAGAGAGAAATCCTTCTGAAAATGAAAAAAACCGGTGGCTTCTTTTTTTATATACACCGAACCGGTTCGGTTCGCGTGAACCGGACCGGTCCGGTTTTCTCCCCCTCCTTCAGCCCAAAGACACACGGCCCAGACTTAGTTCTTCTTCTCTTTTTCTGTTTTCTCTTTACACCCCCCTTTATGCTTCAGCACCCCCTTCCTTCTTTATTTGTTTTCTCTTTGATTTTTTTTTCTTTTCTTGCATTTATTTTATTTTAGTCCTTCTATTCTCATGCATTTTATTTTATTACCTTTATTTTTAGCACATCATGCATTTTTATTTTTATTTTTATTTTCCTTTTATTTCATGCATTTTTATTTTAGTTTTATTATTAGCATATTTATTTTAATGCCTTTGCAATTTCGTTTTTTTTCTTGTTTATCTTTTCGTCATTTTTATTTTTATTTTCTTAGAATGTATTTAGGTACAATGTAAATATAAATAAGAATTTGCACTGACACTCACTTTATTTATTCCGCTTTATGTCTTTTATTTATTTTTTTATTTATTTCGCTTTACAAAAGAAAAAAAAATACAAAAAAAATATTAGGTTAGTTTAATTTTAAAAGGGTTTCGTGGTGATCCAACGTCACCACGGAAATCCCTCGTTTTTTTAACTTTTTGTTACGTTTTAGTCTTAGTTAATTAAAAAAAAAACAAAAACATGCAAATATCAAAAAAATCACAAAAAATCTTTTCTTAAATAAACCTTGATTTTCAATCAAGTGTCCTTTTTTCTCTTTTATTTTCTTTAAAAAACCATTAATCTACTTTAATAACATTTAAATCATTTTCAAAAATTAAAAAACACAAACCAATCTCATTTTGCCACTTGGCTTTTATTTTATCTTTAAAACTTTTTTAAAGCCAATAAAAAACACAAAACAAATCAACCGTCATTTTTACCCCGAACTACGAGGTTTTGATCCCTCACGGGTACGTAGACAGAGGACTCTGTCCTTCCAAATCATAAAAAATAAAAAAAATAAAACATTTTCTTTTCTCATTACTTTAATTCTGTCTTTTAAAAAATAAGCAAGTTATAGCCAAAATAAATAAATAAAATCAAGAGGTTCTCGTAGAGTACTACGAACGTTTAGGGTGCTAACACCTTCCCTAAACGTAACTAACCCCCGAACCCTTAATCTTTAAAATTGTGGTAATTTAGAACTTTTTTCCACTTTTCTTTTAAAAAATTAAAAGTTCAGTCGTGAATTAAAATTAGTGAGTCAACGCTAATCAATAGCTTGATCTCCGAAAATCACCGCGACAACAACAATTTGGAAATCCAAAACCAACAATAATTAAAACAGTCCTCAGAGATATAACTCCCTATTCGCTAACCCTCCGAGACTTATCTACCAGACGTATATATTAGGGGTAAAAACAGAGTTTTGGGGGGCCTAAGAGATATTGAGGAGGCCTAAAAAGAAATTTTCTAAATTGAGTATCACGCCTAAAAACTTCATCAGAAACAAATTCAGATCCTCTCTTTCCATTTACTCTTTCTCCACCCTTCCACGATTTGTTTCTATCTCTTTAAATCTTAAAAAGAAGATCAAGAGAGGGAATATATAAGTAAAGAAAATCAAGAGAGAGATTGATACAAATTATAAAAGAAAGAAGAAGAAGGTAGTGATTGAAAAAGAGGATCAACCAAGCAATTGAGCTTAAGTGGTTAATGAGCTTCACCAAGGACGAATTGTTTTGGTGAGCCCGAGTTCGATTCTTGGGTGAGACAATTTTTAACTAGACTATCCTTACCTCACGGCCGAACTCCGAATGACCAGAGCCCTTTTCCCTTAAGAATTGAAGGCTAACACCAAACAAAAGAAAAGAAAAAGAAGATCCAAAGGGACGTAAATGTCTAAATTGCATCTCTATCATCAATGGCCTCATATCCACTTGATAGTGGAGGTATGCATATAAACCCCTTCAGTTTTGAAAAACTGCATATATAGTAGTATTATTAGTCTTTTGTTATGAATATATCAATTAGTGGATGTCCATCCATTAACCTTCATATACTTGTAACTCCCACTAGTAAGTGGATTGTAATGTGATTATTCATTTGCCAATTTGTGTCCTATAAATAGGACATATATTGCAATGTAATGACACACTTGTGAAGTAATACAATATACTCTCATGTTCTCTCTTTATTCTTCTATACTTTACATTATCTTGCAATACTTTGGATTAATTTCATAACACGTTATCAGCACGATGCTCTGACCATCTGAGATTCGATTATTTGGAATATGTAGTTTTGTTTGAAAGAATAACTAGATCATATAATTCGATAACACGCAGACTGGTTGTTCTTGTGGTAAGCCTTTTGAACCATTTTCTTTCTTTAGTTATATAATTATAATATCATTATCATATATTTTTTTCGTTTGTTCTTGTTAAATTTTAGAAGAATTTAACACTGAAGTTCTTTAACTTATAATTATCATATCTTTCTTTCTTTATTTTTTTTAAATTCCAGAAGAATTCAACAACGAATCATCCCTGAAGGATAGTTCAAACAATGAAGATATTTTATTATATAGTTCTTGAAGAACTATTTTTCCTTTTAATATTAAAGCATCCATGAAGGATTGCTCAAAGAACGAATATATATATATATATATATTCATTGATTTGAGATATAGTTCTAAAAGAACGAATAATTTAATATCAAGCATTCGTAAAAGATTGCAAAATAAAAATAGTGATTTTCCTTTGTTATTCTCGATAGAGGTTTGTGGTGAGTTCTTGAAGAACTAGATCTTTGTTAACATCTATTGAATTTATATTTTTATCATTCTAATCTTTTATATTTTTAATATTTTTTTTATTGAAGTTTATTCAGTTAACACATTAGCATGTTTGATATTCTTGATAAATTTTTGAATAATTTAACATCGAGTATCCCTGAAGGGTTGCACAAAAGAATTGTTCTGGATCATTGTGAAGATCATGTATAATTCCTGAGGAACAAAATATATATGAAGATCAAAAGAATTGTCCCAGAAGGATTGCAAACAATCAAATTTTTATGTTTATGAAGGTTTGAGATATATATAGTTCTTGAAGAACTAAATATTTAATATCAAGCATCATCAAAGGATGGCAAAATCATGACATTCCTTGGTGTTGATAGATTTATGGTTGAAAATAAGATCTATTTTATCTTTGTATTATTATTTTTTTTTTTGAAAAAAGTATTGAAGAGTTACACGTTGAGAATGTAATGTAGTTCTCGAAGAATTAATTAATTTCTTTTTAGGATCCCTGAAGGATCGCTCAAATAAAGAATTTTCTTATTCATTGTTTATGAAGATTTGGAATATAGCTCCTGAAGAACTAAATTTAATATTAAATCATCCTTGAAGGATTGTAAAATTGTGATTTTACTTGCTTATTGTTCATAGAGGTTTGCGGAGTTCTTGACCACAATTCAAATATATAAGATCTATTTGATCGTAGTATAAATTCTATGAAAGAATTAAAAAAAAATTATTTATGCATCTTGAATGTGCTCCTGAAGTAGCAAAATTGAGAAAATAATATCAAGAAAACTTTGAAAGATAAATCACATTTGTGATTGAACATAAGTCATTGATTGAAAAGATGAAGTCTCACATGATAAATTAAACTTTATTTCTAGATTGAATCATCTATACTAGTTGTTTCGTATAATTTGTGCTCTACATATTTATTTATTTTTTGGGTAGAATGCTCCACATAATTGCTTTTCTAATGAAATAATAGACATTGTGTTTATGAATTTATATTATTGCTACTTTTGAAACGATTAAGATTTACAAACTATATTGTTTTGAAATGAGAATCTTGTTAGTTTACTGAATAACTATAAATCATATTTGTATTATGGATTCCTTCTAAAAAGTATGTATATGCTATTTCAATGTTACGTTCAAGTATTGCTCCTAGAACTTTGACTCACTAAGGAGTACAATAATTTTATGTATATTTTGTTGGATATTGTTTGTAAATGAATGATTTCTTACATTAAGGCTCCAGAAGAGTCAATATATTGTTATATGGAGGAATATAATTACACATTGAGAATGCATTATATTCCTCTAGGTCTCATAGAAATTTATTATCCTTCTAAATGGATATCATATTGAAATAAGAAATAAATGAGATGTTGAATATCTCTATATTACGATACATGTTTTGGATAGAAATAAGTGTAGATAAAAAATTACATGTCTTCATATGGATTGACTACACTTATATTAGTGCAATTGAAGCACACATTATTGTAAAATTGAAATTTACATATCATATTAAATTTATTGTTGGCAAAACCGGGTTGGGTTATCCCGGATCTATTATGATGCGAAAATAGTTAAAAATTTATATGGACATGCATTGAAGAATCAGAAGATTCTTCAAACTATTAATGTTTGTGTGTTATTACTTTCCAAAGTAAGTTGACAATCTGAGAAAATAAGTCTCTTATATATATTAGGTGATATTTGTGGATGAATACACCGATGATGTGAATCATTTTGATACCTTATAAATTGATTTAATACATCGACTAAATGATCACATATATGTTTATTGTCAACTCACAACTAGAAGTTTGTGAGATTGTTTTCTCAACAAATTTGACTAAGAGCTCAATTTTTTGGAGTTTTCAGAAAGTATCATTTCTCAATTTAAATTGATATTGAACATCGTGTAGTATATGTTCATAAAAAAAGGTCTTGAAGGTCCATTCTTTAGACGTCTAAAGTTAATTGTATGAATGATACTTATGAGAACATAACTTCTAAATTCTACTTTGGGAACATGTAATCTAGTATGTTGAGATATTGATTCGCATCAAGCCAACACGTTATTATGTGTAAGTCCTCCCCTTAATTTATAATTCATTTTAGGTTAACAACCAAATATTTTTCATCTAAGTGAATTTTTGGATGTGTTGTGTATATCACAATTGCTCCAAAATAATGCACTAAGATAAATATTGAAAGAATATTGGGAAAGTATATTTGATATGAATCCCCTACTATTATAAATTGTATTGAGCCAACTTCAGTAGGCCGATATCGATTGATGGATTAGTTTTCCCAATATTAGGGGGAGAGAATAAGCAGCTGAAAATGTGAACCCGAAGTTCAATTGAATGAAAATGTGAACCCGAAGTTCAATTGAATTATTTGAAAGAAAATATTCATAATAAGCAGCTGAAAATGTGAACCCGAAGTTCAATTGAATGAAAATGTGAACCTGAAGTTCAATTGAATTATTTGAAAGAAAATATTATTATCTCATCTTGATCCTCGAAATATCACTCATTTGCGAAGTTAAACAAATAAAATAGCAGCTGCTAATGCTCCAAACGAAATAGATGTCCCTGTAGGATAACTAATATTGCAAATGAGTCTCAATCATGCATCAAGCATGGTAAACCAATCAGTTCCAAATATAAAAATCCTCAAATAAGAAAAGGAGTCAAAATGAAAGATAATCCAAATGAGGATATATAAACTCTAAAAGAGTCGTCTAACATAATGGATTTTTCAGTTCTAGAAGAACTTATTAGGTACCTGAAATTTATGAAATATCGATAAATTATGTCATGAATGAAAGATCTCAATGAAATGAGATGGAACCGAAAAATAAAAGTCAACGTTGACGATGTTTTTACATAAAATATAGCGCTATATTTAAAAATGATAACGAGGATCATGAATCAAAGTCTATTGAGGATTATAGACAATAAAATGATTGACTAAATGGAAAGACGAATTTGAGGCACTATTAAACTAGCTTTGCAAAGAGAATGGTTTTTGGACCAGTAGTTCATACATCTGAAGATGTGCAAATAAAAGAGAATCATGAAATATTGATATATGAAGTTTGCCTTATTTTCAAAAGTATTTGTGAAAACCTACTATTAAAAGTGAATTCAAGTACATTATCATACTTGATTAAGTCTAGCACCACTTGAAAGCCTCAATCTATCTATATATGAAGTACATGTTACAATATATTTATATGACTGACTTGATATTTTTTATATAAAATTCCCCGAATGAATCATTTTACTGAGGCATACAATTCATATTATTGAAGAGATTACTTAATCAACTTGAAATATAGAAACATGTTGTATAATATTGTTAGTGAATATTTTCTAAAAGAGAGATATAAAAATGATATAATTTGTCCATTTTGAAATAAATCTGAGAACTCTTGAAGAGTTTTTGAAAGTTGATTTATTAAAGAAAAATATTGAGATGAAATATGTAGAAAGGATAAATATTTATTTGAGATTACAAGTTGAGTATTTGAAGAGTAACACTTTTGTTAATCAAGAAGCTTATATAACAAGGTGCTAAAATGTTTATATATGGACAAATCTCATTTGTTGTATACTCAAATGGTTAAAAAGTCATTAGATGTAGACAAAGATTGTTTGAAAATTTGAGTAAATTATGAAGAACTAATTGGTCCTGAAGTACCATAATGTAGCTCAATTAAAGGACAATAATGTACCTTGATGATTATTCATGTTATCATATATTATTATTTTTATTATTTTAGATATGCAGGTATTTGTCGGATCCTCAATATTAATGTGCTTGATTGAGGTTTATGATTGAACACATAAAAGAAACTTGTGGTTTGTCTTCCAAAAGAACGAGCAACAATCCTTTATGAATATAATATCATATGCATTGTCAATTTGAAAAGATATGATATAAGCAGTCAACAAATTTATTCGTGTGATAATATTGCAGACCTTTTCACAAAGTCACTCTCAAACATAATTTTTGAACAACTGATGTAAAAGATTGACCTTCAACGTCTCATAGATGATTGTTTGGATGAGGGGGAGATATAAATATATCTAAATATATCTTGCACTCTTTTTCCCTTCACCATGGTTTTGTCCCACAGGGTTTTCCTGGTAAGGTTTTTAACGAGACAGATATATTGGATATTGTACTCTTTTTCCTTCACTAAGATTTTTTCCCATAGGGGTTTTTCTTAGTAAGGTTTTAATGAGGCATATATTTGATGGACATCCAAGGGGGAGTGTTATGAATATATCAATTAGTGGATGTTCATCCATTAACCTTCATATACTTGTAACTCCCACTAGTAAGTGGATTGTAATGTTATTATACATTTGCCAATTTGTGTCCTATAAATAGGACATATATTGCAATGTAATGACACACTTGTGAAGTAATACAATATACTCTCATGTTCTCTCTTTATTCTTTTCTCTTTATTCTTCTATACTTTACATCATCTTGCAATACTTTGGATTAATTTCATAACATCTTTCAAATTTATTCTATATTTTTAACAGCAACATGGATAGATTGAACTTGGACCTCTTTGATAATACTCATTCATAGATTAATTGTAGAATTTATAACAACAATACTCAAAGTCACATCCAACGACTCAGTTACTTGGAGTTATCTATGGGTCTTCTGAATCAAACAAACAAAGAAGATTCATGTTGTTGTTTGATAATGTTGCTCTTAACTCGAGTCACTAGCTTCTACTAATCGACCAACTCTGCTTCACCACCCATTTCCTCAACATTACTAAGGCATACTTGCACATTTTTCCATGGAAAATTCTCCTAACCAGGCCATATATTTCTCTATCTGATGTATTTGACTAGCATCTATCTAGTAAATTCTTTTAGATGCATTTCTTAATATAAGTTTTGTGCTTAATTTATTTTAACAAAAATTCAAATCTTTATCATATATTTTAGTTACATTTTTTTTTGAAGGAATATATTTTAGTTACTTATAAAATGAATATGTTAATTTAAAAAATAAATCAATTAACCATAAGCTGTATATTGAAAAATATCTAAATCAAATTTATTGCTAGGAAGATATACATGATGAATTTGTCTCATAGCTGACCATAATTCGTTTTAATACTATTTTTTTTTTTACAAATATTGCGAAATCCATTTGATTTTTTTTTCCTTTCTAATGTTGCATATTCAATTCAACATTATTATTTCATAAATAGTGAAGGAAAGGAAGGTTTAAAAATTTGGGTGTTTTTCTTTGTTGATAAAAATAAATAAATTTGGGTGTTGTTTTCAGGTGGCAAAGGAGAACAAGACTGCTCTGCCCTCGGCTGCCATGTTCATTATCAGATACCATTCATTTTATGGTTTATAGTTCAACTTAGAAGTAAAAATTCTGTTGTCACAAAAATTAACTGTAAGTTCATAACGTATCAAATTGTCAATTTGTAATCTTATTTGACACAAGCCATTGTTAAGGTGTTTGGGTAAATCAATTAAAAGAGCTTATCACAATTTCATAAGCTCTTATGCATATTTTGATAAGCCTTAATTATTAGCTTTTATGTTGGCTTCATACGGAGCTTTAGAAATTAGGGAGCCTCTTCGAATCCCTAGTGTCTCATTTTATTTAAACTAATATTTTCTTTTATACTGTACAATAGAATGCAAAATAGTACCCTCTATGATTCATTAGCATTTTAGTCAAAAAATTGGGGGTTGGATAAATCAGCTGATTTGAGCTAAGAGTTAAGAAGTTGAAAGTCCAGAATTCAAATTCTACAAGAAGAAAAACTAACATAACAATTAACAAACTAACATTTGCCATTAAAAAACATTTAGTCAAAAAATGAATCATTAACATGATTTAATAAAATGATTCATTAACAAACTGACATTTGACATGTATTAATATTATGGTCAATTTATTGAGGGGACAGAGAATTTATTAGTAGTAAATATCGAACTTGTATCTTCTTCATAATACTCTTTGAGCAGCTCAACCCATAATTGAGCTACTCCTCGTCCAAAATTGTAGAATACTTAATACTCAAAGTGTCTCATCAACGACTTGCTGACTTGGAGTCTTTGAATCTTCTGAATCAAACAAAGATTCTTGTTGTTGTCTGATAATGTTGTTCTTAACTTATGACGGACTCAGCTACACCTCTTTCCTAAACATTACTAGCTTTGCCCTCCTTGCACGCTCAAATTTGCACCACACTATTTTTCCATGGAAAATTCTCCTAACCAACCATGTACATCTCTATCTGATGTATTTGACTAGGATATACCTAATAGATTTTTTCTAGACGTGGAGTATTTCTTAATATAATTTTTGTGATTCATTAATTTTTTAAAATTACAAATATTTTTTCATATTTTTGGTTTACTTATAAAATGAATATTTTACTTTTTAAAATCAATCAATCAATCAATCATTGATTGTATGTTGAAAAAGAACGTAAACAAATTTATTAGAATTTTGGAAAATAGAGAAGATCCTAACTAAAGTATTTACTATACAAACATACTCTCATAGTTTACCATAATTTGAGATTTAGGAATTTAGGGATTTTGGGATTAAATTTGGAATTTAGGAATTTGAGATTTAATTTGGGATATTGATTTTTGGTTCATTTAGGCTTTGTGACACCTCATGCACCTTGTCAGCATAAAACATTTGTCACCTCATCAGTTAATAGAATTTTTTAATGCCGGGGACTAAAGTGATAACGGAAGTGCACATTCAGAGACTATTTTGTATTTAATCCTGAGTCAAGGACCTTTATGACAGCAAGGTGTAGAGTCAGGGACTAAAGTGATCATTTACTCTTAAAAATATTTTTACAAAATTTTTAAAAAAAATGCGAAAGGATCATGCAGTTTTTTTTTGGGTACATTCATGTAGTCATTTTAAATCAATTGAAATTCATTTATTAAACTTAAAATGCTAATTTCTATAAAATATTTTTACAAAAATATTCAATCATAGTATATATGATAATTATATGGATATTTGTAAAAATCAATACTAAAACATGACACATAAAATTGACAGCTCAAATTTAAGCGGAATGCAACTCTCTAGCAGTATAAATGCTTCCATGTATAACATTAGCACTCATCATTCATTAATTGCATCCCTAATGAAGAAAACAATGATGGGAATCTTATTGCATTTTCTTTTAGTGTTGCTTGGTGCCCTTACTATTTTGGGTTTGATACAGGCTCAGGATCAATCAGGTTTGGTTATTAATTTGTATATACTTGTTTTATGTCACATAGTTGTTACTATTAATATTATAGCTGAAGTTATCTTTGTTTCTACATATATCTCTTGTTAGGATTCATTAGCATAGATTGTGGCCTACCTGAAAACTCAAACTACACTGAGAAGATCACAGACATAAATTACATATCAGATGCTGAATTCATAGATACAGGTGTAAGTAAGAATATAACACCTACAGAGAATATTACTCATCAACAGCAACTACATTTTGTACGAAGTTTTCCAAGTGGAGTGATAAATTGTTACAGAATAAATGTTACAAGTGGTGTTCAATATTTAATCAGAACTACTTTCTATTATGGAAACTATGATAATCTAAATGAATCACCACAATTTGATCTTCATTTTGGAGCTAATGTTTGGGATATAGTGAAGATGTTCTCCAATGCATCACGCACCATAATCAAAGAGAACATTTACATTCCATCAAAAGATTACATACAACCATGTCTTGTTAACACAGGCAAAGGGACTTCATTCATTTCGGCTATAGAATTGAGGACTTTGAACAATGATTCTTATATCAGACTCAAAAAAACCAGTAGTATTATCACACTTCATGAGATATTATTTAGGTTCCATCACAAACTTAGAATACAGGTAACAATATATACATTGGATAGACTCGGTCATAGTGGAAGCGTTTAGCTTGATTTTTCAACCACCACCAAGACAAAAAAATTGACTCTTATCAATTAATCGAAGATCATTAACTTCTTGCGCCCTAAACACCAAATTATCACGAACCTTCCAAATAGACCAAACACATGCTATCCAAATCACAACAAACTTTTCTCTCAAAACTTGATCACAATAGAAAAAACCACAAAGATTGAGCACGACACAACACATTCTAAGGAAAAATTATACTAATACCCTACCACCTCAACACAGTAAACCATAACCAACCATAAAAATAATAATAATAAAAAAAAAAACAACTGTGTCGAGTAGTCTCTTCAACGTCACAACCATGGGCACAAAAATAAGAATTACAATTTATCATTCAGTTGTACCGTCTTATTCCTTTGTTGGAAGTCTGTTAATAAAAAATTTCCACGCAAAAAATAGATACCTTCAGTGATACCATGTTATTCCAAATAGTCTCACAAAAGGAGAATATTCTTACGTATTATGTGCTAACTTTATTAATTATTTATTTATACAAATAAATGCATCAAAGGCAATTACTGATATATATTTTTTGGTCACGTACAGGTACAAAACAAAGATGATGTTTATGACCGCATATGAATCCAGAGATTGGAGACGATTAAGCACCTCACTTAACAGTGACGATCTAGATCAGAATGATTCTAATCCACAAGCAATTGTGATGAGCACTGTTGTTACACCAGTAAACGTCAGTGCCCCTTTACAATTTTATTGGGATGCAGATAATGTAAATGACAAATACTACACATATTTGCACTTTAATGAGGTCGAGAAGCTGGCTGGAAATGAAACTAGAGTATTCGATCTCACATTGAATGATGAAGTTTTAAATGACCCTGGGATACTGGAATACCGGAAAGAATTTACCTCATATGATTCAGCACCTTGGACTGGAGCCACAAGGTATAAATATTCCCTTCATAAGAAAGAGAAGTCAACCTTTCCACCAATCCTCAATGCCATTTGAGATTTATAAAGTAAAAGACTTCTCACAATCGGAAACTCAACAGGATGATGGTAAGCTAGCCATTTGAGTAACATATTATCTCGGTCTTTAAATATATGACCTTTTTTTTTTTATTGACAAACATTAGTGGTTAGTTGTTAGATTAATTTTTCTCCTTCGGCCAAGTTTGAACACGAGACCTCCAACTCCTTATCCTAAGATCCTACAGTTTTGGGATTTTTCTCTACCTTACCGATCTCAGTACTGAGTAGAATCCTAAACTATGCAAAATCTGTTTGAAATTATTTATGTTTAAACTATTTTGCTCTTCCATATAATTGTAGTGTTCCTTATGTGATGTAGGCTTGAAGAATATAGGTTTTAAGTATTTTGTGAACTTGGTTGTTTTATATTTAAGATTTGAGACTTTAAGTAATTTATGTTTAAGCTTTTCTATTAGTTTGTTTTATGTTTAAGATTTGGGACTTTGAATCTTTATGTTAAGAAGACTTGGTTGTTTTATGTTTGCTTTAAGATTTCAAGTTTTAAGTAGTTTATACATTTTATTGTATATATTTAATATTATTTGAGTTGAATCCATTGATTTTGATTGCAATCTTCGATTTTGTGATTTTGATATCTATTCGATTCTACAAAATTAATTAAGTAAAATCTTTCAATTTCGATTGCGATTTTAGGATTTGCGATCTTGCTATCCTCTTTCGATCTGAAGCAAAATCTTGATTTTGACAACCTTGCTACTATGTAATTTCTTAATTATCGGGATTTAGTCAACTGGGTCATATGTTTGTGAAAGATGTAGTATATGAGTTTTAGTAATGTTTTTTGTTGTTGGTACAACTGGGTCATATGTTTGTGAAAGGAGTGTTTATCTTTGGAGATGGTTCAGAGACACGAAGAAAGAGAAAACGATGTAATTGAATTGTCTTCTTCATCATTTCAATCAGTAACAGCCCCCTTTCCGAGGTAATTTCTTCCACCTATTCACTGTCACTCGTTTGTAATAATTTGTACTTTTGAAGTTTCTTGGATCAAATTAAGGATTAAAATCTCATCATATATATAAAGCATTGTTTCATAATTTTGGGATTTTTCTCTACCTTACCGATCTCAGTACTGAGTAGAATCCTAAACTATGCAAAATCTGTTTGAAATTATTTATGTTTAAACTATTTTGCTCTTCCATATAATTGTAGTGTTCCTTATGTGATGTAGGCTTGAAGAATATAGGTTTTAAGTATTTTGTGAACTTGGTTGTTTTATATTTAAGATTTGAGACTTTAATTAATTTATGTTTAAGCTTTTCTATTAGTTTGTTTTATGTTTAAGATTTGGGACTTTGAATCTTTATGTTAAGAAGACTTGGTTGTTTTATGTTTGCTTTAAGATTTAAAGTTTTAAGTAGTTTATACATTTTATTGTATATATTTAATATTATTTGAGTTGAATCCATTGATTTTGATTGCAATCTTCGATTTTGTGATTTTGATATCTATTTGTTGTTGGTACAACTGGGTCATATGTTTGTGAAAGAAGGAGTGTTTATCTTTGGAGATGATTCAGAGACACGAAGAAAGAGAAAACGATGTAATTGAATTGTCTTCTTCATCATTTCAATCAGTAACAGCCCCCTTTCCTAGGTAATTTCTTCCACCTATTCACTGTCACTCGTTTGTAATAATTTGTACTTTCGAAGTTTCTTGGATCAAATTAAGGATTAAAATCTCATCATATATATAAAGCATTGCTTATCATATACATAATTGATGGCATATCCGTTAAGAATGTATAGAATGTGTAACTAAAATCCTTGTAAAATTGATTGAGAAGTGTCTGAGAGTGAACTGAACAACTCTTTTTAGCAAAAGCTGATAATATCTATCTATTATACGCATCAATATATCTTGCCTATAATGTCCAAATGCATCATTAATCATTGTTTCCATTGGATTTTCACAATAACATATCTCTTGCACATGATTTTAATTTCTATAAGAAGCTGATACTTGTCTCTCACCATTAAGATTCTATCTGACATAGTTTTTTGAGAACTGTTGAAATTTTAAATGATCCTTAACTATTCCTCTTGTATGATATTACCTAAACTCGCATGTGGACATGGACATCGTATCTTCAACAATTCCCATCTCAAAAGCAAAATCTAAAAATTTACTTAAGTCAGTTAAGTATTTCGTATTTTGTCATTGCTTACTAATTCATGAATTATTCATAATTAACACAAACAAGATTAAAAGTTATACCTACTACTCACCTACAAATTAGAGAAAAAACATATATTTCAGAAAACACAAGCAAATCAAAGAAATCTTACACAAATTGACCGTTGAGTCCTAGATAGTCTCTTGACATATTACTCAGCAATAGGGATATCCTGTTGTAAATCTGTTAATGGGAATGGGAAATGTGAGCCACCGACCCTAGCGAAGACATCATCGTCCTGCTGCAAAACCGCATCTACCAGGTCCTCTTAGGTACAATGGGAGATTATTAGTGGCAAAGTACCTGCTTAATTCCTCTTCAGATATGTTTGGAGGAGGAGGTACTTGTTGAATAGGGGGAGGTGTTGGAGCATGAAAGAGTGGACCTCTCTCTTGCTAGAAGGTTCTAGGATTGAAGACTTTTTTACGGTAAAGAAGAAAAGGGAAATTTGTTAGACGATGAGTATTACATACATGAACGCAGTTGGGAGAATTGCTTACTTTGGAAGTAAACTTTGGGGAACCAGCTACCTTCTCTTTGGGTGTTTGGTGAAAAGTGTTTTCTCTCCGAAATAAAAATAAAATAGGTTGCCTGTAAGAGTACCAACTACCAAGTAGCATAGTTGCTAGAGTGAATAAGCGAAAAATTTAGGGTTCGAACCCCGACCTCTGCATATATAATGCAATGTCCCTACCAAGTTAAGCTCATGGGGAAGAAGTGAGTTACTGGCCACAAGGTTACCTTGAATACTTCTTTTCTTCAGGCTCTTGAAAATGCTTATTCGGACCTTGGACATCATTGGATTTGAACTACACTCGATTTTGTCCTTGGGCGTCATTAGGATTTGAACCAGGGTAAGAGAAGGGAAAAATCGATAAACCAGAAAGTGAGATTAGAAAGGAAGGATAAAATACCTTTTTGGTGGCAGATGATACACCCTTGAAGAGTAATCATGTTGAAAGGATTGACAAAGGGACTAGTTTCTCCAGGTGAACAAGAAAAATAAGCTATTGAAAAGCTTGAACCTTCTTTATGCCAAGCCAATAAACCTTATTAGCTTCGGCTACGTCAAGAGGATTTTGTTGATGCTTGCGACCGCAGGTAGATTCATAACCAAAGGAAATATGCTGTAAAAGTCCAAATTTCCTGGCCACACTCTAAAAGGATTGTAGTATTCTTTTGAAGTCTTGTTATTCCTACTCTTTGGTTGCAAACCATAGAGCAAATCTAAGATGGACCACATTCTTTTAATAAGACTGGGATCCAATTGGCTAAAATCTTGGTCAAAGAAGATGGATGATTCACCTCTGAGAAGGCAAAATTATTGCACATTCCCTAATGCTTGTCCCTCTTCATGAATCAACCTGGGATCAAATTTCTTATCCAAGAATTTCAGGAAACCTAACCGAAACTAAAGTTGGAGGAACCAAATCTAGGGGTCTACTCACATTCTTTATTTCTTTCTTTCCTTAAAGCCGAGTTAGAATTGTATACAAAAAACGGTATAAAGTGGACATACTTAAAGAACCCCAAGCTAAGATCATGTTGGATTTCAATAAGAGAACATATAGTTTCCTGAACGACTGCTATAGAACCAGTATAAACAAAAAATTATGCTTCATAAAAGCAACGTGATTGGAAATGTCCCTTGAAAAAGTAAGCCTACAGGGAGAATGGGAGTATCATTGGTGGCAAGAGCCTCAACCCCTATGACCGACAAGCCAAGTAAGGCAGCAGCCTTGTCAATAAGAGTATGGATCATCATGCCCCAAAGGAAGATAAAAGAGTTAGCACTTACGGTGATGTTGTTTCAGATTTTGGTCGCCTAGCGCGAACCTACAATATGAGCTCTAATTAATAAGTGTATAAAAAAATTGAATTCTCAAAGCATGAAAATAATTTGCTTGTTAAGTTATACAGAAAATATCTTACTTCATACAAAATTGGTCCGCTAATTTTTGTTTTTTATTTTATTTTGGTACCCAAATTTTAGACTTATTTTTTTGGGTCTAGGACGGTTGTCCTCTTCCCTCTGTCTCAGATACGGTGTTAGGAGAGGATGTCAATAAGATGCTATACGCTGAACTTCATGTCTTCATGCGATAGCATGATCATCTCATAGATACACCATCTCCTCCAAACATAATCTTTAGAAACTTCAACCTCGTAAATCCAATCCAAACAATCACAAGATATGTTCTGAACTCACTCGACTTTCTTTTGAAAGTAAACCAATCATAAGAAAAATGAAGTTTAGAGTTGTCAGGTTCAAAAAAAGAACGTCTTAGAAGTCATGTCGTCGGTAGGTCTGATAAAGAATGCCTTAAAAAAAGACCAAGCTTCCTTTATGCATCTCTTAGTTTAGTATCTCCAAACCTAAAAAAGACTGAGCTTCCTTTTTGCATCTTTTCAACACTTTTTTTTAATGCCAAGGGGCGGCTTCGAGCGGCCCTTCTACAAGAGTTTGCAAAAAATAATAAGGGATGGATAAGTCTGGTAGACCAATGAGAAAAATGTTAAGGTACGTAGGGTGTTTTTGGTTCTGCAGTGACGAGAATTTAGTTTGTTAGAATTGATTTTTATTTGAGGTGACTTTAACTTAAATGGATTTATATATGGATACATTAAGTAAAATTGATTCTTATCGATTTATGTTTCAGATAGTTTGGATTGAAATTACTTTTGGATGTGTAGTTATCAAAATAGGTTTCAATAGTAATATTTTTTTTTGTTTGCAAACCAAGTGTAATCTCCACGCACAGCAGAGATCAATCCGCTCGAGGTAATTGAAATTTATTTAAATGATATTGAAAACTATATTTCATTTCCATTTAGTATTTATGTCGTATTAACAAAAAAAATCATTAATTTTATAAAGTAATGAAATGAACAATTAATAAAAAAAAAAAATTAAATTAACATGATTAGTAAAATTAAGTACCTTAATACAAATAAAAAAAATAAGCATGGTTGATGGCTCTGCATAAGAAATAATTTGCCAAATGGAAGGAAAAAACTCCGGATACGATTTCTTCATCCGACTCTCCAACTTCCAAGTTATGCTCTCTCTGGTAGGTCCTCCCCAAATCACTTTTACCAAGACAATTTCCTTTCCCCTCAGCCGCTTAACTTCTCGCTCATCAATTCCCAACGACACAGTCTCAACGGTTAAGTTATCCCTTACTTGCAAGTCATCCACTTGAATCACATGCGACGGGTCGTAGACATACTTTTGAAGTTGTGACACATGAAACACACTATGAAGATTCGACAACGACGGTGGTAACACAATACGATAGGCCACTTCTCTTACGCTCTCCACAATCTAATACTGGAACAAAAAAACGTGGCGTCAACTTCTTAGACTTTAAAGCACGACTAACACCGGTCACTGGGTTAACTCTCAAGAACACATGATCGCCAATCTGAAACTCAATATCCTTTCTTCTCTTATCATGGTAACCCTTATGTCTACTCTGTGATGCTTTCATCTTATCCTGAATCATCTTAACCTTCTCAATTGTTTGTCGAACAACTTCCAGTCTAAGCATAACACTCTCACCCGACTCAAACTGTAACACCCTAATTCCCAACGTCGATTTAAGAAATAATGCGGTCAAATTTAAACAAAAAGGATGTTACACATACTCGTCAATCATTCATCCAAATAAGAAATAGCATGTCATATTTCAGAGTGCGGAAAATACTTCAAAAAAATATTTCATAAAATAAACAAGTCTGATTCTCAACCGTCATTGTGGAAAATATCATAAGGATTTCAAATACTTAAACTTCATAAAATTAAATATTCAACGTTCGAACCCAACCCTAGTGTTACAGATCAGAGCACGTGATTATTCGACTACGTAAATCTAGAGGTCCTCGTCCTGAGTGTCTGTACCCCAAGAGTACAGACACCATAATACACAACAACAACAACAACAACAACGGGGTGAGAATATTCATCATAACATATATTGGGATACATGAATAATCCATAATTGGGCATAACATCATTGGTCATCATCTACAACATATTCACAATTCTTCATCAGGTTAAATAACATCTTCACACATCGTCATTATCATAGCTCATCAGTTTCAACACATTAAAGAAATGCACATAACACTCACAATACGTCAAGGTGCAGGTAGGGTGCATTGGTGTTGTCATCAGCTTGCAATCATCCAGCTGGAACTTCTTCAGAAGCTCCTTAGTGTATTTTGACTGATGAACATAGACACCATCTTTGCATTGGTTGATTTGAATTCCCAAGAAGAATTTCAGCTCACCCATCATGCTCATTTCAAATTCATCCTGCATTAACTTTGAAAATTCTTTGCAAAGGGAGGCATTAGTAGAACCAAATATGATATCATCCACATATATTTGCACAATTAAGATTTTTTTTTCTTAACAGTTTTCCTGAAAAGTGTATTGTCAACTTGACCTCTTACAAAACCATTTTTAATTAAGAAGTTGCTTAGCCTTTCATACCAAGCTCTGGGAGCTTGTTTCAGACCATACAAAGACTTCTTAAGTTTAAAAACATGATTTGGATATTTAACATCTTCAAAACCAGGAGGTTGTTTTACATACACTTCTTCAGAAATCACACCATTTAAGAAAGCACTCTTAACATCCATTTGATACAAGATGATATCATGATTAATAGCATAAGAAAGAAGTAACCTGATTGCTTCCAGTCTTGCAACTGGAGCAAAAGTTTCAGTGTAGTCAATTCCTTCTTGCTGGCTGTACCCTTGAGCTACTAATCTAGCCTTGTTTCTGATCACTTCTCCTTGTTCATTGAGCTTGTTCCTGAACACCCATTTTGTTCCAATGATGTTCTTATGATCAGGTCTTGCAACAAGATCCCAGACATCATTCCTTTGAAACTGGTTTAGTTCTTCTTGCATTGCTACAATCCAGCCATCATCAGCAAGTGCTTCATCAGCAGTTGTAGGCTCAATCATGGACAGCAGGCCAAGCATATACTCATTCTGACTGAATGCTGATCTTGTCTTCCTTGGACTGTTCTTGTTTCCAATGATCAACTCCTCAGGATGTGAAGACTTGTACTTGAATGAGGTTCTGGGTGGATTAGCTTCTGAAGAACCAACAGGGATGTGTTCAGAACCATGCTAGTCTTGATTTGCTTCAGGAGTAGTGTCTTTATCAGAGAGTTTCTCAGATTCTTCATTGTTTTCAGCTTCTGAACCTTCATCAGACTCTGAACTGGGTTCAGCTTCTGAAGGTTCTTCTGAGATTCTGACATCTGCAAAACTCTCAACCAGCTCTGGTATTTCATTACCAGGCTTCTTATCATCAAACCTAATGTGTATAGCTTCTTCAACAACATGTGTTTCAGAATTATACACCCTGTATGCCTTAGATCTCTCTGAGTATCCTAAAAAGGTACCCTTTTGAGCCTTGGCATCAAATTTCTTTAGGTAGATTTTATTGTTTAGTATGTAACATGTACAACCAAACTGATGAAAATAAGAAATACTTGGTTTTCTTCCTTTAAACAGTTCATATGCTGTTTTATTCAGAATAGGTCTGATATAGATCCTGTTCTGAATATAACATGCTGTGTTTACAGCTTCTGCCCAAAAGTACTTAGCAATTTTAGATTCATGGATCATGGTTTTGGCCATTTCTTGTAAAGACATGTTCTTTCTCTCTACAACTCCATTTTGTTGTGGAGTTCTAGGAGATGAGAACTCATGGAGAATTCCATGATCTTCACAAAAATTTTCAAAAGGTTCATTTTCAAATTCCCCACCATGATCACTTCTGATTTTTAAAATTTTCAAATCAGTTTCAGTTTGTACTTGTTTGCAGAATTTGTAAAACACATCATATGTTTCATTTTTGGTTCTGAGGAATTTAATCCAAGTCCACCTACTATAATCATCAACAATTACAAGTCCATACTTCTTCCCATTGATTGAAGTTGTTCCAACAGGACCAAACAAATCAATGTGAAGGAGTTCTAAAGGTTTTGAGGTGGAAACAATGTTCTTAGATTTGAAAGAAGTTTTAGAAAATTTTCCAATTTGGCATGCACTGAACAGTGCATCTGAGTGATAGTCAATACTGGGTAAGCCTCTGACCAGCTGTAACTTGCTAAGCTTATAGATGAGTCTCCAGTTAGCATGTCCCAGCCTTTTGTGCCAGACCCATTTCTCAACACTCACAGACAGAAGGCAAACTACCTTCTGCTGAACCAATTCAGAAAAATTTATTTTGTAAACATTGTTTTTCCTGCTGCCTCTGAACACTACAGACTTATCTTTGTTACTGATTACAGTACATGTGTTCTTATTAAATAGGACTTCATAATCACTATCACATAATTGACTTATGCTAAGTAGATTATGTCTAAGTCCATCTACCAGCCAAACATTATCAATGTACATGGAAGAATTACCTATCTTACCAGTACCAATGATCTTTCCTTTCTGACTTCCTCCAAACCCCACAGTTCCTCCCTCTTTCAGAGTTAGGGTTTGGAACATAGACTTGTCCCCTGTCACATGATGCGAGCATCCACTGTCCAAGTACCAGGACCTTTCCTTTTCTTTGGATGTTAAGCATATCTGCAATTGAAATGATCTCAGACTTAGGTACCCAGATTTTCATGGGTCCTTTGGGGTTAGTCCTGAAAGGTTTTGGCTTCTTGTGTCTGAAGTTATGATATTCAGACTTGTTCTGATACTTTGGATATGAATCCTTGTATCTTGAATAAGTCTGAGTTTCAGAACCTGAGTTCTTCAGAACCTGAGTTCTCAAAGGTTTGGACTCAGATTTCTTCAGAACTTGAGACTTGAAGTTCTTTGGTTCTGAGTTGTTTGAGGTCTGACCCTTTGAGTACTTTGGTTCTGATCTCCTCAGAATTCTAACTTTGTTTACTTCAGGCACAAGGCAAGCTTCAGTTTTGCCTTTCTTAAAACAATTAGAAGCAGAAAACTGATTGGTTTGCTTTTGCTTGCTTTGCTCAACATTCTGAGATTGAAAATGTTTTGTTTTGACTGGTTTAATAGGTTTTGAAGTTTTAATAAACCCAGACTTTGAAAAATTTGAATCAGATTTATTCAGATTCTGAGACTTACTAGTTCCAGGTTCTGAACTCTTCAGAATCTGAACATTTTCAGGTTCAGAGTCTGATTTCCTCTTACTCTTAGGCTTAGGACCTTTTGGCTTAGATTTAGGCAAGGTTTTAACATCTGCCTTCATCTTCCCTTTAGGTTCAGAAGCTTCAGAGTCTGAGCTGTTTAGGACTTCAGACTTAGTCTCGGATTCTGACATTTTCAACTTCTCAGAGTTATCAGAAGCAGGCAGAAAGCATATACCATTGCCTTTTAAAATATTTTCAGAACATGAAGGTGAGTTTAATTCATTTGAAGGTTTAAATGAATCATAGCCAATGCCTTCGCCTTTGTTTCTGATCATATTATACATCATAGAGGCAATTTTAGTTCTATTGAATCCAGTTAAGATGAAATCTTGAAGAGCTATTTCCTGTTCATTAGGAACCTCTTCAGATTTCTTATGAGCCTCTTTTCTGAGTTCTTCAACTTCTTCATCATATTCAAAAATTTGATTCTGAAGTTTAAGATTTTCCTCAGACAGCAAGTTAGTTTGATTTTTCAAAGATTTAATTTCTTTTAACTTGCTTTTAAGATGACTCATAAGATCATTAACTGTTTCAATCAATTCAGATCTAGAGAGTTCAGAATATACCTCATCTTCTTCATCAGAATCTGAGCATGATTCTGCATCAGAAAATGCAGTTGCCATCAAGGCCAGGTTTGCTTCTTCTTCATCAGATTCTGACTCATTGTCCAGATCATCCCATGTTGCCATGAGACCTTTTTTAAGCTTGTTTCTGAAACTGCTGGACTTTGAGCTGGACTTCTTTGCTTTCTCTTTAGACTTTTCCTTCTGAAGATCAGGACAGTCAGCAATGAAGTGCCCAGGCTTCTTGCAGTTGTAACAGCTTTCCTTCTGGATATCCCTCTTTGAACCAGAACCAGATCCTCTAAAGTTACTGCTTCTGTTAGAGAATTTTTTCTTTCTATTCATTAGATACTGAAGCCTTTTAGAAAGCATTTCAAGCTCATCAGCATCTGAATCTTCATCATAATTTCCCTCAGGAAATTCTTCTTCAGAATCTGAAGTCCAGAAACCAGAGTCTGAAATCTTGAGAACATAGTCTCAATATTTTCATCCTCTTTCATTCTGAACAGTTCATATTGCTGAACAAGAATGTTTGCCTTAGCTTCTCTAACCTTCTTATTACCTTCATAGTTAGAGCAGAGGGATGTGAAGATAGTCTTTGCTGTGGACTTGTTACTAAGCTTCTGATACTCTGAGTGAGGTAGGGAATCCACAATGATTCCTCTCACATTGTGATGCTTTCTATATATCTTTCTTTCTGCATCACTCAGAGCTCTTCTGTTGACAGCAACACCTTCTTCATCAACTGGAATTGTGATTCCATCTTCTATGATGTCCCATAATGAATCATCAATCCCAATTATATGACTGTACATTTTGCTCTTCCACCAAGAGAATTTTTCTGGGTCACCAGTAAACATGGGGGGTTTATTGTGTGACCTAGACTTCTTTTCTTCAGTACCATAGTCATATTGTACATTTCTTTGATTTCTGGGAGAGGGTGGATTTCTGGGAGAGGGTGGAGGTGAACTACTAGTTGAGGTCATGTTTTTCTCAGGATCCTACTGACACACTGTTAAGTGTTAATATCTGAACCGGAGCTCTGATACCAACTGAAGGTGAGAAAAACACACACAAGAAGGGGGGGTTGAATTGTGTGACTCAAAAACTTGTTCTTTTCTTCTTAAAAACTTAACACTAGTTCAGAACCAGGTTCTGAGCTATTATCAGAAGTGTATGCAGCGGAATAACAAGTTAAAAAGAGAAGGGAAGAAGGACACACAAAGATTTTATACTGGTTCCTTCTCAATGTGAGAAGTAGTCCAGTCCCCTTGTTTTCCAACAAGAGAGTTCCACTATAATCAGAAGATTACACTTGCTCAACCACTAAGGAAGAGACTTCTAGTTGCTCAATCACAAAGAAAGAGGCTTCCAATGCTCAACCACAAAGGAAGAGACTTCCAGTTGCTCAATCACAAAGAAAGAGGCTTCTAATGCTCAACCACAAAGGAAGAGGCTTCCAATGCTCAAGACACTAAGTCAAGAGACTTCCCAATGCTCAAGACACTAAGTCAAGAGACTTCTCAATGCTCAAGACACTAAGTCAAGAGACTTCTGACTCAGACCACAAAGGAATGAGGTTACAATTGCTCAGTATACAGACTGAGACTTTAGGGACCAAACTGGTTTACAAATAAAGGAGTTTGGGTTGAACACTTGATAAAATATCAGAGGTGTTCTCTTAATACAACACAGGTTAAGACTCTTAACCTTAAGAAATTCTAAGTTACAAGGACTGAAGAATTTCTAAGAGTTTTTGAACTTATGAGTTTTACAGCAGAACAGAGCAAGGTTCAACAATTTGATTTCAAGAGTCTTAGACAAATTTCTTCTTCAAATCTTCTTCCTTTTATAGAGGGAATAGAGCTGTTGAAGATTTGCTTGAATTAAGGAAAGAGCCGTTGCAATTTGAGCTAGGATAGACTGAAAATGTGTGCTGAGCTTTTTGCAGAAAACAGAGCAGCAGCCATTTTTGAACTTGCCTACCTTAAAAGCTGGGGAATGTTTGAGTCAGGGAGACAACTGTTCCATTGGGTTGATCTGACATATTGTTGAATGAACAAAAGTAAGTATTAGTTTTTATATCGTTCCACAGGGATTAATGTGATATCATAAACCGTTCAACTTCGATTATCGTCTTAAGTTAGGGTTTAACTTGTTTTTATACTACACTACTCATAATTTTAAAAACATAATAAATAAATAGTAGAGTAATAGGACATAGAAGGTGTTAGGATTAACGTTCATCAATCAAACATCGTTTGTATTCGATTGATTACAAATACGGATTCTAGCGTTTTCTTATATATGACATTATTACGTATTGCTCAACAACATCATTGATTTCCCAAATGACGTCGTGAGATCGATTGTATCGTTTAATCGATGATTTCTCAATCTATTAAACGATTCAAAAGCTTTACGATCCAATACTTTAATGTAATTATCAAAACCAAATCCCATTTCTAGAATTTCTTATCTTGATAGAAAATCATTCTAAACCTAGATTCAAAAGTCTTTTTCAACAACATTTAAATCAAACATAAGATTGAAAAGCAAGAAGAAATTCAATGGTATATAAAAATTGCTAGAATCATATATTGAATAACCAAAAGTTTACAACATGGATGATTGATTACCTATTAATCCCAACAAAGGAGATTAGTTGATCATTGTCATGACAACTCTTGCAAAATAAGAAAGGAAGATGAAGATATGTGAGAGCTTGATGTCTCAAAGCTTAAGATCTTCTTCAATCCAAATCAAATTGCTATTTGAAGTTTTTCTCCCTCTATGCATATTCTCTCTCAAAGATAACAAGTATTCTAAGCTCTGGAAAATATTAAAACTGATAAAAAACTATATATCTAAGAAATGAGCTTAAAATTCTATAAATATGCTGAGAAAAAGCACGCTCGCTACAAGCGACCAGCCTGTCGCTTGTAGCGAGGACATCAACTGGCCAATCATAGAGCTCCACGTCACCATCAGCATTAAACCGCCCCTTTGGTCGCTGTAGCGACAAGGTCTGTCGCTACAAGCGATGGATCATTGAAATTCCCTGCCTAGGCTCGCTTCTAGCGTCCAGTTCATCGCTTCAAGCGATGAACTCCTGATAATCCCTGCCTAAGCTCGCTTCTAGCAATGGATGCTGCACTTCAAGCGATGGATGTCTGGAAATCCCTGCCTATCCTCGCTACTAGCGATGGCTTCTGCGCTTGTAGCGATGGCATCAAGAAAAGCTTCATCCTTTTGCATCAATCAGGTTCAAGCATGTATTTCCTGCATAATCACATGGGGTAAGGCTTAGGATCACAATCATTGCATTTCTAACACATTTATGCCCTAATCCTAAGGTAACTTGTAAAGCAAGTAAGCATAAGTGCCCTAATTTGTACCAAAATATAACAACATTTAGGCACTTATCAAACTCTCCCCAACTTACATTTTGGTTTGTCCTCAAACCAAAGAACAAAAGGAAATTTTCATAGCTTTGAAACCACAGTATTGAGCAATTAGCAAAGGATTCAAAAGTGCGAAGAAATAAATATCAAGTGAGTGATTCAAATGTGATTGCGCAAGCTAAAGTTCAGTTTCTCATTAAACAAGATACATTCTACAAATGTGAACTAGTTCTAAACACAAGGAATTAAATCATACAATTCTAAACAAGCAACA
Source organism: Medicago ruthenica (assembly GCA_018208015.1). NCBI lineage: Eukaryota > Viridiplantae > Streptophyta > Magnoliopsida > Fabales > Fabaceae > Medicago > Medicago ruthenica. Next base: position 59,176,700 of record CM031373.1, read on the forward strand.
TGTTTAAATTTGAACCAAACCTAACACACTTCTATATAAAGTATATGAACAATTGAAATCATTTGTAAGGGTTATGAACACTCATCCAATAAACATGATAACATTCAATCAAATTATGTGTCTATCTAATTATCATTTCCAAAAGCATAAAAGGCATTGATCAAAAGGTCTTTAAAGGTTGTAATTGGGCTAGGTTACAAAAGAATTGTCATATGTGTGATATTTGAATTCAAATGGCCAAGCAAAAGGAAACATTCAATCTAATTACACTTCCTTCTTTTTCCAACACAACACTCGGTGAATTTCATACTTTCTTATTCTTGATTGATCTTTGACAACTTTTTTTTCTTTGAATTCTTGCAAACCTTTTCATTTTTCTCTTTTCTTTTTCTTGGTTTGCTTTTCTTTCTTTTTTCTTTTCTTTTTCTTGTTGTCAAGATCAATTAACACATTCACCCTTACATTGACATAAATAAAACCTTCCTTTCTCCCCAACTTATTCCAATGATACCCTAATCGAATGTTCCTTTGTTATTATGGCAAAGGTCAATAAAAACGATGGATAAGGGTTCAAAAGAAAACAACTATCAGAATTTAATAAAGAGTTAACTATGAACTGAATTTTTTTTTTTTACAAACTCCGGCAATTTAAATAAGCAGATGAGCTTATTAAATTGACAGTCCACAGTTAACAATTCTGATTCCATTAGGCTCAGATGGGTTAACAGATACTCACACATCTCACAGGGTAGGTTCATTTGGTCAAATATTTCTCTCAATTTCAAAAAAAATTGCCTTGATCATTTCAATGCTCTTATACAAATTAAAACAACAACAGATTTAACATAATATAACTGAGTTAAACATGATATTGGTCTCCTGCATATATATACAATGGTTGAGGATTCCTCACATTTTTGGCTAGTTCTATATTGGTTCAAAACTAAACACATGCTTGCTTAAAAACTGAATAAATTAACTTGTGTGTGTAAAGAACTTATTCACATTAAAGAATATACCTAGAAAAACAAGAAAACGAGTACCTTAGCTGCGCGCTTTAACACTCATTCTATCATTATCACTCAGATGATTCACAGTTCAAGCATTGGCTTTTGAATCTTTCATCTTTCTTTCAACATTGTTGGGATTATTTCAAAAAATTTTACCAAAAATAAATACTAAAGCATAAATAGAACATAGATTATACTAACATGTTATACCCAAATTAAATAACATAAACATAAAAGGTACATCATCCATGGTACAAAAGATACATAAATAAACAAAGTACAAAACATAAATCAAAATGTTAAAGAAGTACAAAGATGAATAAATAAAACGAAAGAGAAAACAAATCAAGATCTGCAGCTCTGCATCATCAATCTGAGTCTGAATCCATGTCGTCCTCAGAGTCTATCAGGTCAGCTGCCATGCGATCAATAGAATTTGTAGCAGCTGAGGAGTCATCATCCAGATCATCATCAACATCTGCGTCGTCATCACCCTCATCACCGGCATCCTGCTGATCACCAGCATCCGCTGCAGCTGCCCCTCCTGGAAAGAATGGCCTGTCCCCAGGCCAAGCGATGTGCTCAGAGAAGAAAGCAGGTGTCCACGGGCTTTGGCCACTGTCATGCAGATGGCTCTGAATCGTAGTAAGTGCTCGGTGATTTGACGCATTCTGCGCCAACAGAAAAGAGCTCACAGTAGCAGAATCCCAACTCGAGAAGTCCAATGGTGGAATGGTTGGGTGGCTAGGGTGGCTAGTATGGCTAGTATGCTGAGGTGGTGGTGGTACATGAGAAGGTCCGGCTGAAGATGATGGTCCAGCTGAGGTATGAGGTGGGGCAACAGGTGCAGGTGTAGAGCAGTACCTATTGATGTATCTATCATCAATAGGGTTCTTAATTTCCTCATCAACCTGTGATGGCATGTGTACTCTAGCTCGCCTACATAGTCCCATGATCAACCCGGGAAAAGTCAGTGGGCATTTAGGTTTGCCCGGGGGTAAAATACCACTCTCAGCTACTATCCTCATCTCATTTGCTATCAGCCTAGCAACGTCAACCTGACGCTGAGTGAGGATATAATGAACAAGAGGGGTCACATCTAGGGTGGTGGAGGAGGTATGAGACTTAGGGCGGATGTTATACAAAATCAGGGTAAGGATTACCTGAGCCTCAGTGGTCATGTCATCACGAAATGCTCGGAAAGGCTTACCCGAAGCCCTACTCAAATCATAACTCTTCCCCTCCTGGAAGATATCGCGTGCGATGCTCTCGTGATCCCATTCACCACTCCTCTGATGCTCACAGAAATCACATAGCGCAGTGGGTGCAAGCGGATTGTCCTCTTCCTCATCAACTAGCTCCAGAGGCTTGCCCAAATACGCGTTGATGGACATGCGATCAAACCTGATGGTGCGCCCTCGCACATAGGTAGTCCAAGTAAACTCATCAGATGGATCAGAGGGGATCGCGTTCGCGTAGAATTCGCGCACGATGTCATAATTAATCTTCCTGGGTGGCGTGCATAGAATCCCCCACTTCCTCTCGTTAATCATGGCTGCTAAGCCTCCATACTCCCCCTCTTCAGATATCTCGAACCGCTTCTCAGACCAGATTCGTCTTGTTCTCAGCTCCTCGTAGCGTTCTTGGTTCCTCCAGCTTAGGAAACGACTCGCATCGTGTGGTTGAATGTTTGCTCTTGGTCGTGACGAGGAGCTTTCAACGTTCCTTTGACGTTTAGACGAGGTTTTAGGTGCCATTCCTACAAAATGATTTAAAACAGATGAAAATCAGGTAGGACACAAGTCAAGTTTCAATCAAAACAAAAATAAAACAAATTCTGGGTTCGCTCGCTACAAGCGACAGCTTGGTCGCTGTAGCGACGAAACCCAGAAAATGCCAGTTTCCTGCGCTACAAGCGCTGTTCTAGCGAGGAGACCCATTTTCAAAAATCATGTTTTTCTGGATTTTAACTTACTTGTAGCATGCGAAATCAACATTAAAGCTAATATAAATGACTAACAATCACCTAAACTTCCTAAATCCTCAAAAACCCTAATTTATTTTGAATTTTTACAAAGGGTTTTTCCAAAATACGATTTCTATGAACAAGAGGATTAAAGGGGAGTTTTCCTAGTGATTCTAGGTCATTTATAACAACTTAAATCATATCTAAACATGGGTAAACAACAGGGCATTCATTAAGTTCAAAATCTCATAAACCCTAAAACCCTAAATTGTGAAATCAGCATGCAGGCATATTCATGAAGTAAAAAGCTGATAAACAGTGACAGAAAGGTGCGAAATACATACCTGAAGAGTTGTTGAGTGAGATTAAACAGGTACAGAGTGGATTAGCAGAACTTAAGTAGAAATAGAAATGAGCAAAATGCAGAAATAAATTGGAATGGAAATGGTATGTTACAGATGCGAAAATATAAGTTTAAACGGCTAAGACACTTAATGAAAGTGGTTGGGAGGTAGCTGAAGCGACAGGAGTGGCCTGGGTATTATAAAACTGTTTTCTGATACGCTCGCTACAAGCGCGCGATCCGTCGCTACAGCGACAGGCAAAAAGCCCATCGCTACAAGCGTGGTGTGGCGCTACAAGCGCAAGTGCAAAAACTGTCGCTACAAGCGACAAGTGCGTCGCTACAGCGACGTAGTGTAAATTCCATCGCTACAGCGATGAGTTGGTCGCTGTAGCGACCATGACAGGAAACAGAAAAATAAATTTTTGAGTTCTAGCCACTATCCCAACATTGATAAATAACTATACAGAAGTAAAATAACACTAAAAACACAACATACTTACAAAATTGGGGTGCCTCCCAACAAGCTCTTGTTTAACGTCATTAGATCAACGCCTGATTCGCTTACGCATAAGAATCGATGAGTGAAATCGTTGTCGTGTGCCGAACGACTTCACCTCCAAAATATGGCTTAAGCCTCTGTCCATTCACTGTCCATGTCGACTTGGTGATAGGATCCTCTAATTCCACAGCTCCATAAGGTTTCACTTCCTTTATCATGAACGGACCGGACCACTTAAACTTCAATTTACCCGGAAATAGTCGTAGCCTTGCATTGAACAGCAACACCATCTGACCAGGCTTGAATTCCCTCTTCATGATCTTCTTGTCATGATACCGTTTAACCTTTTCCTTATAAAGCTTGCTTGACTGATAGGCTTGGTCACGCATTTCCTCTAACTCATGCATCTGAAGCTTTCTCTTCTCCCCAGCTTGCTCTTGATCAAAGTTCAAAAACTTGAGCGCCCAGAACGCTTTGTGCTCCAACTCGACCGGCAAGTGGCATGCTTTCCCATACACCAACTGGAATGGTGTGAAACCCGTAGGAGCTTTGTATGCGGTCCTATAGGCCCACAACGCTTCGTCCAGTTTCATCGCCCAATCCTTCCTTGAAGATGACACGGTCTTCTCAAGTATCCGTTTGATTTCACGGTTGGATACCTCGGCTTGACCGTTGGTCTGTGGATGGTATGGTGAAGCTACCTTGTGCTTTACTCCATAGTGCTCAAGTGCTTTTGCTAACTGTTGATTGCAGAAGTGAGAACCTCCATCACTTATTAGCACTCTTGGAGTTCCAAATCGGGAAAAGATGTTTCTTTTCAGAAACTTGACCACCGTCTTGCTATCGGCTTTCTGAGATGCTATTGCTTCAACCCACTTTGACACATAGTCAACAGCCACCAGAATATACTCGTTGTTCAAAGAAGATGGAAATGGCCCTACAAAGTCAATACCCCAACAGTCGAAGACTTCGACTTCAAGGATACTTTGTAGAGGCATTTCATTCCTCTTTGAAATCCCTCCGGTCTTCTGGCAACTCTCGCATTCTTTCACATGTTCATATGAGTCTTTGAACAAGGTGGGCCAATAAAAGCCAGCTTGAAGAACTTTTGCTCCAGTTCTTTCTCCACTGTAATGACCTCCATATGGCGAGTTGTGACAATGCCACATGATGTCCTTGGCTTCTTCTCTAGCAACACATCTTCTTATTAAGTGATCTACTCCAATCTTGAAGAGATACGGGTCATCCCAAATGAATTGAGTGGCGTCTCTCAACAACCTCTTCTTCATTTGCCATGTGTAATCCTCCGGTATGAAACCCGTTGCTTTGTAATTGGCCATGTCCGCGAACCACGGTCTTTCTTGCACCATAAGCAACTGTTCATCCGGGAACTCTTCAAGGATGTCCCTCTCATTCTTCGTTATCTCATTGTTCACCAATCTTGACAGATGATCAGCTACTAGGTTCTCAGTCCCCTTCTTGTCCTTAATCTCCAAATCAAACTCTTGGAGTAGCAACATCCAACGGATGAGTCTCGGCTTTGAGTCGGGTTTGGTAATTAAGTACTTGATAGCTGCATGGTCAGTCCAGATAACAATTTTTGAACCAATGAGATACGAACGAAATTTTTCTAATGCGAACACTATGGCAAGTAATTCT